>OY735236.1:41339065-41364065 GCA_963457665.1 Thysanoteuthis rhombus | reverse complement strand
ACAAAACGTACAAATGTTCCGGAAATCATAATTACGTATATATTTATAATATAGCAACTACCACAAACTTTTGATGAAAAGTAACATATGTCAGGATTATTGGGATCCCAATAATCCTAAAAAGAAGAGTATACAACCAATGTATCCTCCTGATAGTCACTTATGGAGCTGAAATAGGGAACCTAACCAAGAGACAGACTCACAAACTGAGAGGCATGCAACATGCATATGAGAGAATCATGCTCAAAGACATCATAGAATCTATTAAAAAACTTGAATGGCAATGGGCAGGCCATGTTGCAAGAATAGCAGACAACTGATGGACATCACAACTCACAAAATGGATCCCCAGAGATCACATGCGAAACCAAGGCTGACAAAATACAAGATGGAAGGATGAACTATGCAAATTTAGAAAATACTGGCTCCACGATGCCCATTATAGAGAAATGTGGCAGATTCTGGGGAAGGTCTTAGTCCAATGATGGATGTTAAAAGACTGATGATGATAATGAACATGTCGATAATGATGTCTGTTATCGACATGAAAGATAGTAGAAAATTATCAACTAAAAATAATTTGTGTAGACAATATAATTTCATAGGATGCAGCAGATTGTTTTTTCTTTTAAATTGGCTTCAAATTGAAAAAAAAGAAATGAAAAATGATAAAGTATTTTCTGTTTGGAAAGTGTTTTGATGCTGTTGTATTATAAGAGGGTGAACACTTTCTGATTTCACAAAGAAAAAATCTGCAGGGAATTATTTAAATTTTGTCAGTAAATTATTTATATTTATGCTTCTTGGGTCCTTATGAAACATTGTTATGAAGAAAGAAAGGTGTTTTACTTATCAATAAATATAAAGTTTTACAAATTCGGATGGGGCTAAAAGGAATTATAATTATTTTTTGTTTAATTACATACAATACATTTTGTCACATATGGTAGCACATGAGTGGATATTGTTCTTAACCTTTCTTCTTATGGAAAGTTGAACAGTATTTCAGACATTTTTTTTCAAACTCACTGTCATCATCAGCTTTTTAGCATCTATCGTTGGACATGGACCTTCCCCAGGATAGACCAGATATCTTTATCATGGGCATCACGGAGCCAATATTTTCTGAATTCGTCTATTTTTTCATACCATCTGATTTTTGCCAGCCACAGTTTTCCATATGATATTTAGGGATTCACATTGTGAGTTGTGACGTCAATTGGTTGTCTGACATTTTTGCAACACAACCAGCCCATTGCTATTTGAGTTTTGTAATGGATTCTATGATATCCCCGACTCCTGTTTTTTCTCTGATATACAGCATTGTATTGTGATTTCTCTATGAGATGTTGGACATGGTTCTCAGTTTGAGAGTCAATCTATTCATTGGGTTCTATGCTTTGGCTCCATAGGTGACTATCAGGAAGATACATTGAGTTTTATGAAATTTATGGCTTTCGATAGTCGACTGCACATATTTTTATTTTATGCTTTGACGTGTCTATTTATTTATTTGTATATTTACAATTTAAGAATCGTAAAGTGTTTATTAACCAAAAGGTTCATGGTATAAGATAATTGGTTTTTGGTAACTTAAAAGGGCTGGGGGGGGCAAAAATTATCCCTGGATTCAATACATTCATGCCCCCTAACACCATCCCCCCCGAATGGCAAGGGAGAACTGTATAATCATTATTATTACTAGTCCATGGCTTGTTGCTCAGCTGACAGTGATCATAAGTGTACAATAGCAGGCACTCGTGATGGCTGCTACTGATACTATAAGTGTGACGGACACGGGGGGGGGGAGAAACGAGGTTTCATGGTTCAGTAAGAGATTAGAGAGGGAGAGGAAAGAGGGGTAAATAGTTAGGTAAGTGAGTAAAAAAAGAGAAATGAAAACATTTTCTACTATTATTACAGAAAGAGCCTCTAAAACTGAGAGGATATCAACACTGTTGACGTAATAATAATAATAATAATAATACTAATAATAACAACAAACCTCATCATCTCCTCCCATCAGGGGAATTGGACAATGGGAATCCCAGCCAGACCTTCCCGACCCCCTCAAATGTCCCTAGTCAATCGACTGATAAATCGTTGTAGGTCTGAGGTTCACCGCAGAATGATATTGGGCAGGGAAAGGAATATACCCCAAAAGGGAAATATCATTTCTCAAAATAAACACGTCTATCAGGAATTATCAGCCACAGACAATTTAAGCCTTTTTAGTCACAGAACGGATCGTTCTATTTTCATAAATGTTTGCTTTGCTTGGGTGAATCCACTTGATGCATTACCGGGAGAATTATTTTTGGCTACAGAGGAAAACATTTTTGAAATCAAGAAAATTGAATAAAAAGTAAAAAAAAAAAAAGAACAAACTTTATACATGATGAATCATTTCTTCTAACTTACAGAAGAGACCCGCACGAAGACACCCAATCCCAAATCAAACAAAATACATCCAAGATATTTCATTTAGAAAAAGGAGATACCCTATCTACAAGAGTTTGGGGACCTCTATCAAAATTGAAGGCAATGTAGTAAGATTATTTTAGATAATACAAGTGTTACACTGAATTAGTGAAATTGAAATATTTTTTATAAAAAATGTTGCATTATGCTTTAACATAAACTTTTGATTGTAAACTATTGTTGTTTTATATCCGTGTTTTCATTGAATAAACTTTTGATCAAATTGAAACGAAGCTTTTTTTTTTTTTCTTAATAGTTAAAATTTCCCCAATTCATAACATATCTATCAATATGGTGAGCTGTGTACTTTTTCTATTCCCTCCTCTGTCCTTATTGATGGATTCTTCCACTTAAAGATAACAATTTTGCAGATGAAAATACCTCCTACTTATCATGTTAAACAATGAACTCAAGTTGACAAGATTTTATCACCAACTCAATTTCAGCACAACCGGTTAAACATCGATTATTCATATCAGGAGAGAAATTATATAACGAGGATTCAAGATTAGATAGAGGCTGCATCTGCAGAAATCTAATATTGTCACTTTTCATTATGGAAGTGTTTTCAGTCTATTGTCAGTTTTCTTCTTGAACACAACCATAGGTTATAATGTATGAAACGTTGAGTTCAAAAGATGAACCAAGATGAGGACAACAGTCAGAAAACACTTATATATAACCCCCTTTTTTTCTCTTTACATCATTGGAACAAAAAAGAACTTTTTCTGGGTAAGAAAGTTGACTGGTGATCTTGCTACATGACAATACCAACCCTCATGTTGCAAATGTGACACAGCAAAGGATCATAGATAGGGCAGGGTTTTTCTTACATAGGTAGCAGATCCTTTGGATCAGACACCATCAGACTAATATATTTTGTACCATGTAACGCTATACGGTCTGCCATTCCATGAAGATCAAAATCTTGAAGAATTCATTGCATCAGAACTGGAATCATTCTTATATGATGGAATACACGATTTAGCTGAAAGTTGGCATATGGTCATAGAAAGGCAAAACATGATAGTATAATAAAGTTGGTTTAAATATTACTATCATCCATGGATTACATATCCATTTCTTGATAATATAATTGTCTGCATTTGAAACAACAGTGCAGGTATGGACAGTGAACGAACAATGTGAGAAAAGTAGGGATAAAATGGTTATTAAGGTCTTTGCTTTCCTGTCCTGATGTTTAGCCCAATGGTTCAGAGCAATGCTGCATTGAAGTGGCTACCTTATTGGTCATCGGTTCAATTCTTGCAGCAGCCATATTTTTCTCTAATTGTTTATTCTATTTATGCTCTCTTGGCTGAGTGACACTTTCCTGGAACAATGAGAGGCCACTCCAAATAGAGTTTCAAATATTATAACGCAGTCATAGATATACTCATACATGTGTGTCTTTACGGAAGAATTCACGGTGTAGCACAGAGCCCTATTGATCCAGGAATCTTCATGAATTTAATCTCACTTATTTCATGATCATATTTGTTGGCCCTGAATCATGGCAGCACAGAATATAATGAAATATAATTAAAAAAACATCATAAAGTGAGATCCACTTCATGAGGGTTCATAAATACTGATAAAATATGGAAATAAACATTAACAGAATAATCTCATAAATTATTATTAATGATAATAAAAATAAACTTTTAATAATAATAATAATCTGTGAACAGAAGCATAACTAATATAATAGTGACACGTCTGGTTAGTTACAAAATAGAAACCATCATATAATCGTCTTTTGGCAGCATGACATATTAGTATCATTTCCCCGGCTTTTTGTTGAGAGCGATCACTAACACGTGTGAATTTTCAAAAAAGCAGGCAGACATGAACTAAGGGATCACTTTAGCAAAAATAAAAATATACACACATATATATATTTATATACATGTGTGATTATAAATTGCATCATATTATATTGAAATTCTCATTTGAATTGATCTCTCATTATTACATGATGAATGTATCTTTCAGCCTTGACAACATAAATAGAATGAACAGGTAAAGAAAATGGGCCTGCTGTAGGAATTGAAACAGCAACCAACACTGTAGCTACTTCATATTTTTCAACACAATTTCCTCCCCTGTTAATGTTCCTAATTCAGTGTAGAATACTAATTACTTAGACTGAATATTATGTGGAGAAAATTTCAGGTCAAAATCTGGCAAATAACCAAGTCAGGCAACGGACTTGAATCCGTCTTCACAAAAAATTCCTTCATGAAAATTCTATTTCCAGAAATTACCACCTGAACACACACTGCGATTGATTACTAGTTTCAACAAGGATGCATAGAGATCTCATTATTATGAAAGAGTGAGTAACCTTTAGCTTCTGTGCAGAATAAATACACACAGCTTCAGTTAGGTATAATCTCATAAAGCAGAAATGGATCTCTCGTAAAACTATAAATTCCATGCCTATTTTCAGTTCAAAACAAAAATGTCCAAAGCGTCAAATATTTGATAGAAATTTTGATCAACCAAAAAAAAATCTTAAAATAAAAATAAATCTTCCTCTGTAAAGAAAAACGAAAAATTGAAAAAGTGAGAAGTGTCTCGCGTGATGTCGGAGTCGAACATATTTAGCTCCAGCAACGACATACTAACGACCGTGAATGCAGAGGATTAACAATGAAGCAGACCCTCACATAACTAATAAGAAAACAATAGACTGTACGAAAGATTACTTGAGGGGGGGGGAGACTTTAATTTGCAGTAGGATGCACAATAATTGAAACAGACTCAGTGATGCTGTCATTGTAGGCAGCCAAATCAGGTTGGATACACAGGTTCACCAAAGTCAAGCAATGTTAATCATTACCCGGATGGGTAACCATCTGGGAATACCAGGTGTGTTATTCAGCAACAAGATTGTTCTGTGGCCATCTGCTGTTGATTAAGAGACTATCTTGCCAAGCTGGGACTTGACTGTGCAACCCACCTTTTCAGTTGTACATTCTGCTCCATAGAGGATGCAAAACAGGGGGCTCTCCTAAGAACCGCCATATTGGTATAATCATATGGCAGGGATTATAGAATGATTCTGTCAGAAGAATACAAACACTTTCATGATTCCATTTTTCAGGTTAATGCTAAACATTATTATCTTACAACTATTGGAGAAATCTCTGTCAGTGTTTATGCAGCATAATCACTCAACAAATGACTATTGTACTAAGTTGACATCAGCCAGGTATATTAGTCCGTACTCAAGGTAGTGCAGTGTCGAGTTTGAAGTTGTCATTCTTGAGAAATCTGATTAAAATAAAAATAATTACTATCTGGGAAATAACCAAGCTTGACATTGTTAAACTTCACACTAACGTCCTTGTGAAAGGCATTTCTCCTCCTCAGCAACTAGGGATTATTATCGGGGCAGTTGGAGTTCTTTAGCCCTGTAAGACAGTCCATCTTGGTTGTGTTGCCAATTTAGTGCTTTTTGCTCTAAATTTGGTGCAAAAGGCTAGAAATCTAGTACTTTTTGGCAGTCAATTCAACACAAAAATATTTTTTGCGTTGACAATACCAACCCTGGCCCCATAAAGACTCACAGTGATGACAAACAATAAGTGGGTCTCCATGGATTGTTTGTGAAATGTTGACAAATCCACTGTCTTCTATATCGTGCAACATGGGTGTAATCGTGTGAGTCTGAAAGTGGTTAACCACTTTTTGGACAAAATCCCACAGACGCTTTCTAGCAATTATTTCTCCATTGGAAATTGTCCAAAGCTTTCTATTTGCAACCTGAGAATTTAGAGCTAAAAGAAAAGATGATAAAATATCAAACCCGCGTATCATTTCTCTTCTATATTAGTAGACGATGTATAGCAGACTTCATTTATACAGGCCACCCTGATTGTAACATGGGTGTTGGGGTCCAAGAAAGTCAACACCGCGTCATAACTGACCTTCAATCAATTTAGCTAGATTAATATTCTAGAGTCCACCATCCACCCATGTTATAACACAAACCACTTTATAATGGGGGGGGGCGGCAGTAGAAAGGAAAAGTCAGTTGGGATTTGTATATGATGGTTGAATATTATATATACTAGAATATATCCATAAAAAATCATGGGGTTATTTAAGTATGAGTTGAATTGTCCCCCCCCCCAAATTAATCTGAACATTTAATAAGTGTATATGCTAATTCCTTCTCTGTTTGTTTGAGCTCATGTATCTATTTGATTAATTTATCTTCCTATTTTGACATAACAATGAAGATTATGTCAAACTCTTTAGATTTTATTTCTGATTACATATTAAAACAGTTTGAGTTAAACAGAAGATTGAAGCTAACTTATTAGGTAATTTTGAAGGTTTTTTTATGTATTAACTTTTAAAAGGTGAACAAATGAAGTCTTTGGACAAAATGTTATGGAAGAAAAATAAGAGAGCATGAGTAGTTTTCAAAAAATGATAATATTAAGTTTATTCAGAAAAATAAATGAAGGAAAATAGGATGTTTTCATTATGTAAAAAAACTTTATTAAAACATGACCGATTATTCACGTATAGTTAAATTATATGTATATACGTTATTAAGAAATGGATATATGATCCAACAGAATGATTATGAATTGTGTTTCATCATATAGAAAATCTTATTAGAAATGAACACTGTTATTGATCAAGTAATCATTTCTTAACAATGAACACAATTATTATGTAATCATTTCTTAACAATGAACACAGTTATTAATTATGTAATTATTTCTTAACATAATTGTCATGTTGAAAGAAACAAATAAAGCAGATATAGACCATGAATAAGCAAAATCAGAATTTAGAGTTGAAACAGTTATTTGAGCCTTTGAATTACCGGCGGCTGTTTAGCTCAATGGTAATAGCAAGGCTACATTGAAACAGATACCCTATGGGTCACAAGTTCAATTCCTGCAGCAGCTAGATTTTCTTTAATTGTTTATTCTGTCATGTTGTCAAGGCCAAGTGATATATTCACTGTGTAATAATGGGTGTTCATTTCAAATAAGACTTTCTATATAATATAATGTAATTTGCAATTTATAATCATATATATATATATATATTTGTATAAATGTATTCATTTCAAACAAAATAAGGGTTGTATTTTCTTTTAATTAAAAAAAAAAGGAAAGTTCAAATTGAAGCTAAGAAAAATCTGTGAATCTGGGTGAAGTTCTTAAATAGAGACTGTCCATACGTCAATAGGAGACAGTAGTTATGGGGTAAAGCCTGGGTTGGAAAATAAAGAGAATGGATATTGGGTCAAAAGGCAGCCATCCCTTTTTCTAGCTATCCCTCTTCCCAATACTGACAGCCGATTAATCCATCTTCAAAATTTAGATTTTTTTTTTTTTGAACCCAGTATCCGTGTGGACTGTCTATACCACATCTCCTGTCATGGCAACAGACAATCTGATATTTTCATAACCTTTTTATACATTTGAAAACATATAGCCGTCAAAAATGACGAGTTTGTTTATGTATGGATGGGTATATTGGTTAATCTATTTTTCGATAATTCATATATCCTAGTTTTAATTTTTTTCTTTGAGTCTCAGCTCAATTCAAGCTGTTTTAATGTGGGTTCAGACATAAAATCTAAGGAGTTTCTATGCCAAAATCTTCATTTTTATGTCAAAATAGGAAGACAAATCAAAGAGTCACAGGAGTGCGTACAAACAGATGGGGAATTGGCATATACGCTCATGATATGCTTAGATTAAATTTTATCAAAGATAAAAGAAATTCGTGTTCTGTCGAAAATTAGCAAACACCTACTGGGAAAGATACAGTCTATAAATTTGTGAAGAGTCATTACCATTGTGTAAGTTTTTTGGTCGATTCAACTCACTCTTTTTGGTATTCTAATTGTACCCACAACATTCCAGCTGATCAATTCTACTTCCTTTTTCAGATGTACCAACCATAATGCAAAGATAGAGAGACTCTTTTACCAGTAGTGCCAAGATGCTAACAGATTTTTTTCCTGCTAGCAGCAAAATTTGTAACATACATCAAATTGTCGGCTAAATGTAAAAGTCAGACCAAGTGTGGATTTCACTGCCAAACTGAACATGGTATGGAATTCTTTTTCTGACATAAAAAGGATTAAAAACACCTGAAATTCGTGTTACAAGTGTTGATGCTAGTAGAGGAGAAAAAAAAAAGATTCTGTTCGCTTCTCTCCTTCCATATGGATAGCATACCTGAAGAAAGCCATTGAGTGGATCGGACAAAATGCTGTGGGAACAACATAAATAATTAAAAGGATGTGCTCAATTGAGTGAAAAAATACATTTCAGGCATCGGTTGAGCTTTTGGTCGGACACTTACGATAATTGTCTGCACAGTGATGGGTCATCTACAAATATTCATAATCAGATTACTTTAAACTGAACAACAAAAGAAATATGAGATGTGGCGGCATATCTCTTTAGCAAAAAAAAAAATGGCTAAAAACAAATTTCGGTCATTTATATTTAAAGTTGCTTATAGCTAATATCTCATGTTTTAGTATTCTGGAAAATGGACAGATCAACCAGAGTTCAAACTAAGGCTGCCACTACTGCTCTTGGGAAAGGCATGAATCTGTCTCCTCTCACTCTAGCTCAGGTAAAATAGTGTATGGTGAAGTGAGTGACACAATTCTAGGTGCTTGTTGCCTCTAGGTTTATTTCACACATCACAAACATCAAAAAACTAGCAGAGACAGAAAATATTTGAAACCCAGGCAGGAAGAGCTGATGCCATGGTCAGTGTAAGGGCACTATTTTACTTTTTATCCTCAATATTCAGAAGAATGGATGTCTCTTTAGCATCTGGTAAGCTCTTAACTCTTCAATTCATGAAAGAAAATTTAAATGTTAGCGTCAAGGGGATTAAAGTTACCTGCCTTTGAACTTGAGGGGAATTTTTTAGAATATATTTTTAATTTCATCTGTCATAATAATTTCAACAAGCTTTGTCTTTGCCACTGAAGAATTCCACTGTGAATTAGTAGTAGTACCAAGCAATACATGACTTTAAGAGTTAAATATGGTTTAATTCCTCTCTTCCAAAAGGGAAACATTTTCAAAAGGTTGAAAAAGGATTTAAAAATTTTAATCAAAATATTGTGATCTCCTCAGGCATTTTGTTTATTCTAGTAGACTCCCAGGGGAGCATCACGATTTTAATGGCAAGTAGATTTTCACGAGATGAAGTTGTTAACCCCATACCCAAGATGCTAAAGGGCTCCAACTACCCTACTTCTTGTCCATTAGTGCGATGTGAACATAGGCAACACAAGCTGAAACTTGAACTTGGTTTGACGATCCAATTTTTTCGCGAGTATCTACCACGTCACTACGAAGGTATGTCATCTTCTAAGGCATTAGAGTAAAAAGCAAGTGGTGCCCTTATGCTGGCTATGGCTCCAGTCCTCCCTGCTTAGGTTTCACATGTTATAATACTACTCACTCTGCCAATTTGCAATATGAGACGATGAGCTCAAGTGACAACATTCATTTCACTCTGTGCTATTCTGTCTATGGCTGGAGAGAGAAAAAGATTGATTCATGTCTTTCCCATAGGCATTAGTGCAAAGTTAACCCAGACTGTCCCAGCCAGAGTTTGAACATGGCTTGTCAAGTTCATTCTCCGTGATGTTACCTGCTCATTGACAGCAGACCTCTTAAGGCGTTTAATCTAACCTAAAACATTCCATAAAGAAAGTTTTGATCAAAATTTACCAAATTCCAGGTTCATTGGCAGCAAGTTTCATTTCGTATATTGGAAAATTAAAAATCAATAAACTCTATTCATTTCTACATGGATTAGCTCCTTACAGAAGAGATCGAAGTTGCAACTGAAATGCATTTGCAGGGGCTTGCATTTACCCAGGGTGCATTGCAATAAAACAGAGGAAATTCTATATCTATCTGCCTACACACTTAACAAACATAGGATGATAATACGAAAAAAAAAAAAAAGAGATATATATATATATGTATATATATATATATATCATTGCCATCCCTCTGTCTCAGAAGACAATCGAGTATGTGCCAAGGATTGGTCTGCGATTGAGTTTCACTACCTGCAGTCCGCAGCCTGATTCTGTGTGTGTTGCAGATTTTGCAGGTGCAATCTGCACCCAGTTCCGTATGTGTGGTCCCTACCCACTGCTGTCTACAACTTCTCTCTCTTCCCGACAATGCTCTCTCTTCCACTTGCTCATCTGAACGCCTGGCTCGATGGCAAGCCTCCACCTGCAATGATCTATGGCCACAGTTCAGCAGCCAACCAGGTCGATGTTGCCTGGCTTCGGGTCTCATTTACAATCATCTTCAAAATGGAGAGTAAACCTTCCAGTAGATCTGAGTCCAGTGGCAAGCTCACTGTACAATACATCCTTGGGTACTTGGCTGATATGACAGAGCCGATGCAAGCACCTTTGGCTGTGCTAGGCTAACAAGCTTTGAAATCCGACTGGCCAGATATTCTTGTTTGAGACATTGTGGTGTCAAGTGATACCCAGATTTCTTTCAAGATAGAGACGATGCAAGGCATTGAGTCTGTGTTCCAAGAGTCAACATTGCCAATTCAAACGTTCTGGTAATTTTTCATCAAATTTCTCAGTCCAGAGTTGCCAATTCAGATATTTGTTTTTTTATCAATTTGGAGTGACTTCCAAATTTGAAAAATTGAAAAAAAATACCCCAAAACATTTAAATTGGCATCTGTTATAGAGAGTTAATGCTTTGCAGCCATAGAGTAGCCTGCCAGGCAAACAAACACAATACAGTCAGATCTTAGAGGCCAAAACAGAGTTATCACAGACTCTCTTTGATAGGTGGGTTCTTAGCAGAAGATTATTCAGTTCATGTCCATAGGACTGCAAATCTAATAAGAAATGATCAGGCACGATCACGGTCAGCATGGAGATGGGAAAGGCCCTTGTCCAGGAGTGCACATGATGGTTGATAATGATGACATGAGGGCCAATATCATTTTTTTTTCATCTATTTGTCTGTTCTTTCTTTTTGTTAGTGGTTATGCCAAAGCAAACACATAGATAAAGATATGTTATCCCTGCCTTGGTTCAAATATCCAACTTGATAGGTAAGTAAATGATGTATCCATTAGGCCACCAATTGGCTGATAAATAAATCAATCTCGAAAGCAACACAACTTCATCTTTCTGAATGAAAGAGCAAGTTATTTCCAGTTATCCCTGCATTAGCAATGATGATAAACAAAATAAATATAGTAGGTTTGTTCCTTCAACCTGTATTTAGCCATGGCCAACTATATGTAGCTCTGAGTAAAACAAGGAATCAAAGTAACTTGAAAACAAGTTTGGTAGGTCACTTAATAACCAATGTCCTTTGGCAGCTTGTTAGGGTGACTAATTAAGAAAAAAGAAAAAAGAGTTGATCAATGAATAAGTTATTCCTCTTGCTTTTGTTGTGCAATGATCACTTGGAAAAGTCTGAATTTAAAAAAAAAAAAGGCCTAAATATAATCGGACAATTGAACTTACATTGCAGATTGAACACCCAAATGAAAAACTATGCGGGGGGGGGGGGTTGTCCCTAATTATAATAAGGAGTAAATGCTCAAATTTTCAGTCCCCTAGCTTCATTGGTGCATCCTGTATGCATGATACATACAAAGTCAGCCAGTCCAACTTGAATACTGAAGAAACCTATGTTGACAGTCTTGGTTGACAGATTCTAATACATGATCAGGGTAAATTTATGGAACCATGCTTGTTTCCAAAGGAGTTCCTCCTCAAAAAAACATTTTGATAAATACATTTATATTGAAATACTTATTCGTATGATTTTTTCCATACATAGATAATCACATCTTTTTTTACAAATACTGCTTTCATGTGTAGGTAAACAGGGCCCTTCCACTAGAAATGGCTCTAGTCATCCCTGATTGGGCTCAAAATATCCAATCACCATTTACTTGACCTGTTTGTGATATATCAATTATATTTAAAGGTAACAAATACCCAAAGTAGATTACTCACTTCATCCTGGTCTATTTTACCCATGACTGGGGGAGTGCAGATAGATTCATGTCTTTCCCAAGTGCATTAGTCTGAATTATATATATATATATGAATGGTGTGGTTCCAAAATGTTTATGATTGATTTAAAGATCAAATTCTGTATTAAAATGTTCTTATCTAATTACAACCTTTTTATACACATGCAGGTCATTAGGTTTTCATATTTTTGATATTCAAGAATTTGTTTTTTTAAAAGGCACTCATCATATTTTGGAACCACACTCATATATATATATATATATATATATATATATATATATATATATATATATATATATATATATATATATATATATATATATGTATTAGGAAAGGGATGTATATGATCCTACACAATGATTAAAAATTACACTATATCATATAGAAACTCTTATTTGAAATGATTTCCCCTGATTAAGCAATGAGTGTATTACTTGGCCTAGACAACATAAATAGAATAAAAATTACAGAATCAAGCAGCCCCTTTTTCTTCAATTGTTTATTCTATTTATGTTGTCTAGGCCTATTGATGCATTGACCATGTAATGATGGGTGATCACTTCAAATTAGAAGTTTCTATAAAATATAATGCAATTCATAAACATATATATATATATATATATATATATATATATATATATATATATATATATACATATATCCTTCTTGATATAACAAACTATATGCAATATGATAAGGCCCTAAAAATGAAGGTATATATTAAAACCATAGCTCAAGGGGAAGTGGTATTTGATTAACACTGCTGGGAGCCATGTCAATATAACTGTTTTGTTTTTAAATCCCTGAAACAATTACATGGTAAACAACTGAAGATCCCAACAAGAAAAATTCAAACATAGTACCTTAGTTTCAAATTTTGTACAAAACAAAGAACATTGGAAAAATTACATAAATTGCATTAACAGATACTGAGAAATAATTGACTAAATTGATATAAATTTTTGAATTTCTTTCAACATATTTAGTGTTTAAAGCTTTCTAGACTAGATATATATATATGTAAGCAGAGGTTGCATGATATTCAAGATCACACGATACTCGAATAAACATAGTGCTTATACATGTATTGGGAATTGAGTAAAAATTATAGTTTTGCCAACACGACCCCCCCCACACACACACATACACATACAGCTGTTGCATCGATTAATCTAATAAGCTCTCCCCCTTCTCCTCAATATTGAATTTATTCTACTTGAAGTTTGAATCATTTCGAGAAGGATTTTTCTTTTGTTTCAACAGAATTTTTCTTCTCTTTCATTATTTGTTGCTTCACGGTCCAACGTCAGCTGATTTGATGAAATCAAACATGCTGAGATATCTATCGAACATACATATATATCTGATCTATCTAAGGGAAGAAGGTCACAATTAATCCTAATCCATTATCAGAATGGAATTAGTTAACAAGGAGAATGGTGTATATAGGTAATTTGAAGTATTTTCTAGATTGTTCTCCCTTTTTCAGGGTTGAACACTCTTCAAGGAGGGCAACTAGTCCATTATAAGCAACTATAGCAATGCACTTCCAACTCTGGAATGGAGCACTCTGGTGGATGGGGAATTATGTGTGTGTGAATATTTATCACTTAAATTCAGTCCTACTGACCACACTGAAGAGTTGTAATAGAACAAAACAGCTGTCTGTGGATGACACAATTAATAATGATATATATATATATATATATATATATATATATATAATTATGTATATATATATATTAATATAATTAATGATTGTGTCATCCATAATTATTTCATTATTATAATAATTAACGCTCCCTTATTCAAGGTTGAGCACTCATTAAGTGAGGTAACTCGTTCATTATGAGCTTATGCAGCGCTCTTTCAACTTAGGAATAGAGCACTCTGGTGGATGGGGAATTACGCGAGAGTGAATATATTGCTTAAATTTGACCTTACTGACTGTCCAGTTCTACGTAGAGCAGAGGTAAGATGCCAGCCTCTGGGTCTGAAGCGAAGGTTCCGATCCTACCTCGTGGAATTGGATGGGATAATGGATTGTCTATAGCCACACTGAAGAGTTTTAATACAACAAAATTGCTGTCAGTGGATGACAATTATTTAATTATTATAATAATAAATATATATATTTTTATGTTTTATTTATTTGACAATTTGGAAAAAATGATTTTATCATAAATTTTTCATATGATTTTTATTTCCAGTTATGCCTTTTGTATCAGTAGCGTTGTCAGATTAGATTTGAATAATTTGAATAAAAGTATACGAGGTCCAATGTCCAATATTAGTAGAACCAAACAAAAAAGACGACTGATCATTGAATCAGTGCTAATTTCAGAATATAATACAATCCAACAACATCCTGGGAAAATGCAAATATCTTCCACATTAGCAAAAATGATATTAAAAAAAAAGAAAATACGATTGAAGGCAAACAAGAGAGACAAAAGCTAAAAATTCGATATAATGGAAGCCAAAGAATTTGAAATATCGAAGAGAGAGCTGGATATCGCCGTTGGTACTTGATATCATTACGCAGTCCCCATAACAACATTGGCCCTCATATATATATATATATATTTTTTTTTTAATTATTTAAATTCAATATGACGGAGCTACTGATGCGAAATGTATAAACGGAAATAAAAAATATATGGAATGTTAAAAATTTTTTTTTTTTTCCCCCAATTGCCAAATTGATAAATTACTTATTGTGGGAAAACTCTTTCCAGTCATAAAGAAATATATACATATGTAGATAATGAGAGAAAGACTATATATATATATATAGATACTTATATATATATATATATATATATATATATATATATATATATATGATGAAGTAAACGATTTGCAACACAAACACACTTATGTTTCTGCCCTCTCTGGGCTTCTTCAGGCAAATAATTTAGGTTTATTTTAGGTCCCTACTAAAGATATTTTGGGGTGAGTGGCTATTTTTCGAGGGTGTAGGATCTCCTTTTTATTCTATTTATGTATTTTTTCTTTTTCTTCAAGTGCTTGGTTATTGATGTTATGTTTTTAGAGCACTTTACAGAATAAACCCATCACACATCAGATATTGTATCATATTGTATCCCTGATATGTATAGTGCGTATGTGTGTGTATATATATATATATATATATATATATTTATATATCGTAAATTTGGTTGTCTTTTAGTATATTTGTATGCATACATAATTGAAATGGAAGCAAATACATCCTAAAATTTTTTGTGACCAAACTGTGAGTTGAACGTGCAACCTGCATAGTGGCTGTTGAACACTCAACCAACTGCCCCACATAGGATGTTCTTGATAAGTGTGATCAGATTTCCAGCCAAACTTGATGTTGTTTTATCAACAAGCTGTCATCAGTAGTACATAAACAAATATTTTCAAGTAAAGGTATTTAGCAAAAGTTTTTTTTCAAAATTTTTTTCAAATTTTTGATGAAAACAAATTTTTCAGAAAATTAATCTCACTGGAAACTTTTGCACACGCTAATTTTTCTCAAGAATTAAAATTTCCAGAATAACTGAAGATCAGATTCAGTATTTATAGAAATCATTTTTTCCAGTATTTACAGTGGAGTTGTACTTACATTGTAACTACTATGCTAAACTGGACCATTACTTTTACATTGGTCTTGCAGAAGCACACCTTTGAGGTATTCAGTCACTCCCGTTTTTTTCTTTTTTTTTGTAAAAAAAAATATCAGGCAATCCTTTATTTTGCAAATACGATAATTTTAGCAGCTGTTGAATTGGTTATAACTATATATCTTGACAAAAAATAGTTTGTCTAATCCCTCAATAACATTCCAACCCAGGCATGACTGTCCTCAAAAGTTGACACAAAATACACAAATTTCCTCTCTATCCCAACGAGAGTAGCCAAGTACGCTTTGTTATTGATAACTGAATCTGTCGGTAAAAATGACTAAAATCTGCTAGATTATTATTAATCATTATTTCCAATATCACCATGTTTTTACTCACTGGGTTTACAGTATCAGACCATTTATTTGGCTTCCAGAAAACAGACAAGTTCTGAATCTGGTGAGCTTCGTAGTATTTTGCGGCTCAGCCACTAAATTTTCGTGTATGCATCACACGTCACTTCCAGTATCATAGCTGCTGCGTATACTTACCCCTTTATATATTTATGGGATTATTTGTCCCAAGCTATTAGAAACTGTCAGCGTAGGTCTTTTTCAGTTTTCAAGTTAGTCTGGTTAGATGGCTATGTATGTATATATCATGCATACTGACCATACAAATGGTGATAGAGGGCTGAAAAGTTAGACATTAACTGTTTTTTTTGGTTGTTTTTTTTTTTTTTTTTAATCACCCTCAGAATAAATCTTTAGTGGGGGGTGGTGTTCAATCTACAATGCAAATTGTTCCCAAGTTTGTGCCCAGCTTGCTCAAGCTTGATTTTTGAAAAGTAGGACTGTCTGAAATTACCGTCCGTCAAAAGGCAGGAGAAGTACCTTATTCATCGATCATCCCTTTTCTTCCAATTTTTAATTGATCATCCCTAACATGGTGACCATTTCTATTGAGTGAATAACCAGACCTGTAATAAGTTTCGTTTAATACCATTCCTAAAATACCAGCAGAAAAACCTAAAATGATACATCTTGCACTTGGCAGATCAAATAAAATAAAGATGATACCTGATGAAGGCCGTAGAGTGCAACGGCCGAAACGTTGTATGAAAAACAACCAAGATAAGGATAGTCCAAATATTGATAGAAATAATAATAATACCTCATCTCAAAAATTCAGAGATACACTAAAATAAAGTTACTTACAAGACTCAATGAAGGTACTTCACTGCAGGAATCTACTAATGATCAGCTCGAAAAACAGTCCCACGTATAGGTCATTTGGCTGCTGGAAGCTAGGGCACAAGTTATCCGCCTGTGAGTTTTGGTTACATGAACTAGTCCTGATTCCATTATAATTCTACTATGATATCTATCATGATTTAAAGGATCATGCACAAGTTTTGTCATGCAAAGTATTCAAGTCACTTGATGTAGAAACTATAATATGAAAGTATAGATGCTGAAGCTCCAATTGTCCTTCAACTAATTCATAGTAAAAACACTTTTCCATCACAGATGTACCTATGTACACACATAATATGTGTATATATATATATATATATATATATATAACTATTCAATTTTTTTTTTTTTGTAACTACAGTTCACATAAGCATCTAACATATATACACATACAGTACACACATACACACACACACATATATATATATATATATATAAATATATATATATAAATATATATATATTTTGTGTCATCCACAGACAGCTGTTTCATTGTATTACAACTCTTCAGTGTGGCTATAGACTATCTATTATCCCATCCAGTACCACAAAGCAGGATCGAAACCTTAGCCTCAGACCCGGAGGTTAGTATCCTCCCTCTATTCCACAGAACTGGACGATCAGTGAGGTTGAATTTGAGTGATATATTTATTTATCGTTTATATTCCTCATCCACCAGAGTGCTCCATTCCATGTTGGAAGAGCATTGCACATATATATATATATATACACATATACATATATATATATATATATATATATATATATATATATATATATATATATACATATATATATATATAGTAGGATTCGGATTCATGTTTCTGCCTTGTCTGGGCTTCTTTGGGCAAATGATTAAGTATATTTTAGATTCCTGTTCAGGATATTTATCAGTGGGAGTCTCCCATTCTACGTGGGATGAGTTCTTCTCTTAGGTTATTCGATTTGTAATTTGTGTATCTCAGCTGGTGGTTATGAACTACAACCCAGGGGGTATGGTATGAGAGTTTACATTATCAGCAAGTCATTGTTGGTGTGTGTTCTCTCTGGGAGTGTTTTATTTTCACTTAGATATCTTACAATTATTTCCCCATACTAGGATCCCTTTTATACGACCTTAGTGGGTTGTATAATTGATTTAGGTATGATCTACTTCCTCATGTCTCATGTCTGTTGATTGGATAGTTCTTTGGGATGGCTATGTACATGAAATATCTATGTTAGTTACTAAAAGTATATCTATATGTGACTTATTTCTATTAACAAATATGAGTCAATAAGCGACTTGATATTCAAAGTTGAATGTATCGAGCACTCTATGAAATAAACCCATCATCCATAGGATATTACATTATATCATATTATATCATGCTATATTGCATTCCTGATTTGTACTGTACAGAAATAGAAAAAGAGAGAGAAAGGTAAGATTCTAGAAAATAAACCCTCTATTCATGACATTTTTTTGTCAATCCTTTTTGATGTAAGAGCTATGGATACGAACATGTTTTTGTCATTTGTGAATTCGTACTATCGAATGCAGAGTTGTTTTTAGACAAATTTTTGGTTGTTTCCCCGAATGTATCTAATAGGCTTCCAAATCTAGCACTTAAGATGCTCGAACGACTAAAATCTTTTCGTCACAAAAAGCATTTCCAAAGGGAAAGAGAAAAACAAAAAGAGGATTGAAAAAAACTTTGAGAGAAAAAGAAGAAACATCATCGAATTCTCAAAATAAATGCTCAGAAGAGCAAAGTTGGAAAAGATCTGCCTGATTTCTTTGAACTTTTATCTAGAAACCCATTTTAAAAGCATACCTAACTAGCAATCATTATATGTGTGTGTATATATATATATATATATATATATATATATATACACATACATACATACATACATACATGCATATATATATATATGTATATATAAATATATAACATACAAAAGAGGGCATGTATAAGATTTCATATTGATTTTTATTAAAACTCACTTGATAATCGCAGAGAAACGTGAAACAAATTTGCGGAGGGGATTTTATAAATATATATATATATATATACATATATATATATATATATATATATATATATATATATATAACAAAGAATAGGATTCGCTACACAAACATGTTTATGTTTCTGCCCTGATTGGGCTTCTTCAGGAAAACAGAAACATAAACGTATTTCGCACCCTACTCAATGTATCAAGCATTTTATGAAATAAACCCATCATACATCAAATATTGTATCACATTATATTGTATTCCTGATTTATATTGAGTTGTACATATATATTTATATATATACCTTTATTTTATATGTGGAATTCTCTTGACCATTCCAAGACCCCAAAATGGAGAAAATGGTATATTCAGCAAACTGGTCGGAAGTATGTGAAATTGTCAATTAATAATTGTTTATTCTATCTATGTTGTTTAGGTTAAATGATATATTCACCGTGTAATAATCATTTCAAATGAAATTTTCAACATAACATAATGTAATTCATAATCATTCAGTCAGATCATATATCCATTTCTTAACATAATTGTTGTGTTGAAAAAATGAATAGAGCAGATATAGACTATGAATAAGTAAAATGGGAATTCCCAGTGGAAGCATAAACATATATATATATATATATATATATATATGTGTGTGTGTGTGTGTGTGTGTGTGTGTGTGTGCACATGTGTTCCCAAGTCTTTGACCACTATCTATACTTCTGTCACTTTTTTCACTTCTCTAGTGAGGTCAATATACTTATCTGGTTTTTCACTTTATCTCTTCTTCACCCTGTGGTCTGCTGGATCAGTGAAATCAGCTATCTGACACATTTATTATTTTTCTTGTTCTCAACAATCAGATGAGATTTCCAGCTCTGGATTGGGTGATTTGTTTGAATCTCAAAATCCCAGAAGGTTTATGCCTTTTGTCCTCAAAGACAGATTTTGGCCTCTATATATACCCTTGGTTTATACGGTCAAAATGTAATTATTTGCACAGTTCCCACTCAATCACTCTCCCCACCCAGTCATGCCTGTTCTTATACCCCTTCAAGACTAATTAGCTACATTCACTAACTATGCGGTTGATTGTCTTATCTCCATCACTGCATAGCACGTACAGCAAATGTAGACTGTGTCATATTGATTGGGACCTCAGCTAGTAAAAGTGAATCATGATCTCAAAAGAAATTCAACCTGGGTAATATCAGGTAATCTTGCTGGCTTCCCTTGAAGGAATTTATAACAAAAAATAATTTATAACTGCCTGCTTTGAATGCCTAACATAATATCTATTCAAGTCTTCCTTTATGCAATAAATACCTGTGGTGAAGATGGCTACAGTCCGATTTTCCACCAGGTCAACAGGTTGATAATTGGCTCAGCTGTTGTGCATAAATACATCACCAAGTTGAATTAACCTGGCTCCTACTGTACCAGGTCTCCTTTGGGCAAGACTTATATGTCTCTTACTGGCATGCCAAAGAATTTGCAATTCGGAGATATTTGATTCTGAAGAAACTTAAGGCCCTCTGGCAGTATAACGTGTGAATTCTACATGTTGCCAATTTTGAAGGATATATTGCCAATTTCATTCAGAGTCAGATTTCTCTCTAGGTTAAATGCTACAAGTGGGTTTCATCAGATCCCACAAGATGAAGAGAGTTGTCCACTCATTGTTTCAAAAGGCTACCATCAATTTGAAAGAAAAAAAAAAGATTTCTTTGACATAATATGACCAGTATAGAGCAGTTGATGTGCTTCAAAACAATACTCAGAAGTAGCTGGATCTACGGAAATTCAACGGGGGTTGACAACTAAGATTATCCATCGTCTCATGCCTCCATTCTTTCAATTCTTATTTCCTCCCTTATCCCTTCCAATCTTCATTGACCTGCCACGTTTTTATCTAAATATCATACAAACATAGATTAGTTCTATAAGCGAAAATCTTCCAAGCTCCTCATTGAACTAACTTTCTTTACACACTCTTCCTCAGGAATGGACAAGTGGCTCACTTTTAAGCATTAGATCATTCTTTTTATCAATAGCCCTAATTTTTTTCCAAATATCAAGTATGGGAAAAGATGAAACCTTAGAATATATAAAAAAGCTAATATTATTTCCCAAAGAATTGACTTGAAGCTTATTTATTTTCTGGATTAAAACATTATATATATGTGTGTGTTTTTTAATCCAGAAAATATTAATCCCTTTGCTCAAGTCAATTCCTTAAGAATTAATATAATTTTTTTATATATCTTTCAATGTATCACCTTATGTTTGTGTGTATATATATATATATATATATATATATATGTATATATGTATATATATATGCATATAGATAGATGGTATTAGGGTGAGTTTTAACAAAGAAAATAATATTTGTTTTTCTGCATGCAACACAAAAGCTATGAAACTGACAAGTCATTTCTTATAGAATTTCACTTGTGAATGTTTCAAAATGTTTTTCCAAGAAATGTGTAAATATGTTTTGTTTTTTTTTCATTTGAATATTTCAAGAAAAGAATACATAGTGCACTTAAATGCCCCTCTATTCATAATGAATAGATTTTGTCTTTCGATTTCAATTAGAAAGGAAAGGTTCTTGGAAATCAGAAAGAAACTTTACAGAACTAAAAAGCACTTGGAGATCCTATACTTCAGCCAGCACCATTGTCACTAAAATCTCAATGAAAATTAGTTCATATATAGCTAAGATGCAGGGGAAGAAACAGTGAAAGAATTCTTCAACTCACACAAAAATTTAACCATTTCTTCATTAGAATAATGGCCAAGTCTGCAACAAAATGTCATTGAAATTCATTGAGAACTTTTGGAGATATGGTGTGGACATATAGCTACAATGCATGGGAGGTAAATGTAAATTTTGCTGGATCCACTCCAAAATTCAATAAATTCTTCCCTAGCTAAATGTCTATACTTCTACAAAATGTCATTGAAATTCTTTGAAAACTTTTGATGATATTGTATGTACAACAGATAGATGATAGAAAATCTTTGAACTATGTCAGGTGAAGTAAAATATTATAGACAGAGGATTTTGTACTGCAATCAGAAACGATCATTGAATGCGGACCGGTCTAATTATACTATGACTCGGACTAGAGTCATCATCTTAGTTGTGAGAGTCACAACGTTTTGACCGTAGTACGATGGCCTTCTTTAGGTGTCCATCATAGCTAGTAACCCGAGAATTTCAAACCAAACCGTTTATTCAATCCACAGAGCAAAAACAGCAAGAAAAATCATATAATCTGGTTTAATGGAAGAGGCAGACAAGTGACATCGCAATCTAGCGTCAACTGGGAAGAATCGAATGATACAAGATATCCTCTGGCAGGGAGAAAGGAATGAGAACAATCTATCCCCTTTGATTGAATAAAGGGTTTGGTTCAACATTCCTTGAAGCTTACTAACAACAGACACTGGAGGGTACAACAGTCGAAACGTTGACTGTAACAAATAAGATCGGGATAATAGTCAGAATAAATCAGTGTTTAATAATGATGGTTCCTGCATTGTTTACAACCTGCGTTGGAGGAAACACCTGCAAAAATACAAATCCTGGGATATACTTTGTCGGGTATGATCATTCAAAGCAATTGTTACTTATTTCACAGCCCAAATAAACAAAGCAGCTGTGAACGACAGTTGGAAACCACGATATTTTCTGCTCCAACTTAATCTATTCAGTTAAAAATAGAAGTAGCAAAATAGGATTGCCCAATAAAGAGTAAGTCAGACTAATTAAACAACTGAAGCCACAAAGGATTGCAAAGGATTCTATCCCTTTTTATATGTGCATGTGTGTATGTGTTCCATTGCTCCTGGCCACACTGTTTTGTCTACAGACTTGAAAATTGGCATCAGGGCTCCACTAGATCCCATCTAAGAAATTTTTTAAAAAAATTTTTGATTGAAAAGCTTTGACAACCTTTTCCGGGCCTCAATTTGAAAGGTTTATTGATAACATCTACGTTCTCATGAATATATATGTATTTTTTTTCTAACTCTATTTTAGTTGTTTACAAGTGGAAATAACATCTAGATTCTGAAGAATCTCTGTTTTTTCAATCTATTCTAGGTGTCTTCCAGTGGTAAACACCAGTGATGTCATAAATAGAATTTATTCTGACCATATTTATTCTTTCAATGAAATTTTTTTTTTACATTAAATTTCTATGCTACGGTTGTTCAATTATTGATTACAACTTTTTTTTTTTCGATAATTTGATTAATCTTAAAATATTTTTACAAAAATTGGCTTGAAAAAAATCAGCAGCAAGGTTTTCAGATTCCATTCTAAATATCAAATGATGGCCAAGATGATGATTTTACAAGCACAAAGGGTGAAAGTTATTAAAAAATCTAAGTACATTCAGTAAATTTGTATCTACTTTCTTCATTCTAAAGAGTTCTCGATTGATTGAACTCCTGGTTGTTTGTGATATTAACACAACGTTTTGGCCAATTGATTCTCTGTTCTCCTTCATTCGAACTATCCGGATGTGATGCTGTGAACAGAATTTCCCTCCTTCAGAACTCTTTGAATGTTAAAAGCCTCAAAAGTAAAGACAATATTTTCTCACTTTTTTGCATTTTGTAAACACATTTCACACTTGCTAATGGAGTTTTCTCATCTTGAAAAAGAATAACACACTTTTGTAAGACGAGTTATCTCATTCGTGACACTTGACTGAGAACTTGCTATGCCAAGTTATCTAGTCCGTGACAGTGAACTGTTTAAAGATTTAGTTAGAGATAATCAAACCTCTTCTCAAAGGGCTACAAAAAGTCAAGAAATCACACTGGATAATCTTACAAATTTCCAACAGAAAGACATGTACCTCAAAATTCCCATCTAGATAAACACGCCTAGATTCATAACAGCAGAATGAAGATTAAAAAAAACATGAAAAATAAATTTACACATTAAGAAAACATTCTAAAAATCTAATAGAAAAAGATGAAACATTTCTATTTAAACAATCATAACATGCAAATGAAACTAATATATCATTTACTGTTATTATTATTAGTGACTGTATTTGCTATATCTCTATATTCCTGTGGTCAACGACAACTCAATTTCAAGTTTTCAGACAAGTGAAAGAGGATTAATGAATGAATTACAGTTATAGTTAATGTTGTGCCCCTTTTGCTCCTATTCAAGCACATGCACCCTCTTCCATCATTAACCTTGTTCATCACATTGCAAGAATAGATAGGGACGAAGAGGAGAAACGATGGAAAATATGAGAAGAATGAACAATAATCAGAAAGTGTAACGGTCGGTCATGCAAACAAACTGAATAATATTATAGATAATAAAAGTATAATCCTAAGATGTTTCCAATGGTTTTTACCACCTGTTAAAGACCATCAAGCAAAACTTTTACAAAAATGTCAATATAAGCTTCTTCGATTTTCAAGTGCTGTTGTCTGTATGTGTAGAGAGAACAGGCTGGAACTTACTTGGGAGGGGGGGATACTCCCAACCCAGGCTTCAATTTACAATGTAAATTTATGCTGAATAAATCATTCAGTTTGTGTCTTGCAG
>OY735236.1:41314065-41329065 GCA_963457665.1 Thysanoteuthis rhombus | reverse complement strand
TAGTAGTAGATGCAGTAGGATGCCAACAGTACGATTAACGACACGACACGCACACTGCTGGTATTTAACAGTGGGTTATATTTACACCCTTGGCTATCACAAATTTTACAAGCATTTGAATCAACTGGACGCAGTGAAGAGAGAATCGGTCTGCAATCTAGAACACTTCACTTACCCCTGGCCCAGATGCCCACTCATAGGTTAAACAAATCGATAGTTTACGAACGAATGGTACCATGACACCTACGTCTGGATCTCTATATCCTTTTTCTATATTATGCTATCTTAGATAGATACGAGGTCAAAGGTCAGTGAAACTTGCCCAAGGCCTATATGCCAGTTCATAGATTCGGCCTCAAGGACGACAACATTTGTACACCGATGTAACATCACCATTTATACTAAATAATACTAATACAGACGTCGTTAGTACTCACTTGGGAATAGACTGACTGCAGTGGGAATGGGGCATGTGGGAATTTAGCAAATGCATAGATACCTGCTCATGGGCCAAAAATCGTCCCCTGTTTATAGTAACATGATTAGCTGATTTGATTTGTATTCTCTTGAGAAAAATTGATTTATTACATATGATGATCATGGTCTTTACCAAACGATCAACTAAGAAAGTGGACGGAGGGGTAAGGCATGAACCTGCTCTTTTTTTCAGTATGTCATGTCTGACACAAGGCCACCCAACATGAGGCTTTCTTTTTTTCTTTCAAAGATTGTCAAATATCAATCTCTCATTGTAGGGGCAGATCAAGAATTTTGAGTAGGGAGTGGGGTCCAATAAGAAACCGTCAACTAAAACTGTCATAAAAGATCACTTTCAGTTGGTCTGGCTAGCTCTGTATGTCTGTATCATACATATAAGCTGCACCGATTGAGCTAGAGGGCTGAAAATTCGTACATTCACTTATTATATCTAAAAGAAAAAAATTCTAGAAAATCCCCCCTACAAATACCTTTTTTTGAGGGGGGCTTCATTTTACAATGTAAATTTACACTTAATTGATTCTTTAGTTTGTGTCTGTTTCTTTAAAATTCAGACTCTCTAGTGATCACTGCCGGACTAACGAAAAGAGAAATAACTTATTTATGGATCATCCTGTTTTTTTTAATTGATTACCCCCAACATAGCATGCCGCCAAGTGATGTAGGTTCTAGGACAGTTTCTATTGAGTGACCAATCAGACATGTCTTCCCGTTTTTTCGTGGTGATTTTAGTGTTGTCAGTCGCTGCAGCTGTCATCATGAAATGGTTAAAGAGGAGATACCAACAGGCGTACTTGGAAAGATGCCAAAAATGCTAAAATTGAGATTAGAGGACTTAGGAATGAGAGGAAAGGGCTGAGACTCATAGCCGTACTAACCCTGAGGCAATTGAGACATAGGTCTCAATGCCCAACACTCTAAGAAGGCCCCAGGGTGGATTTAAGGGGCTCCAAATAGGCTATGAAGAAAAAAAAAATTGGCTACAGTAATCAGTTGGACCTGATTTGAACCTTCTTGTTAATCAACGCCTTTAAATCAAATTCTCAGTTTATACACTGAGTTTTACGGTAAATAGTGATAATCTTATATTTTCTTTCTTCCTCATATGTGTACTTTACTACATTTGTTGAAGATGCACAGTGTTCAATATTTTAGAAAACTAATCAATAAAAAAGAATAAATTTCTTGAATGTATTTATTGGTTACAGTTTGACTGATTGTTTTGATGTCTTCACAATGTACCTTTAGGCCCCTATAAAGCTCAATCTGGCCCTGCTGAGACTATAGCATCATTGGCATCTGCAAAGATAGTGAGAAAGGTGCTGGAGATTTTAAGAGACTTGTTGTCACTCAATCTCTAGAGATAACCGCTCCGCATATGGTTTGAATATGCAAATACATGAATATAAACCACAGGGAAAGATAGTGAAAAGCTGGATAATTGATGAGATCTTGCCAGAAAGCTAAAAAGAACGATGGGATGTAAAGGTGACAGTAATACCGATAGTTGTTGGAGCCCTGGGAATGATCCTGAAGAACCTAGAAACAAAGGTGGGGGAACTAAGAATCCAGGAAAGAGCTGAGACTATTCGGACAACAATTAGTGAGGATACTGAGGAGAGTCCTGGTGTACTGAAAGGACTTGCTGTAAGGTGATCTCCAGTGAAAGTCACCAGTCACTGATGTTGTGAAAACTCAACAAAAAAAATAATAATGATACCAAGTCTGGTTAATCATTCAATAATAACTTTTGGTAGCATGCCATGTTGAGGGCGATTAATAAAAAGAAAATGGAAAAAGGTCTATCAAAGGATAAGTAGTAGTGGCACTGACAAAAGTCTGAATTTTTGAAAAACAAATGTGAATGGAGCAGGACATAAACTAAAGGACTAATTTAGCATAAACTTACATAGTAAAACGAATCCTGCTCTTAAATCTATTTAGGCGAGAAATCATAAGACATAAGGTGTGAATGCTGAAATTTTCACCCCTGTTATTCTATTGGTGCAGTCTGCATATGCGATAGATGAACAACCAGACCCACTCAAAAACTGAAGAAACCTTTGTTAATACAAATAATAGCAGTAGTACATAAAGCTTAGTGTGATGGTGGCAGCAACGGCATCAGCGACAGAGACACAGATATCCAATACCATCGAATAAATAGTAGAAGAATCGATATATTCTGGTATATTAAATAAAGTCTTTAATTTTATCAGAATTTGTCAACCTAAACGGTTTCTTCAATCTTCGTGTAGGTCTGGCTGGCAGGCTGGCTACATATGTACCACTCTTTATTCATTTATTTAATTTTTAATTTTTCTTGAAATCACGTCCTTCTCGGAAGGAATCATTTTTCAGGAGTTGATAGGAAAAAAAAAAAAAAAAAAGGCACATATATATAAATGCAATTATTTACATACGAGGAGTATCTATTCAAAAATACATCAAGATATATATTTGTTCTTTCACTTGGATCCAACAGCTATGATATATAGAGATTATATTTAAGTACATGAACACACACACACACACACACACACAGTATGCAAATATTCAAGCACACTGTACACACTCCTTGACCTAAATATACTTTTTATTTATGTGTACTCATTGAGGTGTAGACAATTGTACAAGAACAAAACAGTATGTGAATATACATGAACACACATGCATATACATAATTGCATTCATGTATATATATATATATATATATATATATATATATATATATATACATACATGAAAATACATCTGCATAAGTAGATATATATTTGTACAGATGAATTTTTTAGTAAATATTCCGACTTTTGTATTTGTGAAAACTAAATTTTCCGACAATATTTGATTAATTGAAAAATGAGAATTTTGACCGATTTATGAAATGACTTGTATTTGTCTGCCTTCTCTATGTCTGTCGGTCTGTTCATACAATATCTCCAAAAGTTCCCAATGAATTCCAATGAAATTTAGTGGAAGCGTAGACCATGGGCTGAAAAAGGATCAATTGAATTTCGGGTCCGGATCCTGAGATATTTTGCAGTTACCTCCCTGAATCGTTGCTATAAATGAACAGATTTTCATTCAGCTTTCAGAAACAATGGCATTAGCAAAGGTATTCGAACTCCGAGTGCTTTCAACTTTTCATTTCATCTTAATATTCATACGTAGGTAAACGACATTGAAAAATATTTGTAATTCCTGCTTGTTAATCGAATATTGATTACCTACAATTTGTTTTTCTTCCCAGGATTACCTTGATTCTTTATCTTTTAAATTTCCAACACTGATAAAATCTCTTAAATCAGTATATCAGAAAAAATTGTCAGTCTATCTATCAATCTATCTATCTCATTCGGTCCATATCTATCAATTAATCTCAATCGGTTCATATCTATCTATCAACCATATGCTTTAGCATATAAGTTGACCCCAGAATTAATGTGTTAATTCAAGTGTAGTCTAAAATTCGTCGAATCAGTCAATTCTCCAACATAGCGTTCATCTGAGTGTCGAGTTCATAGGGTCTCACCAGACTTATTCTGTTTATATCTATCTATCTATCTGTCTATCTATCTATCTATCTATCTATCAATGACAGTCAAGGATACTCCAAACTGATTTATTAAGAGATAGATCTTCACCTTCAATCATCAGGATATTGTACCAAGTCATCCTCATTAAACCACCATTAGTAACTCCAGGCATCAGGAAATGCCCTAATTCTGAGCTCTTTTAACATGCATTTGAAACTGAAATACATAGGCACGGTTTTGGCTTTTATCATTACTTCCCACTGACTTTACCACTACTTCACCATTCTCTTGTTTGGATTTCATCATTTATACTAATCTTTTTACCTAAGATTAGTTTTAGCGAGTCTTGGCATTATTCTGTGCTGTGCATTGAAAATCAAGAAGAAAGAGATTGTCAATGGTCAGGAATTAATGCAAGTGTTACTGACAGAATAGGGCTATTATATGTATAATGTAAATGCATTATTCATAATTTTGCTATTAAAATGCATTGAAGATCAGGTAGAAAGGGATTGTTGGTGGTCAGGAATTAATGCGATCGTTACTGATAGAATAAGTTTGCTTTATGTGTAAGATAAATGCATTGCCAATGATTTTACTATAGAAATGCATAGAAGATCATAAAGAAAGGGATTGTCAGAGGTCGGGAATTAAGGCACTTATAGAATAGGTCCTCACATGCAGAATTTATAAATTGAATTATACTGATCCAATCGAAATTTAAAGACAATGTATAGATAGTGAGGCTACTCCATTTAATTAATGAAGTCATCCTTAACGATCATTTAGTTTTTATAACACACACTTCCATCCATTCTTACATAGATTAGGAAAACGCTAGACGATCAGAGAATTTCAAAACAAGAAAAGATTTTCAAAATATCTTTTAAAAAATCCTACATCCTTGTAGGTAAAGAAGATTCGATTAATAAATTAGAAAAGGTGGAGGGTTCTTTCAATATTTCAAAGTCTAATTTCATCATCATCTGAACAATAAAACCAGGAGTACATTAAGTAGCAGTAAGAATTGACTTCATCTGGAGGTTACCAGTTCGGTTTAGTTCAGTTGCACTTGTGTTGAGCAGCATATACAGTGCGGATTTTGGTTTCTGTTTCATGAACGATCTATCGAGTTCCTAACATTGTTTCTGTAGCAATAGTGAATTTTCACGGATCAAGGATGCTAGCCCGATGTCCAAATTGAACTGTCTGATAGGACTAAATGGCTCCGACAGTCCTCGTATATACCCAAAGCTGGGAGTGGGGAAAAGATAAATTCATGCCTTGGCCCAGAGCATTCGTGCAAAATCAACGCAAGCTGTCTCAGGTAGGGTTTGAACTCAGTTCTTAGATTCTATTCTCCATGCCATTAACTGCTAGGCCACCTGCACTTATTGAAACGCACAAGGGTAAAAAGTGAGCATGCAGACCCCATCATCCAGAGCTTGAACACTAAACCCTTATTTCATTTTCTGGGGTTTTTAACAACTGTAACAATTAGTATCACTAATTTTCTACTTGAGAAGTTGTGACAATTAGTTTTACTGGATACTAAAGCAGCCATAATGATAGGATGTCTGGAATCAAAGTGTAGTATCTGTGCCTAGAATCAAAATGACATTCACTTGATTAATCTGTTCAGTGCCATGAACGTAACAAGTTATCAGTCCAGGGCCCTAGATGTGATAAATCATCTTACAATAGAGAGTTACTCTTTTTTTTCTTTCATACATTTATATGTAAATTAGATTTATTAGATTTTCTGTTTTACATATTGGTTGATTTGTATGAAAATAAATCCGTCTTAGAAATACAACGAAGACTTTCTATTTCCATCAACTTTTTCCTGAGAACAACCCAGCTTAGAAATCACAGCGTTGAAAATATACTTGGCAGAAAACAGGTTAATACTAATAATTAATAGTATTAATAGTAATTCTCTTTGTAATGGAAACAAGATGATAACAGTAGTTGTAGTAGTAATAGTACATAGGTACTCTAGTAGCAACAGTTAGTAACACCAGCAGAAGAGTAGACATAAAGGTTATAAAAGGTCTACTCACGGTGTTTATTTTCTGTGTTCATTTCTATTACTACCTATTATAATTATTTATGAAATATCTGTTATTAAAATAAACCTATATGATTGTTATGAAATGATGAGAAGAACCATAGCAGGTCTTTGAGTGATGGTACAGTTAGATACACAAGGAGTATGAGTAGATACATAAGTAATGAAAGGTTTCCAAATGGTGCTATAGCCAGTGCCATAGTGTTTCTAATAGAACAAGTGTCGTTGTTGCAGCAGTGCAAGCAACTAAAGATTGGTGCAAGTGGTGACCGTATTGGAATTGGTAACCTGACAGGGAAGGAGCTGACAACTCTCTTGTCATCGTAACCTTTCCAACATCTTCATTTGTCTATCGGCATTTTAACAAGCCATGTGTTGGTCCGTCTGTCGCACTCGGAAAAGGAAAATTTTTACGTGGAAAGAGGTGGAGGTGGGGGGAGAGGTTCTGAGAATGGAACTGCGACACAAAGACTGTGAAGCAGGCAGGGAAAGAGGATTGGGGGGGCCGGGGGTGCAAAAAGGTCAAGGGGGTGAAACAAAGAAATATGCTAAAGGAGAACTGCTGAATTTGGTCATCAAGAAAGTGAAAATGAGGTGGAATGGAACTTGCTTTGCAGTGTCTGTGAGCAGAAGATTTGGTCAAGTGCAGAGGGAGGTTCGCTTCGGGCAACTCCCATGACTATTTTCCCGATATTGCAGTGCTTCAAATTTCCACCCTATATATATATATATATATTGGAAGAGTAACAGGTATTTTACAAGTATGATTCTCAGTTTGTTCAACAAATTTGAAAGCTGCAGCCGATGCACTTTACTGCTATTGAAGGTGTCGTTTACAACTGGATGGATTTTTTTTTTCCTGTCATAAGCAGACACACGTTCACACATGAAGGAAATGCAAGACAAAGGGAGAAGAATAATTGAAGGAGAGCGAAGGAAGAAGAAATAAAAGAATGTAGGAATGAATAAAAGAAAAAAAAAGGAACAGGTCTGGTTAGTCACTGAATAGAAACTGTCACGTGATCAACGTCCTTCCACAGCATGCTGTGGAGGGTGATCTATGAAAAAATTGGGAAAGGCTGATCAATGGGCAAATTTACTCCCTATCACCTTTTGTTGGGTAGTGTTCACAAAAAAAGTCTGAATGCTGCCAGACATAAACTAGTGATCAATTCAGCATATACTGACATAGCAAAGTGAAACCTCCATTAAAAAACCAATCACATTGAAAGCATTTATTTCAAGGCATTATAAGGAGTGGATGTTCAAATTTTCAGCCCTCTGGCTCCATTGGTGTGATCTGTATGCATGATAAATACATGGCCAGCCAGCCAGACCAACTTGAAAACTAAAGAAACCTATATTGACAGTTTTGGTTAAAGGTGTTTATTTAGAAGAAAAAAAGCTTAAGAACGGTAACAGCGATGCAGCGATGAGAGAAATCTGCAAATTCCTTCAGTATTTTCTCATCTTTATTTCAGTGTAATAGGAAGCACTCAGAGAGCGCGTACCTATGCCAAAGCCATTGTCCCTAAAAATACCTGGATCCCCCCCAAATTTAACCAATTGTTTCTTGTACCATGTCATCGAAATTCAGTGAGAACTTTTCGAGCTATTGGGTGGATGAACAGACAAACAAAAATGGATGATTATATAACCTCTGTTCAACTTTGTTGTCTGAGATAAAAACTTGTAGAAAAAATCAATCAGGAATAAAACTTCATTCTAAAAATTAGTTGCGGCAACTTGAATGTATTGAAAGAGAGGAAACTTCTATGTACAAATGTTGAGTTGACTCTCTTAAAATGTAAAGGTAGCCTTTTTAATATCTTTTCCTTTTTTTTTTTTTTTTTTTTTTTTTTTCGGAAGATTGGTCTCTGATGCAGAATAATAAACGTATTTCTCAACCGAAAACAAATTCCTTGATTGCCCTAAAATTTAATCAATTATCTTTAGCCCATGGACCAACCTTGCATAAAATGTTATCAAAATTCATCAGAAACTTTTGGAGATACCATATGGACAGACACTCAATTGAATACGTAGTTCCTCTGCCAACAAAATAAATAAATTTGCATGTATGGTATTGTCCTCTTTCGACTGGCAAAATATAATCAGAAAAAGAAAAATGGAGGAAAAGCTTACTAAGACCAAAAGCAGGGCAGTGAAGGTTAAAAGAAACTCTTATGTTAATCCAATAACGTAGTTAGCAAATTGTTACTGGTATCCTCAAAGACAGGGCCTTAGGTTCTTCATGGCGAAATTGGAAGCATTTTTTGCAGGGTCCCAAGTTCACAGCCAATGTCTGTAGAATCTTAGAGATATAGATAAAGTCTATTATAGACTTTATATCTCTACCGTAGAATGGAAAGCAGTCAAAATATGTGCTCAAAATTTGAGAGAAATAATTTTTACAATGTACATTAATCAATATGCTGTTTGAATTGTTGAATACAATAACAATAAATTTCAAAATATAAGCAACATAGACAAACACTACTGTCTTTTTGAGAATTCAGAAAAAATTAAATTGTTGGTCTTCTCTGAAAAACCCGCAATATGTCAATGGGTGTATGTTGCAATGTGCTGGGTGTATTGGACGGACTAAAGTAGATTACCCTGGTGTGGGGCCCTCTTAGGCGTGGATCCCAATTGGGAGCAACTGGTCCAATTGGCTGAAAACTAATTTTTATTGGCAGCAAAACTGCCGAAGCCAAAACATCAAACGATGAACAAATGATACAACAGGTCTGGTCAGTTGATATAAACCGTTACAATGTCATCTGGTAGCATGCCATGTTAGGGGTGATCAATAAATAAATTACTCCTAGATTTTTGGGGGGAGGTGATCACTTGCAAAAAGTCTGAATTTTCAAAAAAAAAAGTGTGAATACTGCCAGACATGAAATAAGAGACTAATTTAGCATTTACTTACATGGTGAATTGGCACACCCTTCAAACAGATACAATAGATATAGCCTGCTAGACAGACCAATTTAAAAATTGAAGAAACCCATCACTGTTGGCATTTTCAGCCCTCTAGCTCCATTGGTAAAGCCTGTGCACACAATATATACATAGATAGTAAGCCAGCCAAACTAACTTGAAAATTGAAGAAAGTTTTGGTGACAGTTTTGTTTGGCGATTTCTGATCGATAAGACATTCAGATTATAATCATTGCTCCGATCTGAACTGATCATTGAAGGAGCTCAGAAATGCCAAACAGAATGACTTGTGAATTTCGTGGAAAAGCCTTATTGACCAGGTTTGAGTTTTGCTGCAGGCAATTTCTTGTTGCAAGACATTTATTTCCGAAAATCATTCTATCTACAAAAAAGAATGGAAATCTTGCCCGGAATGGAACAATCCTTTTGGATTACTTTTGTAAATCTCTCCCTTGCTTTATATATAAATGATACACACGCATATATAGATGCGTATATCTTATGTACGCACAAACAAAAACAATACAGCTGCAAAAATATATATATATATATATATGTATATATATATATATATGTATATATATATATATATATATTGATATATATAGAGACACATACACACGTACACATCAATATATAGATATTTGTACGCACCTACATTCTTATACTTACATATATACATACTCATACATTTGCATTTATACACTTGTATACATATATGCACATACACACACTATATATATATATATATATATATATATATATATATATATATATATATGATGAGGTGTGGTCATGTTCTTGGTCTGACCAACAAGAGAATGACCACAGTCCAATTCACACTCCAAAATCAGAGCATGGAAAGTGTTCCTTTATATTGTAAAGTGCCAATTTGTAGGATCCTTGTGCTTGTTCCTGAATTTTTTTCAGATTCTCTACTAAAATCAAACTTGGTCGAGAATGTTTCAGTACCGCCAAGTTTGTGTGTGTGTGTGTGTGTGTATGTATCTATATATATATATATGTATATATGTGTACATATTACACACGTCTGTGCAAAACCTTGGAGAACATAGCAATATTTGTGAGGTTTTATACAGTTTTATTACAGTTTTTTTTCAATCGCCCACTCCCCCCTCTTCTCCCCCCCCCGGTCTTCAGGCTTTTTCAATATGGCTTCTTCCAGTTTTAGCAGATATTACCAGAACAATCCCAATTATCTTTGATGTGCCTATTCACTAAACATGTCAGATTTGTCGAGTACCTTGCAGCTCTCGGCTATTAAAGATTCTATCTTTTATAAAAGTAGAAGAACAGCAAAAGAGAAAAAAAAAAAATAATAGAGAATGGTCTGGTTGGTCACTCGATAGAAACAGTCACATGATCAATGACAGCAATTTTGTTGGGGGTGATCAATTAAAAAACTGGAAAAAGGAGTGATCAATGAAGAAGTCAATAAATGATTCACTTCTATCACTCTTTGTTGGGAAGTGATTGCTAAAAAAAATCTGAATTTTCAAAAAAAGGGCCGTGAATACAACCAGGCACAAACTAAGGGACCAATCTGGCATAAACTTACATTGTAAATTAAATTCCCCACTAAAAATCTAGGGAGGGGGGTCAAAGAACAAAGAAAATAGTTTTCTAGACATTGTAAGGAGTAAATGTTGAAATTCTCAGCCCTCTAACTCCATGATATGGGCTGTATGCACAATAGCTAGCCAGCCAGACTTGAAAACTGAAGAAACCAATATTGGCAGTTTTGGTGACAGTCATGGTTGACAGTGTCTGAAAGGTTTCCATCATGGTTTCTCAATTCTGTTTACTGACTACATAATTTTTGGAAATGTATTTTCTACAGCTTTTATCCCTACCATCGATGGATGATGTATTCTGCAACCTTCAAATACAACTGAGGGAAGTCAAGACAAAAATCAGAGAAAATTTTTTGTCAAGATTTCTGAGATAAGGTACTATCATTAAAGGAGGTTTGCTGAAATGGAGGGGTTCTCGATATAGGGTGGTCGATTGGTGACTCCAACATTTTTACCTATACTTATTACGGCCCACTTTTCCAGAAAACCGAATAAAAACATAATTTCAGGAAAAAACTTACTTAATATATCTTGTTTATTAAATTTCTCTAATTTTCAATCAATCAACATATAATTTCAGGGTGTTCTACACATAATTTCTTCGATTTTATAATGAAAATAACACCTTCGTACACTGGTGGACTTGTAATTGACTTTTGATGAACTGTGCCCAAGTTTTATGCTTGCTGTCTCCCTTGTACCTAAAAACACATATTATAAAAGGGAAAGTACTGTATAATACACAGATTCATTTGGACTAGTATCTTTAAGTGCAAAAAGTCATACATAAAGATTCTACTCTGAATTTTGTAAGATGAGCTGTTTAATTAATTAATGTATATGGTCAGACTATTTTCCTCGTCTATGTGATCATTCATTCACAACATTTTGTCTGCATGCCTACAAAAGCAAAACAGATTACCCAATGCAAGGGAGGAAACTCAGAAATACCCTGATAACACAATCCACATATACAAACAACAGATACGACGTGTCCAGTCTAATCAAGCATGTGATCTGAGTAGTGATTCAACATTCTAGAACCGACAACACCTGATTGGGGCTTTAGGGTCCAGGGTTAGAGACATTGTGAATAAATGAACCTGCAGACAAGGAAAATAGTCCGATAATATCATACATGATGATAATATACTTATGTTCGGTTGAAGATGCAGACTAGTGACAATAGTTTCCATCACCAGATCAACCCAAGATGACATATGGCCTAGTGTATTGGTTGAGCGTATCCAGTAAGCTGCCTGTCGGTCGTGAATTGAATCCCTGGGTCAGGTAGGGGAAAAATGTCATGTACTCAGGTTTAGTAGAAGAGATAGGCAATCAACATCTTTTAGCAGCATGCTATGCTGGAGATGGGGGTGATCAATTAAAAAATTGGAAAAACGGGCTAACCAATGAATAAGTTAGCTTTACTGGCCTTATGTTGCATAGTGATCTCTAGAAAGCTTTTCAAAAAGCAGTCATGAATGTCCCTTCAGATAACAAAAGGTTTTTACTGGACCATTCTACATTTGGATCTCAGAGGTGGGGGAAATGTATTAGAAAATTGATGAGAAAAAAAATGGTCTGGTGAGTCACTCTATAGAAAACCGTCCCGCAACCAAAGCCTTTCGGCAGCATGTCGAGTTGGGGGTGATCAATGAAAGAATTTGTAAAATGTATGGTCAATGGGGAAGTTGCTCCCCTCGCCATTTGTTGGACAATAATCACTAAAAAAAAAAAAAAGTCTGAATTTTCAAAGAACGAGCATCACACAAACTAAGGGATTAATTTAGCATAAACTTGCATTGCAAATTACCCCCCCCTCGACCAACTAAAAACCTATTTCGAGGTGGAATTTAAAAAAATACCCCTAAAAACGTTTTTATAGACATAAGGAGTGAATGTCTGGATTTTCAGTTTTCCAGCTATATTACCAGCCAGCAAGACTAACTTCAGTACTGGAGAAACCCATGTCGACAGTTTTTGTTGACAGTATCTAATATTGCCAATTATATAAATTATACTAGTTTTTAAAGAAAACATGTAGAAACTTGAAGTATTATAAGTAGTAATTACAAAGTAATTATTAGTTATCAATTCTCGCTCCTTATATGTTTTTAGTCAACAGCTGTGGAATATCCATTGGAAAGGGATACACAGATCCAGTAAGAAATGCTTTTTTATTTCTGTCAATACAATGGCAGAATTTCCTTCTTTTACTCAACAATAAGAAAATCTTTAGACGGCCATAGTTACCCTAATTAAACTCAATTCCAGAGGCTTCATTTTACACGATCGGAAATGCTAATTAAATTGATGCGTGTATTTTTCTGTATGCAAGAAAGAAAAAATAGATGACTAATGTCAAAAACTGTTTGAAGGGACCCGTGTTGGAATTGCCTTCAAAAGAGAAAAACGATGAGTTTCAATACTTCATGGTATACAAACAGCATTTTTTTTATTACAAAATAAAATATTATATATATATAACCTGGAAGTGAATGCAGTATATACACCTTCTATAATCCCAACAATCTAATGATCATACCTGGGCCTTATCTGAAAGTTGAAGAAGTAGTGAAACATGAGGGTTCAAGTCATGCCCATAATAATTGGAGTACTTGGAATAATGCCGAAAACATCAGAGGAAAAATTAAGGTTCAAGGAAAGGTTGAGACTATCTAAACAACAGCAGTGCTGGCGTCCATAAGAATACTGAGGAAGGTGCTGGAGATTTTAGGTGATGTTGTTACTTGATCCTGAGTACCAAGCAACCAACACCTGGTGTGAACATGAAAATGCTTGAAAGTATAATAACTATTTCTTGAATATTCCAGGAATAAATCTCTCGCTGCCTCAGTAATTATAAGGCAAATTTAAGGATGCCGAAGAAACAAATTCTAAATGAATGAATGAAAAAAAAAAAGAGAAAAAACTGCTTTAACTTTCAAATTTCCAAAATTTGGCAAACATTCCAAAAAAAAAAAAAAAATATTGTCAGCAACACCAAAGATCTTACATATGCAGGGGAGATAACCCTTATCACAGAATTATCAATATTTACTGGACTGAGATTAGTAAGGCACAAGGCCAAGAAGGGTTGGGAAGGTGGTATTGAAAATAATGTTTATCTAATTTATAATATATGCATACATATCTATACATGCAGACATATTCTTATACAGAGATTCACAACCAGTAAGTATGCACACCTGTGTAAATATAATGAAAAAAATGTTTTTCAAGTTGAAACGAAATTGTTGAGATTTCCTGATGAATCAAGGGACGTAACCCTTCCTTTCTTGTTCTGAGTAGAAATTTTACAAGAAGCTATATCAAATGAGTTAAAATAATGAATTCATCATCGGATATGAATATTTTGGAATAAAATTTTGTAGAAAAGAGGGATAAAATTTCAAGTCTTCTATGCTTCTCGTAGTTAAGTGAAACATAACAAAGGACACCTTCCGTGCTAGCTCTCAAGTAGGCACATAAAAAACAAAAAAACACAAAACATAGCCGAGTAGACGAACAGCCAGGTAGCGACACTAATCCTAGGCAGAACATACGGATACTCTAATCCGAGGGAAAGTGCAGAACCATGAGTGAATAATCCTGTTATTTTTTGATGGGTACTATACTATACTAAGGTATCGAGTGATTCAACAAATTAAGTAAATGAGTGTACCATAATTTTAATAGGCAAATTGAATAAAGGGGGGGGAGGGTTGATATATTTTGTTATTGAAGTACCAAGTTGAGAGCTGTTCCGGAGAGAAGATATATAGATAAGTAAACAAGTAGCTAGGTAAGTAGGTAGATAAATCAGCAGACACCTATAGGGGAGAATATACCTATTTTTTTCTGTTTCTTTTTTTTTTATCTGTAGAAATACAATTACTCTTTTGAGGTCAATTATTTCAAATCCTTCCAAAGAGAGACTGTCAGTAACCAGGCTCCGTACACACGAACTCAGAAATGTTAGCTCGGACTGATTCGGGGACTGAAAGAGTACGGTAAAATTAAAGACGCAAACCAAAGATTTAGTAGAAACCACCATCAAAACTGTCAAAAGAGTTTCTAAGTTGGTCTGGCTGGCTGGCTATGTATCACATGTAGAGGATGCATGAATGGAGCTAGAGGGATGAAAATTCCAAAATTTACTCCTAATATCTAAAAGAGGTTTTTTTTTGCATCCAACCCCCTACATTTTTAATGAGAAGCTCAATTAACAATGTGTGTTAATGCTATATCGATCCTACAGTTTGTGTGTGGCAGTGTTCATAGTTGTTTCAGGAAAATTCAGACTTTTATAGTGATCACAGCTGCAAACAAAACCCAAGAGAACAACCAT
>OY735236.1:41219065-41311565 GCA_963457665.1 Thysanoteuthis rhombus | reverse complement strand
TACACTAAAAATTTGGGAAAGAAATCATCCAATACGTGTTCCTTGGTTTAACCATTTATCAAAATTATTTTTTGAATAAATTAGTATTTCTGATATATATATGTATATATATATATATATATACACACACACACACACAAAGAGAAAATCATAATGAAGTTGAGATATTAATGAACATTTGATGAATATTTTTTAATTAATATCACTTAGCCAACCAGAAAGTTCAGCAAAATGATTTCTCATTAAAATCGTTTTTCTTTTCCTCTAGATTTATTAGAAAACCAATCAGATTTCTGAATAATTTTTCATAACAGAATCCATACAAGATTCAGACAAAATGTGACATTCACTAATAATTAATTCACTTCAACTAATGACCTCGTCATTTCCTGTTTCGCATACAAGCTTCGAGACACAACTAACACTTCATCAGAAATCTTATTGGTTACTTCATGGTTGGGTATTTCTTTACTTTCTTTCTCCTTGGTACTAAAAAGTTGAGTAAATACATATACAACGATAAATATACCTAGAACATTATATATATTTCAAAATTTCTATCTCCGAGAGTGCTCATTGGAAATGAGATATATATATATATCTTTAACTTAACTTAATGTTGAATGTATCAAGCACTTTATGGAATAAACCCATCAAACATCAGATATTTGATTACTGATTTGTACTTAGATATATATATATACATATACATACATGAGTGTGTATGTGTGCGTTTATCTGTTCATACAATTAATAGTATGACTTTTTCTGTTTTTTTCTTTACCTGTAACAGTGGACTTCTCCACTTGAAGGTAACAGGTTTGCTTACAAATATATCTCCTGACCATCATTTGAAACAATCGACTCGTTCACTTTAGTTTTGTCACTTTTTAATAAAACCTCACATGAAATTGGTAAGTAAACATTTATTTACGCTATCAACTGCTCTAGTGGACTATTAAGTCTCAAAGTAACTAATTTCTTTCAAGAAATCAATATCCAAATACATCAGTGAATTTCTTTCAAAAGGAATAATTGGTATTAGAAACCATGAACCAAAACTGTCACCATGTTTTGTCAATTTCTAAGTTTGGCTGGCTGGCTGGCCATGTATGTATCATATGTACAGGCTACACTAATGGAGCTAGAAGGCTGAATATTTAAACATTTCTCCTTGGAACCTGACCAAGAGATTGACCTGCAAACTGAGAACCATGCAACATGCACATGAGAGAATCACGTTCAAAAACACATAGAGAGATCACAAGACAGCACTGTATATCAGGGAGAAAATAGGAGTCTGAGACATCATGAAAACAATTAGGGAACTCAAATAGCAATGGGCTGGTCACATGGCAAGAATGGCAGGCAACCAATGAATATCAAGACTCTTAAATGTGGATCCCTAAATGCAGAACCAAGGCTGGCATAATATGAGATGGCAAGATGAACTAGACAGGTTCAGAAAATATTGGCTCTGCAATGTCCATGATAGAGAGGTGTGGTGAAGACTGGGGAAGGTCTATATCTAATGATGGGTAATAAAAGACTGCCGATGTTACCTACAAAAAACATTTTTTTTTTGAAAATTTTTTCCCTGAATATGTTTTTTAGTGGGGGGGGGGGTCCAATTTGCAAAATAACTTTATGCTAAGTTGGTCCCTTGGTTTGTGTCTAGCTATACATGCCCTTGTTATTTGAAAATAAGGACTTTTTAGTGTCTAACAAAGGGCGAGAGAAGTTACCAATTCATTGATCATCCCCAACATAGCGTGCTGCCAAAAGACATTGATCATGCATCTGTTTCTATTGAGTAACTAACAAGACCTGTTCAAGTATGTTTTACATTCATCAGACTAATGCTGTCTCAACTTGACCGTCCATTTGCCTAAAAATGAATTATAAACTTTGAGAGAGAACTAATGTACTATTTTCACAAGCCATTGATAGTGAGTCCCATTAGGTGCACAATGAAAGTAGTTTTGAACCACAATTGACCTCAACCAAACCAATATCTCTTTGAATGGCTGAAGAAGCCAGAAGCAAGTGTCAAGTTTCTCTTATGTGATCAAGAGTTATCTCCCTTGGGAGACAATCTTTGACAAAAGGGAATTAGAGTCCGGGATCTTTGAGAAAATCAGTTTTGAATTTTATAGCCAGTAATGAAGGGAAATGAATACAGAATTTCGAGTAACTGTCAGTTGAAAGGTCAAAATATTGTACTAAAAAATTCTGCAGCAGATTTTGCCCAAGATATTGATTTGATGGTGCTAAAAGAATTTTCTTTCTGAAAGAGAAACAGGAAAGTATATATATATATATATATATATATATGTATATATATATTTGTTTTGGGGATAATCTACGTAAGTAAACCCTGTTTAAAAAAAATAAATGACGTTTCGTATCAATATATACAATGACAAACCACATGTATGACAATAGCTATAAGTAAGAAAGGGAGGTAGTGTTTGTTCAATACTGCTGTTAATATGACTATTCTGTTTAAAAATCCCCAAAACAGTTACATGGTAAACAACTGATGATCCCAACAAGAGACAGCCTATGCATTGTACCATAATAACAAAGTATATGTAAAACGGGAAGAACACCGAAGAAAATAAATTGCATCGACAGATATTAGGAAATTGATGACTGAAGTAACACAAAAAAAAATTTTGAAAAAGTTTTTTAATTTTTAGTGTTTGAAGCCGTTGAGCTTTCTAGACTTTATATATAATCAGTGGGGAGAGAAAGAGCTCGCAAGTGCAAAGCAGAGAACCAAAGGGATAATTAAAGAGAGAGGGAGACATAAACAAAGAGACGATGAGAGAGAGACAGAGAGATAATTGGAGAGAGAGAGAGAGAGAAAGAAATGCGAAGTGATGATTAGGGAGGGAGAGAGAGATGCAAAGAGATGATTAGGGAGGGAGAGAGAGATGCAAAGAGATGATTAGGGAGAGAGAGAGAGAAATACAAAGAGATGATTAAGGAGGGAGAGAGATGACTACAGAGAGAGAGAAATGCAAAGTGATGACTAGGGAGGGAGAGAGATAACCAGAGAGAGAGAGAGAGAAATGTAAAGAGATGATAAGGGGGGGAGAGAGATAACTAGAGAGAGAGAGAGAGAAATGTAAAGAGATGATAAGGGAGGGAGAGAAATAACCAGAGAGAGAGAGATGAGCAAATAAATGAAGAAATGGAGAGAGAAAGAGAGAGCAAAGACAAGCTCCCCTCTTCCTTTTTCCACAAGTTGAACATGCGCGTATATAATGCAAATCTCAAAACGCCCGAACGTAATCTTTGTTTTTGCAGTTGTTAATGTTCCCCCTCACGTTAATGAATTTGTTGCCAAAAAACAGGCACAACCATCTTAGAATCAGGATTGACATTTCTGAAGAATTAATCACAGAATACCTTACAATGCTGGAAGAGGAAATAAAAGGTTGAGAACCTTCACTGCAAGAGACAAAACAGGTGGAAGAAATCAGTTACAGAAAAGCAGTAAAAACAAAAAACCCTGCAGCTCCGATGAATTCTTTGGCAAAGAGTAAGATGAATAAGAATGTCATGACAATGACAGTTACCAGAGATTTAGGTCCAGCCCTATTAATAACTTCATTCTGAATTTCCTTCTTCCTTTGAACATACAGGTTGCGAACCCCTTGTCTGAAACTCTGAAAACTGAAATCTTTAAAAATCTAAAACTTTTCAAAAGCTAATGCTTGTTCTGTCTGAACTTGAAACGATTCCAGTTTACAATGGAAATTAAATGAAACAGTTTTTGAAACAATTTCCAAACTTTTTTTTCAGGCTACGAAAAACTACATCTTTTGGACACAATCCAATTGATGGAAGATATACATATATAAGTACACTCAAGATTACTCCTCCTTCATTACAGGCCCCATCCCAAACATATCTTCATTTATATACGAATATTCTGGAATTAGAAACTTTTCTAATCCAAGACATTTCAGATAAATCCGAGAAAGGCAATTGTAAGAATCAAATTCAATTCACCTAACTTTTTTACTAAAGGAAAAATCATCTCTTCAAGCATTTTGAACTTTATATCCGTAATAAAAGGTTCAATAATAGGGAAGCCATAATTTGTGCTTCACAGAAATTCTGACCATCAAACTGAAAGAATTTGACAGAGATGGCATATAATCGTTTGAGGATCATTGCAAAAAGCTTCTCGACTTCAGATGTGTCAGATTTCAATTAAATATTTACACTTTTCTTCTTGTTAATGTAATCCTCAATCTAACTATTTAAAAAAACATTTCATACGTAACAACTTAATACAAGCTTTAGACTGATCAGGCAGAACCAATCATTGACAGATGAAGGTGTGAAAATAAAATTTATTGCAACGTAGGTGAAAACCTTGGCGAAGACCAAGAAATCTGAGATGAGCGGGAATACTACAAAAACAGCTACCAAAGATTTATTTTGTCAGGAACTGAAAAAAATATCATTTCCACAGACAATGTTTGAAATGTGTAGACTCTTCAAAAGAAGATTTTGGCAGATTTATGTTAAGAGATATTTTCCATGGGAAGGTCTACAAGAGTTTATAGAGACGTCTCAGAAAGACATTCCTATTTTTCATAGCAGGGGGTGCCACCCAAAGTATAAAGTCATTTGCAATCTGATCATGAAAGCTATATTAAATGTTGAGACATGTCTTTTTTCTGCTTTCAAGGAGAAGTTATTTCTATTTATCAGCAAGGTGACCCAGAAATGCCAAGGAGAAAGTCTTTCTTAATGACTTTATACGATTCTCTTATGATTTGGTGGTGAGGGTAGCCAAATGGTTAACAGTACAGAGAATGGAATCAGTGAGCAGAATTCAAATTCTGGCTGGAACGAGTTTTATCCTCTTTGTGGTGACGCCCTAGGGAAAGGCATGAATCCACATCCCATCCTACTAAAGATTTTGTATGAATCTCTGAGTGTCAAGAATGAAAGTAACATTGTCAAAGTAAGTTTTGAGAAACATCTGGCACTCCGGGGATATTGCACTATTTTTTCACAAATTGAAGGTATGCAGTAACCCTTCCTTAAGCAAATCAATCAGGACCACTTTGCCAACTTCATTTGCTCACTTTGAGTCTCCGTACCACATTTTGGTAATTCCCACAATATTTCACACTTTCCAATGATATATATATATATATATGTATCCTAATGGATTAAACACTAAACTTAATAACCCTAATCACACAGATCTGTAATTCACAAAACTCCTACTAACAATATCCTCACACCCACATCTAACCCCCCCCCCCCGCCTAGATACATTCAATACAGGGAGCTTTATAGTCACTCAGACCTATAGGAAAAATCCACCTTAGCCAGTTATACCACTTGTCCAAATCATAACCAACACATTTTAACATATATACAATCACGGCAGCTCATTTATCAGGCTACATAAAGACTCGGACCCCTTCCAGCTCCAGAAAGGAGTAAGACAAGGTGATACCAGCTCACCTAAACTCTTCACAGCCTGCCTCGAGATGATCTTCAGAAGGCTAGACTGGGAGAGTAAAGGAATTAAAATAGACGGCGAGTATCTGAGCAACCTCAGATTCGCAGACGACATAGCCCTTTTCGCAGAGAACCTACATGACCTCCAACTAATGATAGATGAACTAAATGAGGAGAGCAAGAAAGTCGGCCTACACATGAACTTCAGCAAGACGAAGATCATGTACAACAACCACATTGGAGATAAGAACACTAAGATCGAAATCGAGGACACAGAACTCGAGAAAGTAGACCACTACATCTACCTAGGGCAACGAATCTCCATGAGACCCTCAAAAGAAGAAGAAATCAAGCGAAGAATCACACTAGGATGGCAAGCCTTTGGCAGAGCTAGCTCAACCTTCAAAAATAATAAGATCCCATTAATCCTAAAGAGAAGGGTGTATAACCAATGCATCCTCCCAATAGTCACTTATGGAGCTGAAACATGGAACTTAACCAAGAAACAGACCCGTAAGCTGAGAACCATGCAACGTGCACATGAAAGAATAATGCTGGGCCTCACATGGAGAGACCACAAAACAGCACAACACATCCGGGAAAAGACAAGAGTTAGAGACATCATAGAATCCATAAAAAATCTCAAATGGCGGTGGGCTGGCCATGTTGCAAGAATGGCTGACAATCGATGGACATCACGACTCACAACATGGATTCCCCGAGACCATATGCGCAACCGAGGCCGGCAAAATATTAGATGGAGAGATGAACTAGATAAGTTCAGGAAGTACTGGCTCCGTGACGCCCATGATAGAGAAGTGTGGCAAATCCTGGGGAAGGTCTATGTCCAACGACGGACGCTAAAAGACTGATGATGATGATGATGATGAAGGTTGATACCTAGGTAGCTCCTTAACCTCTTCACCCCTCCATTTAAACTATCCCTAACATACCCCAAAAATCTAACCCTACATCACTTCCCTCCTACCCTGACACACTTTGCCCTCTCCAAGACCAACTGCAGCTTAACCATAGACTTCACCACAAGCTGAACTTTCTCTCTCTCACACAGCAGGATGCCTCCAACAGCCTTTACAAACTCTTTTACCCACAAGGCAAAGCTCCTCATAGTGGACTCTGGTTCCAAATGGAAACTTTAAAACCTGAAAACTCACACACCACTGAAAGTGGGAATAAATCCCAAAACATATCTGGACCATTAATATCTAAGGATTGATAAACCTTACCTCTAAACACTTTACTCCCAAGTCTGTCTTACACTTTGCAGTTCATTATATATATATACATATACATATATATATATATATATATATATATATATATATATATATATATATATTATTGTGTCATCCAAAAACAGCTGTATCAATGTATTACATCTCTTCAGTGTGGCTATAGACATTATCCCATCCAGTACCGCAAGAATTGAAACCCGGAGGCCGATGTCCTACCTCTGGACTACTGAACTGGATGGTCAGTAAGGATGAATTTAAGCAATATATTCATTTACACAGAAACTCCTCATCCACCAGAGTGCTCTATTCCTGTGGAAGAACTTTGCATAAACTTACAATGGATGAGTAACCTCACTTAAAGAGTGCTCAACCCTGAATAGAGGAGCATCAATTATATATATATATATATATATATATATATATATATATATATATATAAAGCATATACCCATAAAAAATGATGGTGTTATTTATATATGGATCAGCACAAAAGAGTCTAAAGCTATTCTATTAGGCAATCTATTCTTATAACAAATATAATGAAAAAACTAAACAGTTCAATAGATTGTAAATCTTCAGTCAAAATTCAAAAGTATAACAAATTAGAAAACAGTAAAAGAGCATTTATCATCATCAGTCTTTTAACGTCCGTCGTTGGACATAGACCTTCCCTATGATCGCCATATTTCTCTATTGTAGGCGTTGCGAAGCCAGTACTTCCTGAGCTTGTCTAGCTCGTCTCTCCATCTAATATTCTGCCAGCCTCGGTTGTGTATGTGATCTCGGGGATCCAGGTCGTGAGTCGCGATGTCCATCGGTTCTCTACCATTCTTGCAACATGGCCAGCCCACCGCCATTTGAGATTTTTAATAGATTCTATGATGTCCCTAACTCTTTTCTCGGATGTACTGTGCTGTTTTGTGGTCTCTCCATATGAGGCCCAGCATAATTCTTTCAAGTGCATGTTGCATGGTTCTCAATTAGCGGATCTGTCTCTTGGTTAGGTTCCATGTTTCAGCTCCATAAGTGACTATTGAGAGGATGCATTGGTTATACACCCTTCTTTTTAGGATTGATGGGATCTTCTAATTTTTGAAGGTTGAGCTTGTTCTGCCAAAGGCTTGCCATCCTAGAGTGATTCTTTGCTTGATTTCTTCTTCTTCTTTTGAGGGTCTCATAGAGAAAAAGAGCATTCAGCCATTTCTTAATATTTAAATTTTGACTGAAGAAGATGTACGACACATCAAAAATTATCATTTTTGTTCTATTATATTTGATCGAATTTAGAAAGATTCAAAACAAACAAAACTTTTTCTTTTTCCTTTATGATATGAGCAAGCAAAGAGTTATTAATCATTTCTCATGAGTAATTTATTTCTAACAATACAAGTATTCTAATTAAATGTTTTTTAAAGTCTCAACTCGAGCTGTTTTAATGTGTGATCAGACAAAGTCTCAAGAGTTTCTATAACATTATCTTCAACTTCATGACACAATAAATGATCACATAATTTTACAACCCTTTAATTGTTTTATTAGCTATGTTATTCTATTTCACAAGGACCAAACCATTATAAATTTTAGGTTATAACAGTACCTGGACAGGGCAACCATACAAATAATTATACAATTAAACTAACTGATTTGTATGTATGCCATTTATAAGGATAGATTGAAATTATTTGGCCGATTAATAACTATACAATGGACTCTAAAAGCTCTAGTGAAAGCAATGACAGGTTAAGTTAGTCACTTGGTAGAGGCCATCAGGTGACCAATGTCTTTTGGCCGCATGTTGGGCGTGATCAATTAAAAAATTTAAAAAGCAGGTGATCAATGAGTAAATTACCTAACTCATTTTTTGTTAGGCTGTGGTCACTGAAAACAACAAATTTTCAAAAAAATAAGCATGAACGCTGCCAGACACAAACTAAGGGACCAATTAAGCATAAATTTTTATTGTAACTTGATCCTGTCCCCACCACTAAAACCTATTAGAAGGAGGATTTTGAAAAGATGGAAAACGTTTTTCACCAGACACAATAAGGAGCAATACATACATAACAAGCCAGACTCATTTGAAAACGGAAGAAACCAGTGTTGACAGTTTCTTATTGCACAATTCTCACTTTACATCAAAAACTAAGAATGATTAAGCTTTGGAACGCATGCTGAATGCTGAGATAGATGAAAGCTAGGCCTCTTATGCCAAACGATTGATAAAGCCGTGGATGCAAATAAAAAGTTTTTAAAGGAAATTAAAAATGCTACTTCAATGAACACATGAATGATAAGAAATTGAAAAAGCCTTATTTGCTGATATGGAGAATGTCTTAATGGTCTAGACAGAAGATCAAAAAAGCCATAACATTTCCTCATGGTTCAGATGAGCCATTAGTATTTTTTTTTAACTCTTAAAATCATATTAAAAAAAAGTGAACAGTTATACAAGGGAGATAACTGCTAATGAAACTTACCTTCCTTCTAACTTTAGTTAGATTTGAAAAAAATTTCATTTAATTCACTATGAGTTCCATTATTTTTTATTCTATTGCTAGAAGATTTCTACTGTCATTTAGGAGCGGTTTCAAGTGGTTCATGAATTTAAATGTTAATCAAGTTGTGTACATAATCAGAGACTGTCAACATAAGTTTCATCAGTTTTTGAGCTGGTCTGGCTGGCCATGGATGTACGTATGTATCATGCATGCAGGTTGGATGAATGGAGCTGGAAGGCTGAAAATTCAATCATTTACTCCTCATTATGTTTGAAAAAATGTTTTTTATTCAACCCCAGGTTTTCAGTGGGAGGTTCACTCTGCAATGTAAGTTTACACTATATTGGTCCCTTAGTTTGTATCCAGCAGTGTTCAGACATTTTTTGTCATCACTTCCCAACAAAAGATGAGAGAAATAACTTATTCATTGATTGCCCCTTTTTCCAATAAGAAATAAAGGATAAATTCAGGGCAAGATTCAAACTTGCATCCCTTTTACCTCAAGAAACCTGCTTATACATGGCAGCTGCTATACTAATTGAGCTACGATAGCTTTTATGGCTGGCAGAAGATTGGTAGAGCAGTTGACATACATAGGCGAGCTTCCCACTGATCACTACCCAACAAAAGGTGAAAGAAGTAACTGATTCATGGATAACCCCTTTTTCCAACTTATTTAATTGATTACCCCGACCACAAGCTGTCAAGAGATGATGGTCATGTGACCTTTTTTTTCTATTGAGTGACTAACCAGACCTGTTTTTTTAATTAAGTTGTATACATTGTTCATTTTTTTTCCCAAACTTAATACTATTGCACACTTAATAGACTATAGTACACAGCAAACATAACCTTTATATATGCACTGAGAAACCAAAGAATTTGTGCAACTCGCATTATTCATTTTACTGAGGTGGATTCGAACTGAACCTCCAATATCTCCAAGGTATGTCTGTAAGTTGCAAATAATGTTAAAACTCAAATACCGTTTCTGGCACTGATTGCAGAATCTGACATTTCTGTTTTTCCAAAGAGACAAAGAATGAACTGTAACCCTTTCGCCTTCTTCTCAAAATATAATAACCAAAATGATAACGGGATAAAAAAGCAAAATGAATCACAAGTATTTTGTAAATGTAAACTTTGCACAATGCAATGCTACTCTCCTACAACACATATACATTAAGTTACAAAAGTATTCAAATGTCATAATTTTTATCAATGAAGAGTAATAACTATTCTTGAATAAAATGTTATCATAGGATAAAGTTAGAAAGCACTCGGAGAGTGCATACCTCTGCCAGAAAATTGAATGAAATTCTTTTCATATACAGTTACGATGCAGGGAGGGTAACTATCAAAAATTCCTGGTTCTATCCAAAAACTCATCCCATGACGTACACTTCAATAAAAAGTCATTGGAACTCTCTGATAATTTTTAAAGATATTGTGTGGGCAAATATGTGAATATATATATATATATATATATATATATATATATATATACATAAAATGAATCTATTGAAAGAAAATTCCTGAACTCACCTAAAAATTTAACCAATTCTTCTTGATCTGAACTGCCTACCCTTTGAGAAAATTTCATTGAAATTCTCAGGGAATTTTTTGAGATATTAAGTGGTGTACATATATAGTTATGATGTAGGAGAAATAACCGTAGAAAATACCTGGATCCACCCCCAAATTTAAACAATTCTTTGGCCAATGGCCCACCGTTCCACAAAATATCATTTATAAAATTATTGAGAACTTTTGGAGATAACACGTGAACTGGCAAACACGAATGAATGCATATACCTCTTCCCTTTTTTTTTTTTGACAGAGGTAAATAAATTCTGTCATTACAAGGGAGAATACTTTAGATGAAAAATTCATATTGAGCTATATACCTTAAAATTCAAAGTTAGCCTTTCAACCAAACTCTTTCACTCCTGTAGAATGATAAAAGAAAATGTCAACCGAAAAAAAAAAAAAAAAAATTTGATTCCTAAATCTATCTCAAAATTTGAGCATTTCTTTCTTTGCCCAATGTACATCCTTTCAGAAGAACTAGAAAAGAGTTAGAAAACATATACTTCTATGAACTCCATTGTCATTAAAAACTGAATGAAAATCAGTTTATATAAATATATAATACTGGGAAGTATATGACTGTAAAAAATTTCTGGATCTGGCCCAAAATTTAACCACTTCTTCCATAGCCTGAGTTCAACCGTTCTAGAAAATGCCACTGAAATTCACTGAGAACCTCTGGAGATAGTGTGTCGAGCAAACACAAGAGAATATATACAAGTCATTCCACTTTATTGACATAGGTAAATAAATTCCACCTATCCATCAAAATCAGGCTCTTGTCAGTGGCTTCTCTTTATTGTCTTCAAATCAAATTCAATACACAAGAGACAATCGAAAAATAACTTCTTATTCATAAGCATCTATGAAACTTTTCATTTATTTCCCTGAAAACATTTATCATCATAATCATTAATATATATACGTATATATATATATATATATATATATATATATATATATATATATATATTTGTATTCAGAGGGACAAAATATCTGAAGGTATATGCGAATAAAAAGTTTATTGGGCATGTTGCAACAAGATGAGTTGCATATCAATATTGATAATTTGGCCAGCCATTTCTCCCACCATCATCGACCCACACCCTACTGCCGCCTCGGTAACTTCCTGGCACCCAATTTTAGCTGTCAATTTTGATAGACATCATGACAACCGATTTCATTTGGGTTTTGCTTTTGATAAATGTTAAGTGAAAACTCCGCAGATGATCATAATGATGAGGGAGGGGGGGGATCATGACAAGCTCCATGAATATCAAATCAATGAACGGGTCTGGTTAGTCATTCAATAGAAACTGTCACATGACCGATACCTTTTGGCAGCATGCCATGTTAAGAGTGATCAATTAAAAATCAGAAAAAAAAAAGTGTGATCGATGTTACTTCTATTGCTTCGTGTTTGGCTGCGATCCCAGAATTTTCAAAAAACAAACATGCACACTGTCAGACATAAACTCAAGATCAATTCAGCACAAACTTACATTGTAAATTAAATGACCCTTAGAAAACCTATTCAGGGTGGAGAATTTTCAAAAGACAAAAAAAACGATTTTTCTTGCCGTAATGAGTATATGTTGAAATTTCCAGCCTGACTCCATTGGTACTTCCTTTATGCACCGTACTTACATAGTCAGCCAGATCAGTTAAAAAACTAAAGAAACATACGTTGACCAGTTTGGCCGATGGTTTTTTAATACAAACACCATTTCCAAAAAGTGAGCAGGGATAATTGTAGTGTTAGTCAAAGGGCAAAGCTGGGGAAAACAGTGTTTGGTTGTTTGTCAAGATTACCTAGACTATCTCTCTAAAAAAATGCTATACACAGAACAAGCGGAACTAATCAGTTGCAGAAAAGCTGTGAAAACAAAAAAAAAAAACATGCAACAGATGAATTCTTTGGCGAAAACCAAGAAATCCGAGATGCGAGAGAGTGCTGCAACAAAAGCTCTCAGAGATTTGTGCTTTCAGAAACTGAAAAATACCATTTCCACAGAATGTTTGAAATGTGTAGACTATTTAGTGTACGAATTTGGCAGGGCTATGTTTTGAGATATTTTCCATGGAGAGATATACAAGAGTTTATAAAGATTTATTTGAAACACATTCTAATTTTTCATAGCAGGAGTTCCACCCGAAGTATATTAATAACGATTGAATGATGATGTGTGAGGACTCATAACAAGCTACTTGAATACTGAAATCAATGCACAAGATATAATGTTTCTAATGAGTGCGTGGGTTTGGAGAAGTAAAATTGTAATATTAGTCAGTGGGCAAAGCTGCGAAGAACAGTGCTTACTTGTTTGTCCATCTTTCACAATAGAAATTTAAAAAAGAAACAAAAATATGAAACATATTTTTCCTGTTGTTTCAGAATCAAATGAAAAGTTTTTTACTCACACGACCACAGATTTCAGATGAAAACAATAACAAAACTCACCTGAAATAAAAAAGAGAAAACAATTATTAGATAATTACAATTACAAAGTAATGAAATTTTTGATTACAGGATTCAGAGCTGGCCTTAGGGACTGGAGTATTGTACACATGAACACTTGACTTTTTCAGAATTCAGAAGAAAATTAAAATTGTTGCTGTTCTCTGCAAAACCTGCAATATCATGTCAAGTGTACATAGCAATGTATCTTGTTAATTTTCCAAGGCTAGAGTAGATTGCTCTGGCGAAGGGCCCCTTAGACAAAGGGCCCTATTGGAAGCAATTGGTTCTATTGGCTTAAAGCCGTCCCTACTTTTGAAATTGATATCTGGAAAGGAATTAAGATCAAGGCTGTAGAATTGAAGTCCAATGCAATTATTGAGTTACTAGATAGGGATTTGATAAAGATGTACTGACTCTGAGTAAATGCAAATCCACACATACAATAATTAGAAATGTGCAGATATCTACTATCATGCTAATGATATAGTTGAATAGAACTTCATTCATGTTCTAATGACATAATAAAATGCAGAATTTAAAGAATACTATAAAGATAGAAAAAGTAATTAAAACAAAATCAAATAATAATGATAAAGGTCATTAAAAATCCGTTTATGGACTTCAAAATGCTCTTCCCTAACATCACATCAATGCATATTTCTATTTTCTATATACAGAAAGGCAATGTGTATCCGTATATTCTATGAATACCTTTTTTTGATAGCTCTGTTGAACTAGTTGTAATATAAGGCATTAAAATTCCCAATTTTACAGATGCTAATTTGATTAACCTTTTTTTTCTTTTCACAATATATTCCAATCTATATTGAAGATTGATTTCAATCTCTAAGCGAATTTCAAAATATTACACACTGATGGAGATTACATCCCTTGTACAACCTCACAAGGGCAAAAAGAGTCTTTGTACACTTGACAATCACAACAGATGAGATATATTATCCGTGTCAATATGTTATAGAAGATGATAGTGAAATGATATTCGATGCAAGAATCAGTTGTTTTACTGGTCCAGACAAGATGAAACCATAAGAGCATCAAAGTTAAAAAGACAGTGTTTTCAGGCAAAAGAGTTAGGAGTCGTACTTGAGAGAGATAACTACAAACACTCCATCTACTTCAGAGTTTGAAAAAAAAAGCCTACTGGAGGACAAACACTATTGAGGAAAAATGAAATTAAATAAAAATCATCCCTCCACACTAACATTGATATAAATTCACACGTTTCAATCGTAAAAGACGGAGCATTTTGCTTGTTTAAATTATGTTACACAAACTGTTTTTGATCGTCTTGTTGTTCACTTTTCTTTTTCGTTTTTTTTTAACGTTTCAGCCGTGTAACCTCCAGCCGTCTTTGGGTGTTAGTAGCATTCTAGAATATTGTCAAATCTTGTTCTAAGAGAGCATAGGCATCTTCACATTCCAGAACACAATAGGCCACCCCACGCAGACCGCTGGATACATTGTTAGAACATGTGAAAAAACAAACCACAAAGTCAAGTAAACAGGTTAGGTTAGTCACTCAGTAGAAACTGTCATGCGATCAACATCTTTTGGCAGCCTGCTGAGTAAGGGGTGATCAATCAAAAAATTGGGGAAAAGGGGGATCAATGAAAGTTAATGTTCTTGCCTTTTGCTGTGCAGTGGTCACTAAAAAAGTCTGAATTTTCAATAAAAAAAAAGTGTGAACCCTGCGGGACACAAACCAAGGGATCAGTTTAGCATAAACTTACATTGCAAATTGAACCTCCCGCTAAAATCCTATTGGGTGGGATATCTTAAATTTTCAGCCTTCTAGCTTTATTAGTATGGCCTGTATACATCTTACATACATAGCCAGCTGGACCAACTTAGAAACTGGAAAACCTATGGTGACAGTTTTGGTTGATGGTCTCTTATTAGTCACAATCAACCACTTACAATGATAAGAGATCTTGCGTCTGCGACAAGTGTATCTACTTCTCATACAAAAGACCTTGAAAATTCACTACACATCTTTGAGGCTAAATATTAGGTTTGCTTACAAACATATGCGTAATTATGGAGCAAGTACCCAGGTACATTTTTTGCACCCCCTCTTCCATGCCCTCAAAGAGATTTAGCTGGATGAATTTGGGGTGTGTCTTATCAGCCAGTGCAGTTTCAACAAAAGAAAGAGAAGAAAATGTCAATAATGTTCTCGACAGGGCAATTAAAATCAAAGATGGAATTGAACACCTTGTTGAGAATTTCATCTTGTAATCAACTGCGTGAAATTGGGAAAATACAAGAAGTAACGAACAGCTTCCACAATATGAAACCAGGAGAAAAAAAAATCTCCAGAAAATGATTGATACAAAGCAATCACTCAACTTTAACACAAAAGCAATTTCCAGAAAGAAATGGGGTTCCATAACATAATGCAAATATCAAACAGGTCTGGTTGCTCACTCGATAGTAACCATCAAATCTTTTGGCAACAAACGATGTTGGGGGTGATCAATTAAAAATTTGTAAAAAGGGGTGATTGATTTATAAATTACTTTTCCTACTAATTTTCAAAAAACATGTTTCAATTCTGTCAGATTCAAACTAAAGTACCAATTTAGCATAAATTTACATTCAAAATTGAACCTCTGGATGAAAATCGATTTAGGAGGAACCAAGAGACAGATCTGCAAATTGAAAACCATGCAATGTGCACACAAAAGAATTATGCTGGGCTTCACATGGAGTCAGGGACATCATAAAATCTATTAAAAAGCTCAAATGGCAGTGGGCTGGCCATGTTGTAAGAATGGCAGACAACCAAAGAACTTCACGACTCACGACATGGATCCCCCGAGATCATGAGTGAAACTGAAGCCGGCAGAATATTAGATGGAAGGATGAGCTAGACAAGTTCAGAAAGTACTGGCTCCGCAATGCCCATGATAGAGAAATGTGGCGAATCCTGGGGAAGGTCTATGTCCAATGACAGACGTTGAAAAACTGATGATGATGAAAGATAACAAATAAAAAAATAAACTTTTTCCTACATAAGGAGGGTATACTTATATTTCTGCTTTCTAGCTCAACTGGTGCAGCCTATACATATAGATAGATAGATAGCCAGCAAGACTGATTTGAAAACTGAAGAAAGTTTTTGTGATAGTTATAGTTGACAATTTCCGACACATTTCATTTTTATGCCCTTTGGTTAAGGAGAGAGTCCAAACAGCGGGTTCTCCAGTCTCGTGCCGGATATGAGGCCCTATGCTTCTAAACTCCCTCCATAGTGAATATAAATAAATGTGAATCAAAGAGAAGAAAGAACAATTGAACATCTTTGTTTAGTCTACAATATTGATAAAGAGATAGAATCCATTATGTAAAATTTTCTTTGGACTTTTGTCTTCATCTTGGGTCATTTTTTGGACTCAACGTTTCAGCCATTGTACCCTACAGCTGTCTTCGGGGAAGAGAGTGGGCGCATTTTCAACCATCAAGATTGGGGAAGGTCTGACTTGGCAATTGCTCAGAATGTGCGCATTCCACGTTCAAATTTTGGGTGTGGTTGATTTTTTGTTTTAGACGCAGTTGTTGGTCACAATTGGTATCAAAAATCTGTAATTGCCTCGAGTTGATGACATGGGAGCTAAAAACATCTAAAAACATGGCTGCCATTTGTTTTATTTGAAAGCAGGTCACTTGTGTAAAATTTAGACAACAAGAATTCACTTTAAAACATTCTTTTATACAGCAGATCTGAGGACTCAATTTTTAGTAAAATGTTAATAAAAAAAATACAGATAGGCTTAATACTTAATCTTTTTTTTAAAGAGAGCTTTCATTGGTTCCCTGGCCCCATTTTGAACCCTGATCTGGGTACAATGTACCTTCTGCATCCCATTTTCATAGGCCTGTCTGGGGCTGTGCCATCATCAGGGATGACATTTCTTCACAACATCTTACCAATATCCACAATTAACAAATCCTAGACTGGTTGATAACCAAGGTTAAGAGCCCAGTTATACTGCGGATTGGGGTAGGGCCAAAGTTGAGTCTTGTGTTTCCAAAGGGTATTAGTGCAAATTGAATGTAAGCAGCCTAAACTGGAAATCGGTTTGTCAAGTTCTTTTTCCATAGTCGTAACCATCACACCACTCTGCATCTCCCGACTTACCAATCCAAAATTAACAAGTTCTTCCCCAAATCAATTTTTTCCATTTCTTCTAAGAGAGAGAGAGAAAAAAAGGGAGAGACTCTGTTCAAAACCTGCTTTCATATAATTTTTGACAGCGTTTGGCAACATTTGTCAGAATTTATTTCTGTTATAAAACTATTTGTTTCTAATCGATTTTTCAGCTTGACTTTCGTGAAAATGTCCAAAACAAAATCAAATAATCATTGCATCAAAAATAAATTGAAAAATATCGTCCAAAATGCAATAATTCATTGGGAAATTTAAAAGTTGCAAATAAAAATATATATGTGGAGTGTATACATTAATTCTAAACACTGTACAATCTGCTTTCTTTCTTGTACTATTCATTTTTTTAATTTCTAGAATTGATTTTAACAAAAAGAATAATATGATGAGGTATAAAGAAGAAATGAAAATAACCCTCTCTCTTTGTGCATCCTCCTTCCCTTCTTCCTCATGAATGCTTCGAATCTTTTACAAATTCATCAGAAAGAAAAAGATTTTGATATTCATAGACCTGTCGATGTTTGTCGCAGGTAAAAAAAGAGAAAAAAAAAATCTATCTTGGGATTTTCTTGTTATCCATGTTCTGACGAAGGAAAAAACGTAAGAAAGCAGCAATTTTGAATCGAGAGATGTTTATTAATGCAGTGATTCCCAAAGTAGCATGCAACGGCTCCTAGCAAGATAACAAAGACTGAGAGGGAGAGAGGAAAAAGTCTGTGGACCACTCTATTAAAGCATAGAATTCCAAGGTTCTAAAAGTGACAGACTAATTTGCTTGCCTGCGAAACTCAATCCAAGAAGCGTGAGACTTTCCACCAAAAAGCTGCAATTGATGTGGCACTGCGCTTAATTAACACTGAACATAAATCCAGGTTAGCGTGTATCAGCAAGTATCAGGCCTGGAACCTCTCTTAGCATTCTCACCTCTGTTAACAAGGTGTTAAACAAAGCAGAATAGCTTCACCCATCGCATTGAGGTCGGAACAGAAGAAAAGCAAAATGTAAATTGGACTTCATCGATTAAGATCCACCTTCAAGTAAGAAGTGCCAAATGAGGATATGAAACTAAGTCAGCTATGTCAATGGAACTGCAATGGTGCGGATGGGAAAGAGAGATTTCGGTGTGAATCATGCAATTTAGAAAGATGAAGGTGTAATCTAAGTCTGTAAGCAGAGTTGATGCCTCTGGAGATGTCCGATCCTCTCTAGTTCAAAGCATTCAACAGTTCCACAGTCAGATTGGTAATTCTTTCACAGAATTGAACTTTATAAAAAAAAAACTAGAGAGCACTCGGAGAGCACATACCTATGCCAATACCATAGCTACTAGAAACTGAATGATTATCAGTTTATACATAGCTACAATCCAGGGGTAGGTATCTGTGAAAAAATTCCAGGATTCACTCTCAAATTGAATCGATTCATCCTTAGCCACCCTTTGACAAAATATCATTGAAATTAATCAGGAACTTTTGGAGATGTTTTATCGACAGACAAATAGGTACTACATAAGGGAGGTAACGGTAAAAAATTTCCTGGATCTGCCCTAATAATTCAATCATTTCTTCCTTAGCCCATAGCCCATACTTGTGAAAAATGTCAACAAGATTCACCGAGAACTTTTAGATATAGCGTGTTGAAGCAGAGAGAAACAAGTGAACACATACACCTCTTCCAACTTCTGCAGCAGAGGTAGAGAGGGAGGGGGTGGAATAATCCAAAATGCAAAAAGTTGTTATCAGCCCATCTTGGAGAAAAACAAAGTTTTTCCCAGGTTTTTGTTTTTATTCAAGACAACAAAGAATTGAAAGAAAGCAGAAGATAAAAATCATGTCAGTTTGGTCAGGGGCGGGTTTTATTCAAAATGGAAGAGAAGGAAACAATGTGTTTTCTATGAAAAGGTTAAAATCTTGTCAGAAGTCTCCAAAACTATAAAAACAAAAAAAAAACAACAAAAAACCAAAAAAAACCATAAGAATTTGGTTAACGGCAGAGGGGATGAGCCATACATTTTGGTATTTATTAGAAGACGTTACATTTGGCCTTCAAGACTAATATCTTTATCTTTATCGATTATAAGATTTGAAAGGAAAAACATTTCTTGACGCCTACTTCGATGCTCAAAAACTTGTCAGCTGACAAGAATAACGAATTTTGGTGGGGGGGGGAAGCTACATCCCCACGTACAAGTTTTGTTTATTACGTGCGAGACAGATTTTGATCAAGAAAGTAACGAGTTGAGACTTATGTCGAATCTGACACAAATCAAAATGAAAAGGAACTGGGTGGGGGGGGAGTATCGCGAAAGCTGAAATGTTTACAAACTTTTAATGATTTTGTCCGTCTACAGTTTCAAAAAGGGTCATTGACATTCAAAGAAGTTTTTCAGACAATTGGGCTCCTTATTTGTGTTGTTAGCAACGTTTCGGGCTGATCCATTCTACAGCCTTCTTCAGGTGTAATATCTGAATGTGATGATAGTAAACAGAAGATTCTAATGGTAATCATGTTGCAACAAAAGGATTCAGGGATTGTTGGTTTCTTCTCCTTTTCTTGTTAGGGTTGTATTTCCTTACCTTATCCCTGTTGAGTAGTCGACGCCACATTGGGTTGAACTTGTCATTCAGTCAACTTGTTGATATGGGCTGTGTCCTTGTTTTTTCTACAATGTTTCCTGTCTATTATACGAACTTCTTCCGAGAAAGGTAAGTGTTCACCTTCTTTCTCTCCAAACATGTAGCGTGGCTATCATTAGGAAACTCTATTAACCACCATCACATTTAGATATTATACCTGAAGAAGGCTGTAGAATGAATTTCAAAGAGTTTCTCAGACAATCAAATTCTTGTCAAACCTCAGCCCAAACCTGAAGTTGACGTTTTTTTTTTAGAACATAAGATCAATCCTGACATTCGGGGAGTAAACATTAACATTACCCTGTCAAGATTTGAAATCACAACCAACTGATTGGTAGGCTGGTATCTTATCAACACACCTAAAATGACAAGTCTTACATATCTACGAAATTTACCTTACAGAAATGCAAAAGCTTATTTCATTCTAATAAATAGATACATTTATACTAAAAAAAAATTATCTCTATAATCTTCTGTTTACTTTATATGCAATACGAAAGTCAGAATAGAAATAGGAGTTTGACCCTGCAGCAGCCAAGCTTGTTTCTGTCTTCCTATAACATTAACCAGATTCATTCTACCTCCCTCTTCAGGGGCACTATTCATATGTGAAGAGGGAGACTCTTCATTTATTTTTCTTTATTTCCTTTCCCAGTAGTATAAAATAACAGAATTATTTCTCTTTTTTTCAATAACACTTGTAACACGGTTTGCCATGTTTTCTTTAAACTCCTTTGTTCGACAAGGACTTCCATACTAAAAGCATCTCTGCTTCGTACATTACAAGCACGGCTGGTTGAGAAGAAATTCTGTTCGTTGCCATTAATTCATAGGAACAACAAAAATAACGAAAAAAAACAAAAAATTGAGTTCAATAGTCCTTAAAAATTCTTTGACTGTTAATGAATGAATGGTCTTCATTCAGTCTCTGCAGACAATGAAACACCGCCCCACCACCCTCTGGGACATCTGTCTGGGCGAAGCGTACGGAAATCCTGGGATACTCAATCATCAGAACTCCCCTCTCAGCCTTGTAGATGTAGTCCAGAACAATGCAAAGTGCAATATTTCCGGCATCAGCTAGGCTGCAGGAGCTGCCAGAAAGATGTCAAATTAGGCATCCAACTGCCTTGAGACTCCCTGGTTTAGAATCAATTATCTTTCTCCTAGACTGGTTGCCACACCATGGCTAGAGAGCCCAATCAGCCCTGCTATTTTTCACATAGCTTTAGCAGGGGGGGGGGTATGGATTTATGCCTTTCCCGAGGGCATTAGTGTGATCATAACCAGCCCTGACCAGAGATTGAACGTAGGTAGCTGGTTCCCTTGTTTATGCCGTTATCGACTACGCTTATCACACCTCCATAAATGTTAATGATTCTTCTCAAAATTATTGATAATATCTTTACAAAGCTTTTACTCATCCTATTGCAAAACAGAAAACTAACCTTAAACCTGAAAATGAGCAGAAAGCTAAAGAGTTTGCCAAGCAAAGTTATATGTCCTAGTTGTTTATCACAAATAATTCACTGATTTATGAGCAAGACCAGTTTAAATCTTACAATGGATCTTTATGATACAGAAATAAACCTTGAGATTTATCAAATGATTTGGTATACTACCCGTCAAAAATGCCAGGATTATTTACATATAAACCTGTACTTCTGCCCAAGATCAGAATATCTGCTTGCCTTGCCCATGATCAAAATCTTGCTCCTTGGTACTTCTACCTAATGTGGTATCTGTGCATTCACTGAAAAGTTTTACACACAGAAAAATGTATGCAGCAGAGATCAAAAGTGATGTCCAGCCTAGGGAAATTGACATTTCAGCCATTTATTTGAATATATAGTCAAAGATTTTATAAGAATGTTGTACAATTGTACTTGAAGTGTAAAACTAACATAGAAGCTCAATGTTTTAATTGTTGTATGTGTTGTGATGCAATAAAACATGATGTATTATGTGAACATCATTTTTGGACAAGCTGTCATACAATATGTGCGTTCATTTTTCTCAGCCCACCATTGTTACAAGTGAGTGAGTCACTTTTTGGCATGTGTTAGCTATACCATTAGACATTATTTTGTAGGCTTTAGTGAAAATATATGTGACGAATGAGCTATCCATCGCAACGAGGGAGGATAATTTAAAAATTGCTCAATCTGGTTAATCACTTTTAATATTGTTTGTGTGTTAGATCAGAAGGATCTACGCTGTCTGCAGAATTATTGCAAAACATCGTGAGCCAGGTACATTGTGGAAAATAAAGTGTTGTGGCTGACAAAGGGGGATAACTGAATCTTTTGACCAGGTGACAGAAATTATCTTAATGTGTGACGGCTTTAAAACAGCCTCCGAAGTCCTGATGATGTGCAATGATGAGGAACCTCCTATTTTAACTCACACTGAAAGGCGGCAGCTACAGGAGACCGAGTGAAGTGATTGTGAAGCAGTGAAGTGGCCATTTATCAGCTCTGTCAATCACAAAAAAATCCTCTTGCCTCTGCCGGAGAAATTAAAGATTAGACTGCGGAAGATTGCAGCCATGTTTTGTGGTCTGACAAGTCAAAATTCAACATGGCTGCATTAGATGGTATTCCACAAGCATAGAATTTGTGGTTCTATTCTGTAATTTACAAGATCGTCAGTACCTGACACCATCAGCTATTAAGTGTACTCAGATATTTCTAAAATCCTGTTGCTATAAACAAGCAGCATTCATCTCCTTACCTTTCAATTTTTCTCATCTTGCGTGAGTGTGTACATATGAATGGGGTGGAGATTTGAGTTTCAGGTCAATCAGAAGAACAGGTGTTGTCAACCATTATTCTTTTTTTGACTAGTATTTCTTTCATCATAACTACTCAGATGTCGGTCTACAGTATTGAGTGAAGAGCGCAGATTGGAAAGAGAAAACAATCTCTAGGCATGACTAAGACCTACATTCCTTTAACCATAGGAAGCCTGCTTGCTTGCTCTACCAATTTTCTGACAGCAATAAGAGCTCTAGTAGCTCAGTCAATTGTACAGTTGCTGTATTTAAGCAGGCTTTTCCAAGGTAATAGGGATGTGGGTTCGAGTCTTCATCATCATCATTATCAGTTTTTCAACAGCTGTCATTGGACATAGACCTTTTCCAGGATCTGCCACAATACTCTATCAAGGGTGTCGCGGAGCCAGTATTTTCTGAATTTGTCTAGTTCATCTCTTCATCTTGTGTTCTGTCGGCCTCGGTTTCTGATGTGATCTCTGGGGATCCATGCTGTGAGTCGTGATGTTCATCGGCTGTCTTTCATTCTTGCAACATGACTAGCCCATTGCCATTTGAATTTTCTAATGGATTCTATGATGTCTTAAACTCCCATTTTCTTTCTGATATATTGTGCAGTCTTGCGTATGATCTCTCCACGTGAAGTTGAGCATGATTCGAGTCTTGCCCTGAACTTATTCCCTCTGGGCTGTTTACTCACTACCGTGGACAGAGAGTCTGAGTAGTTGCAGAGAAAAGCAACTAAAATTAAGATGAAACAACTACTGCCGTAATTAGCGGATACATAGTAAAATAATGAGAAAGTTTGAAAAACATGTTTTGAATTGTTTGTTTTCGTTTTTCATTGTTGAAATAATTCCTAAAAGCTTTTTCCTCTGATACGAATCAAAGGAAATCTGTCAGAAAATGTTCAAATGTGTAAGAGTGCAGTGCGTGAATGTTTGGAATAAATTCAAAATGTTGATGGAATATGAAATAAGTACTCGTCAAAAGAAACCGTTGCATGACCAATGTCTAATGGCAGCATGCTGCGTTGGGGGTGATCAATGAATAAGTTACTTTTCTCGCTTTTTGTTGGATCACTGAAAAGCCTGAATTTTTCAAAAACAAGTGTTAATGCTGAGCACAAAGTAGAGTCCAATTTAGCATGATATAACATTGTAAATTGAACACCCACTAAAAACTTTTTTAGGGGGCAATTTAAAAAAAAACAAAAAAAGGAATTTTTTCTTTATGTTAAATTTTTCATTGTTGTGGCCTTTATGGATCATACATACATACAACCAGACAGGCCAGCTCAAAAACTGAAGAAACCCATAGGTGCAGCCTGCATGCATGACACATACATACATAGACATCCAGACAGACTTGAAGACTGAAGAAACCTTTAGTGACAGTTTTGGTTGATAATTTCTAATTAAGATGAAAGAAATTCTAAAAAGTTAGTGAAGCTTCAGAATGGAGACCTTATTAAGCGAATGTCTTACAACGAAAGATGAAAAGGCCGAAAAAAGTGAAAGAAGAAGGAGGTAAATGAAAAGGAAGTTCACATCCAATGGAAGAGAGGAAAAAGGTTCCGCAGAAAAAAGTGGCCTTTGTATGGAAAATTGATCTTTTGCAAGTAAAAATATAAATTGATTTTTTCACAGCGTGAGTCGACAATAATGAGCCAAGACCTGGCAATAACCCCCGTTTCCAAAAACGTCACATGCCAATCTATGCCCAGAACAGGAAGAGAGATTTTTCCGATGGATATTCCTTTTTCAGAGAGGATTGTGGCCTTGATATTTGGAAAAAAAAAAAAAAAAGAAAAAAAAAAAAATCCACAAAATTTCCACTCAGTACCAATATTACCTCCTCTTAACTAACACCGATAATTCTATCTCGGTAGTTGTGTGTTTCTAAATTTAATCTAACATTTCCATTAGGTTTTATACAAAGATAATCCAGCTATAAAAAAAGGAAGGAAATCTATTTTTGGTTTTATTCAAACCCCAAGCCATCCCCTTCTTTTAATAGCATCCGACAGCGGAGGAATTTATTTGCCATGAGGTTCTATATTTGATGGACACAAAGTGATGAATCAATTTGCTTCTTATTCAAATCCTAAACCAATCCCCCACTTCATGTTAATAACGATTAGAATGAGGAATTAAACAAGTGTGCTACATAATCATTGAATAGTTATTAGGGCTCAACCAATCAGGAAGGCGAACAACCCAAATGGGAACCAAGTGAGAGAGAGCCAAAAAAAGAAATTCAATCACTTCTATTCAAGTGTTGTTCATCAAGTCAGGGCACAAGATAAAAAGTATATTATGGTCATGAAGGTGGTTTAGGGAAAACCTATATGTAGAAAAAAAAAAAATTCCATAGTCAATAATTGAACAACCATAGCACAAAAATTTGAAGGCTGGTAAAAAAAATTCCAACAGAGAATGGAGAAGATTAGAATGAATTCTACTTATGATATCACTGGTATTTTCCTCAGGAAAACACGTAAAATACAGAAAAGAAACGTCTAGATTATAAAGAATTCAGAAGTTATTAATAAACCTGGTTGAATAAGGCCTTAGGTCAAAAAAGCTTTTTTCCTAAAAATTAAAAAGAAATAATTTCAGAAAAAGCCTAATGGAATATTGAAGACAAATTTTCAAGTCTGTAGACAAAACGGTATGGCCAGGAGTGCTTGAACACATGCAAATATGAAAAAAAAGACAGAACCCTTTGCCATCTTTGATGGCTATGGTTGTTCAAAAATACAAAGATTATGAATTTGAAAGGAATCATTAGTTTGGATTATCTTTGAGACTCCAGGCATGAAAAAAAAAAAATGAAAAAAGAAGAGTCAACATTCCAATCAAGTATTGTATATTCAACTTGACTTTTTAACTTAATGGACTGAAAGTGCAGAATTAGTTCTTCACTTTCGAGAGTTCAAGCACCTGCTTTTCAACTTTGTTTTTCTTTTTATATAAACCAGTGTGAAGATTCAAGTTGGTATTGCTTGGGTTTTTTGTTCATTTTCTTTTCGAGTTAATGTCACAGATCGTTTTTAAACTTCCTTACCTATTTTGTAACAAGTTCTCTGATTGACTGTTTTCACAAACCTCCAAAACAAGGATCTTCTTTGCTAAATTCAGACTGCAAGTTGTTATCTAAATTATCATCAGAGAGACACGAGTCATTCTAATCATACGTATCTATCAACTGGTATTTTTATATCATTATCAGTCTTTCAACGACTTTCCCCAAGATTCACCACACTTCTCTATCGTGGGTGTTGCGGAGCCAGTACTTTCTGAACTTGTCTAGCTTGTCTCTCCATCTAATACTCTGCCAGCGTCAGTTGCACATGTGATCTCTGGGGATCCATGTTGTGAGTCGCAATGTCCATTGGTTGTCCGCCATTCTTGCAACATGGCAAGCCCACTGCCATTTGAGATTTTTAATGGATTTTATGATGTCCCTGACTCCTATCTCCTTCCTGATGTACTGTGTTGTCTTGTGGTCTCTCCAGCATAATTCTTTCAAGTGCATGTTACATGGTTCTCAATTTGCAGATCTGTCTCTTGGTTAGGTTCCATGTTTCAGCTGCATAAGTGACTATTGGGAGGATGCATTGGTTATACACTCTTCTTTTTAGGATTAATGGGATCTTCTTATTTTTGGAAGTTGAGCCTGCTCTGCCAAAGGCTTGCCATCCTAGAGTGATTCTTCATATAGCCTGTATCTATTATTTCACATTTCTTTTTCGACACTAACATTATACCCAACTTTGACAAATATTCCCTCATGAATATTAATACTTCTGAGTCTAACATACAACTAGTAGAAACCTGTTGATGTTTTGCAACACTGTCCATCGACACATTATTAACTACTTGCTACCTATAAAATCATGAATGAAGACTAAAAGATAACAAAAAAAAAGTCTTTTGCATGAGAGACAGAACTATCACTTTAATGGGTAGTTCTTTTTTTACACTTTCACTTTGGATGAAGTATCTATTTATTATATAATTTTGTGTGTCTGATTTAATCATATTAAACAATTCAGACATCACAGTTAACAGCTGAAAGAGATGAATGCTCCTGCCATGCAAAGTTCTTGGTCACCATTGGGCAAGTAATGGTAACTATTAATGTGTTGTCAAGAGATTACATTAAAAAATCTTTATAGATTTTATAGCCACACTACAAAGACAAATTATCTGAAGATCTTGTTTGGTATAGAATTACCATGTAATGTGCCATAACACAACATCCATTTTACTAATTTACTAGTCAAACCTATGACCTGTTGGGCTACCAGTTGAGGAGAAATTAATGCAATCTGATGTTTCCAGAATGGATCTGGATTTATAACACATTTGCAAATAAATAAGGGAGGCTTCTCTATAATTAGTGTTTACTTGTTATCTCCATAAATAAATCGGCCATTACAATATAGATAGGAATGTACAAGAATGCAGATTTCATCATTATCAGCCTTTTAGTGTCCGTCTCTAGACATAGACCTTCCCCAGGATTTGCCAGACCTCTCTGTATCATTGGTGTTGTGGACCAAAATTTTCTGAGTTTGCCTAGTTTGTCACGCCATCTTATATTTTGTTGGCCACAGTTTCGCATATGATCTCTATGAATCCATCTTGTGAGTCATGATGGCCATCAGTTGTCTGACATTCTTGTAACATGACACACCCATGGCCATAAATTCTATGATATCCCTGACACCTATTCCTCCCCTAATATATTGTTGTTTCTTGATCTCTCCCTGTGATGTTGAGTATGATTCTCACATGTGAACGTTGCATGGCTCTTAGTTTGAGGGTCAATCTTTTATTTATGTCCCATGTTTCAATTTCATTGGTGACTATCAGTGGGATTCACTGGTTGCAGACCTTTCTATTCAAGACAAATGGGATTTTGTTCTTAAATATCGAGCTTGCTCTACTAAAAGCTTTCCATTCTAGAGTGATTCTTTGCTTAATTTCTTCTTCTTTTGTGGGTTTCATAGAGACTCATTGTCCTAAATCAATGTGGTAGATTACTTTTTTCAGGTTTGCAATTACACTCAGATTTTTGTGTCTTTGTCCTCAATATGTTTGTTGTATCCCTGAATAGAATCACCACTGGTGAGTCTTTGAGATATATCTTACTAATGTATTACTTTGTTGATGTAACTTTTGAATAGTGTACAACATGGGATTTATCTTAAAGAGAAGTGACCCCCAGAAGACCCCTTGTTGGAACAAAACAAACTCCGTCACATAGTTATTCACTAAGTAAGGGGACAATGGAATAATGAGCTGTGAGGGTTGTTAGGTCTGCAAGACGATATACAATGTGGCTAATTTCCAGTGGAAAGGCCAGCTAACATTTTCTTTTAAGCTCTGAATAGGATCACTACTGGTGAGTTTTTGAGATATATCATACTAATGTATTATGCAGATCTCACATTATTATTATTCAGTGGAAAATCACCAAGATACTTTTTTGCATTTAAGCAAGTGAATTTTAGGAGTAACTTAATTCAACACCGCTGGCTACAATGCGCCATTTAGACAGATATGAACAAAATCAGACTTAGTGTTATAAAGATAGATACAGACACGATGATGTATGTGTACAATGGGGGGTAAAAACTACCTGTAACTTTATGTATGGGAGAAAACTTTCAGACTTTGATGAATACATTTTTGCTTTTGAATCTAATGAATACCTAATCTATAAATACTGGCTATATTCCACATCTAACTTCCCGAAAGAAAGCCATTTAAAACAATAATTTCCTCATAATTCTTACTCAAGTCTGGAGTCTCTGTATTTCTGTTGAAGCACTAATCGACTCAGAAAAAGCCAAAATCAACTTTTCCGATAACTCGGAACTACATATTGTCGGGGGAGATGTGGAATGGTATATCAGTAACTGGAACAGAAAACCGAATTTGGAAACCAAGGAGAGGCATGAATCCACAGCTCCCTCTAGCCATGGGAAAATAGCAAGGCAGTTGGAGTCCTTTGGCCCTGTCAGGTAGTCCACCTTGGGGGCTAGTAACACCACTCAGCAAAACCTACTCACTACTGAGATGGCATTATGACCTTCTACTCCACAAGGAGTCTAACCTATATTTATTTGATCTTTAAATTTCAGCTGGTGTGTTCTTCGGACTTCCTCAGGTGAGGATATTGAACCTTGCCATATTTGAAGTTTTCAAATGTTTTTTTAAACTTTTACTTCCTGTCACTAATACAAGATTTGTCTAACGATGGAAATTTACGAACGCAATAGAACTTTCATCATCAGTAACAGCCTTTTAGCCTCTGTCCTTGGACATAAACCTTCCCTGGGATTCACCGCACCTCTCCATCATGGGTGTCACAGAGCCCATACTTTCTGAACTTGTCTATTTCATCCAATCATCCAATATTTTGCCAGCCACATTTTCGCATATGATCTTTGATGATCCACATAGTGAGTCTTTTTGTCCATCAGTTGTCTGACATTTTAAGTTTCTTTTCATCAAAACTTCTCAGACTAATAATAAACAGTATGAATCATTATTGAAAGAGGAGCTCTTGGTGTGAATCAAACTCGCATCCTTTTCCCCTTGAGAAGCTTGGTTATCCATACCAGCTACTCTGGCACTAGAGCTAAGAGAACTCCACTGACGGCAGAAGATAAAATCTAATATTTTCCGACAGCTTGATTAGTTGTGATGAAAAACCACTAAAATTAAGATGAAAAAATGCCGGTAAAAAAATCAATAATGTTTGACAATACTTCATCTGATAAAGAAAAAAAAAATCAAGATAATATCACTACTTCTAATATTTATGATGTAAGTAAAAAAACATAACAAGTACGACATTGAGTGATCAGAGAAAAATGAAAGGTAAACCAACTTGATTAGGTTTGATGTATCAATTTATTTATAGATAGATAGATATCTTTCATGACCTCCCGATGATGCTGGACGGACTGAATGAAAAGCGAGCAAGGAAGTCGACCTCAACTTGAACTTTAGTAAAACAAATGTCAGGCACAATGAATATGTTGAAGACAAAGATACAATAATTAAAATAGAAAATGAAGAACTGGAGAAAGTAGACCACTACATTTCTCTCAGACAGCGAATCTCCATGAAATCCCCCAAAAAAGAAATCAAGTGATGAATTACACTAGGTTGGCAGGCTTTTGGCAGAGCAAGATCAATATTTGATGACAAAGAAAATTCTTCAACTGATGTTTCTTTTATGATAGTCTCCTATGGAGCTGAAAAATGGAACCTAACCAAAAGACTGAACCTTTAACTGAGAACCATGCAACATGCACAAGGGAAAATCATGCTCAAAATAACATAGAGTGATCAACACAGTATATTAGGGGAGAAATAAGTGTCCAAGTAGTTATAGAATCCATAGAAAACTTAGATGGCAATGGGCTGGATCTGTCGGGAGAATGGCACAACATGGATCCCCAGAGATCACATGCAAAACCGGTGCTGACAAAATATAAAATTACAAAATAGATAAGTTTAGAAAGTACTGGCCCCATGACGCCCATGATAGAGAAGTCTGTCGAATCTTGAGGAACGCCTATGTCCAATGAAAGATGCTAAAAGGTTGATGATGGTATGCACACAAAGTGCAATACAAATGTTCGGAAAATAGAAAAAAAATGACTTCTCCAAACCTAGTTTTCACCATCTCCTTCAAAGTATTCCCTTTGGACACTGTATACGGTGATCTCACAAAGGAAAGAGGCAAAAGTCTGAATTACATTCAGTTTGCACGCATGCACTGATCTAGTTCCCTGAACTTTTGGGTAACACCAATTTACGTTGTCTAGGCCAAATAATACATTCACCATGAAATAATTGGAGATCATTTCGAATAGAATTTCAACACAATATAACGTAATTCATAGACATTCTGTCTGATCACCTATCCGTTTCTTGAAAATACAATTTGTCCACACAGAAAGAAACAAATAGAGCAGATATAGACCGTGAAAAAACAAAATGAGAATTTGAAGATGAAACAATTGTTTTGTCCTTTGAATTACCCGCGGCTGTTTTGCCCGATGCTAAGAGCAATGCTATGTTGAATCAGCCATTTTATCGATGATAAGTTCAATTCAATTGGTTAAAATGCTGGCACCAATGAAAATTTCTATCAACAAACATAACTCAATAACCCACATATAGATATACTAAAAATAACTAACATAGATATTTTATTCACATAGCCACCCTAAAGAACAATCAAATCAAATTAATAACTTAAAACATGAGGAAGTAGACCAAACCTAATATAATCAAACAACTCATTAAGGTCATATAAAAAGGATTGTAGCATAAGGAAATAAATTCAAGAAATTTAAGTTAGTATAAAACTCTCTCTGAGAATACATACCAAAAACTGATAGGAACAACCACTTACTAATTATGTAAACACTCACACTATACCCCCTGGCTTATAATTCATACCCACCAGCAGACATACACAACCCACAAAAGAAAGAGCCTACCACCTGGTAAAGAAGGCAACCACAACGACCCCAAAATGTCCCAAATAGGAATCTAAAATATACTGAATCATTTGCCTGAAGGAGCCATAACAGGACAGTGTAGCAAATCCTCATTCCAAATTTCAAGCTCTATTCTAAACTAACTCAATATTTGATATCTCAGGTTGAATGTATTAAGCACTCTATGAAATGAACCCATCATACATCAGATATTGCATTATATTAAAATGCCTCACTGATTTTCACTGGGTGGTATATTTATGTGCGTGTGTGTGTGTGTGTGTGTGTGTGTGTGTGAATACACACACACATATATATATATATATATTTGAACATACACTGTAAAATAACAGACAAACTCAGTCTATTTTGATTTCATGTCAATTTTTCTAGTTTGTGTACAGACCTTTTATTGATGTCATGGAAGTTTTTTTTTTCTGAAATGTTGGTTTGAGATCTTTTGGTCATTATCAAGAAAAAAAAGATAGCAGTATTTAAAGAGTGATTATAATTATCTTTTATCAAATTTTTATATTGATATTTTACGTGTTGTCATTTTTTAACTAGCGCAAAACATTTTTGTTTAAAAGCACTTCTAGTTATTACCTCAAAGTGAACACTGCAGGACACAAAGTATCGAACCAATTTAATGTAATCTTACATTGTAAATAGGACCCCTACTAAAAAAATATTTGGGGGGAAACTTAAAAAAAAATGTCTTTTTTAGGGATAAGGAGAGAATTTTCCTTCTCTCGCTTAATTGGTGCGACCTGTAAAAACAGAGAGCCAACCCGATCCACATAAAAACTGAAGAAACCTAGGTTGATGTTTACAGCTTTAGTTAGTGATTTCTGAAAAAAACATTTAATTTTTATAATTAATGAGCTTTCAACAACTGAAACATTAACTGAATACCCATCTCTTTGGCTACTATTATATATATATATATATATATATATATATATATATATATATATATATATATATGCATGTATATTGAATTGAAAGTAAGGGTCCAGTTTGGCATAATAATTACATTATAAATTGAGTCTCTTTCCTCTAAAACATTCAAGAATGCATCTTTCTCAAAATTTTTCAATTCAATTCTGGAAAAGTCTCCTTCACTTTTGACCCCTTGAAAGCCTTTTATATATCAAAATGACATGAAGCAGTTATCATTAATTTACAAGGGGAAAAAGATTTCCAGACACAAAAAATGGTAATGTTGGTATGCTAGAATTAATTGTTGGGGAGTAAGGGGTAGGTACAGTGGACTGGGGTGTAGGAGAGAGAAAGAGGAAGAGGGTACATGCTGCCTCTTTAATGCCTTGCAGCAAAACAAACACAGAACCCAGTTTTCTCTTCTTGCTTTTTTTCATAAAAGCAAACAAGTAGTGTGAAGCAAACTTCCTCTAAGTAGGGGGTACTCGTGTATATGTGCATATATATATATATATATATATATATATATATATATAAAAATCCCTTGCTATTCACGGGTTCCGGATAATTTATTGGAAATATTTGGGCAAGTTTTGTGGTGAACTGCAAAAAAAACGCATCATAGAAAATACACACTGTACAGTATAAACAAAACGTGGAATGTTGAGTAAATCATAAATGCATCATAATAATCTTTGTGTTATGAATAAGAAGAAAGATTGTAGAGAAATTATCAATGTAAAATTATTGATGCAGACAATAAAAACTTGGTTAAAAACTCAAATTTATATACATTTCTAAACCGGTTAGTAGAACAGTACTTTGAATGTTGAGATTTTTATCTAATTCATAGTAATATAAACATATTTATTCATTTATTTTCAAATAGATGAAGTATCGTAATGCTTTTTTTTCCATTTTTATGCTACTATCCACTTTCAACTTCCTATTTTTGTGGCTTTTTATCGCAAGATTTCTCAGACTGGATAATTTTTCGAAGCAACAAAAATATCAAGATGGAGGTAAACAGAGACATGAAAAGGGGAAAAAAACAAAATGCTTAATAATCCATGCACTGAAGTTTTATGAAATTATGGTTTTTGTTAATTAACTTAATGATTATTTCACAATCTACTGCGCACTTTTTTAACAAACTTTTCAAATTTTAATAATTAAACATCTTTAAGTGTTTAATTTTGGTTAAAACTACAAGAAAATAGCATGAAGTTACTTGTAAAAAAAACAAACTTTTGCCTACTCTCAGAGGATTTCTGAGCAGATTAAGGCTGTGTTTATGTTTTTGACTGAAGAAAATATTGATTCTACTATAATCCGTAAAACTGTCACCAGAAAAAATGATGTTGAGTTTTAAAATTTAAAATTTTTACCATATGTTTTAGTGTATTAATTCATTTATTTGTACATTTTGCTGTAAAGTGTTTGCTTATTGTTTATGGTACAAGATTTATGGGTTTGGGGGACCAAAACAGTTGGGGAGGGGGAGTCAGCAAAAATTACCTGCGGATTCAGTGCATTTGTGCCCTCTGGGGCCCTTAGCCCCCATTAATGTCAAGGGATAACTGTGTATCTTTACTGTTTATACTGTTGGTTATAGAGAGATAATGTTCAATACTTCAAAACAGAGAGTGAAAAGATAGGTTTCAAATATTTACCTTACCTAAATGTATGTACAATTTCAGGATAAAGAATTTCATTTATTATCATCAATTGATATATTTCCTGTGAATGTGTGATAATTCTCTTCAAATAAATAATATTTGCACAAAAATATCTCAATATTTCATCAGCTGCTGAATTAGTAGGAATTCTTTTTGTCTGAAATTTTTGAATACATCGAATGAAGGATTATTTAAACATAAACGGCGAATGCTCTTCTTTCGAGTCCTTTCTTGCCTCTCTAGTCATAATACCAGAGTATTTGACGTAGTGTAATACAGTGGTGTCTCAAGGTGAAGGATTCTTGAAACAAAATTTCAATCAACAAGAGGTCCCAACTGCCAAACTATTTCCTGTTAGCGAGAAGGAAAAAACACAAAATTTCATAAAACTATCCAGAATCATTTAGATTTCATTTATAACTCTCTAAATTTATGTCTAGCATCTACGTGCTAATTTTTAAAGAGACAAATGGACAGACATTTGATGAATTATAATAAGATTATTCATTAATAACATCATTCACATGTTTATTTGTATTCATACATTATTTAGAAAGTGATTATTACATTATAAATTATTCACATGGTTATTATTAGGGTTTTAAGGATCTGGTATTTTTATTTGGAATGAACAACTGGAAACCCATTGATTTTACTATTCGTTCAACAAATTTTTATCTACCGAGACGTTTCGAGGAATGGATTAATCTCGTTAAAAGAGGTAGTACTGTATTTGCATAGTTTCAGGGAAAAAATTAAATGTTAGTCTTATGTGTTGGGGGTTTATGTACTAAGATTCATTCTTTTATTACCAGAGGGTTTGATTAACTTTCAGGTAAAAAAACAACAGCTGCTGCTTAAGTGTATAGAGATTGTTTAATTATGATACTTATATTTTTAAACAGGTATTTTTACCAACATTAATTTAAGCTGAAAAAATGAATGAATAAAAATGAGAAAAACTATCAAAATTGAAATGATAAATACCTTTTTTAACTTTTTCAGTTTAGGAAAACGAAAACACCGAAGGAATTTGTCCAACATCTTTAAAACCTGTTTATAGATTTTTTTTTTTAATTTCGATTTACTCCTCTTTCGAGGTAAGAATTTCCTCCAAGATTTGCTCAAGGAATTCATGTCCAAGAAGAAAAAAAAAACTTCCAGGAATAATTGGTTCAATTTTCAAATAACGTTTCCACTTGTGGAGAATTGTTTTGGAATTCAGTTTCTGATTCCTGCAGTTCCAAAGAATATTTGAAGCTAGCTACTCCTTCCTTCTATCCACCCTAAAAGATGTTGCTGACGACTCAGACAGGTTCTCTTCCCCTGTTAACACACCTCTTTTCAGGTAGGGGGCTTGTAGGAATTTCCCTAATTTTGTTTGCATCATTTATTTCAATTTTTTTTTTTTTTAATAGGCTGTCTCCGAGTAAGACTACTTGAAACTCAGCTTTCAAGGCTACAGATTTTTAAAGTTTTGTTTAGAAAGACGAAAAAAGAAAAAAAAAACAATCAAATATGAGGGAAAGAGAGAGGAGAGGAGGAGAGATGGAAACAATATGGAGGGGGAGTCGGAAGGAGAAGGTGGGAGTCGTGTTATAATTAGGGTCCTTTGAATCGTTAGTAATCGTCAATTGTGAGGAATCGAATTGTTCGAGGGGGCCTGAAATAGAGGCTCCTGCATGAAAAAAAAAAGAAAGTTTTTTGCGTCTACAAACGACGATGATTGAAAAGATTCACAAGTTTTTTGAAAAGTCAAAAAACAAAAACAACAAAAAGAAACCTCAACACAAAGACTAACTGTGAATTCTTGACTAATATAAATGACAAAAAATATCTAGATATTAGAGTGAAAAGTATAGTGAGATGACTCCTTTTATATTTGAAAAAAACCTTCCCTCACCGCACAAAAGCACACATATATATATATATATATATATAAATGAATAACTTGGCTTCGCAAACAAAGATTGTTTTGTGGGTGACATCCACAGCTGCGGGGCCTGAGTGCAGAATATCCCTCCAAGCAATAGATTTTCTAGGTGAGGCCAGCTTGCCCAGGGCCAACTTCACCCTTTGAAACAAGGGTTAGTTTCCTATGGTCCACTTAAGTGGCACGGAGAGTAGCCAGATTCCAAGGTTATAGGTTTGACAGGAGTATCCTTCTCCTCACAGATGCAAGTGAGTTACCTATGGGAATCTACCACTTCTTTTTTTAGATATATCCTGACAAGCCGTGAACAATCCACAGTTGGTAGATGTGAGCTGGCTATAGAGTTCTACTGTCCCTTTGGAAGAGATCTTAGACAGTATTGGTACCATTCGTATGTTTGTGTATGTATTGCAGTTCTACTAATTGACTGCAAAATATTATTTTGTAATATGAGAATAAAGGCAATACTATTCATATGGTTGATGTTTTGTGTGTATAACTTATTTTTCACTGTATGTACTGGACTATTAGACAAATGGTTTACAAGGATATATGTAGAGGACTATTGTTCATTACAACTCATCCAAGCCACAGAACTTTCCACATTGAGCTTCAGTTGATGGCCTCATAATCATAATGTGCCTCTAAAAATTAGGGATTAGATAGCGATAAAATTATATTGATTTGCAATAAGAGCTTCACTTAATTGTTAGTGAAAGGTTTGAGAAATATTTAATAAGATCCTCTTACAGCTTCATAAGACACTCATTGATTAATTCTTTAAATATGTGAGTGTTTGATTACGAGTTGGTTGAGCCGTTTTTTTTTGGAAGGTTCATTTATACAAGGGGAAACTTTAGCAACTGCAGATCAAAGATCATATTCATGTGTTTTGAGATTTGATCCGTGATTTGATTCTATCTCTAATATCGTAAAAAATGTTGACTCTCAAAGTCTTATTATTGATGGAAATAAAAGCAGAGCTCAAAACGTAGGTTCTGTAATCCATTTATAAAATAGTTTTGCACCTGAAACCTAAAATCATATAAATCCTTAGGAAAATACATTGAAAACAGAATGATCACGCTGGAGTTGTATCAGCTCTGGTTGCATACCTGCCCCAGCCTGAAACATCTGAGTATTTTGTGATGAAAGGATTCCAAAGGTACAAAAATTCATCATCATGAAGGTTGCGTTTATCAAATGTTTTGTGATGAAGTTGTTGTTATATTGTAATCTATAGTTATACTATCCTATGCTACGCTTGGAGGAGTGCAAATGTACCTCTAGATTGGATACTGGTCAAGACAATTGGTGATAGGACATTGAGCAGGGAGAAGCAGATTCATGCTTTTTCCAACAGGCATTCGTATAAAGTGGAAAGAAGCAGAATTTGAACCTGACAAGCCGATTTCATTCTCTGTACTTAGAACTGTTGCTCTGTATGCTTTCATAGAAAATTTACTAGAAGAATGGTTTCCGTCAAGGCTGACAATGGATGTAACTTCTTTTGCAGCTATGGTCTGGGCAGATAAGGCAGTGATCAACCCAAGTGTTCACTCAACCACTCCTTTCGACTGTCAAACATTATGGCATACGAGGGACAAGTAGATTCATGCCTTTCACAAAGATAGAGTCGAGTGAAGTGACCAGCATCAGGTGAACTTCAAACTCGGTTTGTCAATTTGCTTTTATTCTGTTGGAAATTATAAGCCTGTGTGTGGCTCCTGGGCCGTATACATCACAAGGTTTCTATGACTGCTGGAATCAGTGTAGCCATCTCAAAATATATTTTTTCATTTGATTGCTAAAAAAGCCCTAAATTTGGAAAAAAAAAAAAAAAGCTCCCTAAAACACCGCATATGGTCAAAACACACCAAGAAAATGTGCAAAATGGTCAAAAATAACACTTCCGTGTCAATTTAGCAATTTTCACAATGCCAAAACAATACACATGCTGAATTTAGCGCAAAATTGGCAACTCTATTGCAGGGCTATATAATGTTCCATAAATCTCTCCCAGAAGTCTACCGGGACATTTTAATTCAGGTTAGTCTTGAAAGGGTTAAAACACTTAGCACCAGTTAAAAACACGTCCATTATATTACCTTTTTTGAAAAACACCAAGCCACATCATCTGGAGGATGCAGAGTGATGTCGTATTTTTGGCTTTTTTCAAAGCCTTTTAAAAATTCAGGCATTAAACAAATTAATAGATTAGTCTTGAAAGGGTTAATAGAAAAAAAGATCACCAGAAAACTTGGCAAAAAACATAAGGAAACGGAAAATGAAGTATAAAAACAGGAATTTTTTTAAAAAACAGGTCTTGTTAGTCACTCAACAGAAACCATCATGTAACCAACATCTTTTGGCAGCATGTAGTGATCAATTAAACTATCAGAAAAAAGGAGCGATCAATGAATAAGTTACTCCTCTTGCATCTTATTGGGCATTGATCCATAAAAAAGTCTAAATATAAAAAAAGCAAGTGTGGGTGTTGCTGGACACAAACTAAGGGTCAATTGGACATAAACTTACATTGCAAATTGGCCCTCAATCCCCACTAATGACCTATTTAGGCAGGAAATTAATAAAAAAATGAAAATAAAAAAACTCATTTCCAGACATAAGTAATGAATGTTTAAAATTTCAAACCCCCAAGCTCCATTAGTACTGCCTGTGCATGAGAAGCATACATAGCCAGCCAGCCAGACCAACATAAAAACTGAAAAAACATGTTGACAGTTTTGGTTGACATTTTCTCATCTGAAAACTGAGGAAGAATTTATAAAAAGAAGAAAAAAAATCTATAATAATATGTTGATAAGAGCAAAATTATAGAAAAGAAAAAAAAAATCTTGCATATAGATTTGGTTTTCAAAGTTTCAATTCCAGAGAATCTGATATAAAAGTTCCAATCTCCGACGGCAATATATTTTTTTTCAATTAAAATTTTTAAAATTATTTTTCCCAAAATTATTGCCATCTTATCGAGTGTAATTTTGAAAAAAGTCATAAAGATTCAATGAGTTTTTCTAACTTTTAACTCATAATTCTTGTTATATTTTTTTGGTTCCCATTATGTTCTGGCACACCTATTCAATTGACTTCTTCAGGTGTTCTGTCCTCATGCGAAAAGAAGGACTCTTTAGCTTGTAGTGCTAAGTAAAAATGGTAGAAAATTTGCTGAACAAAGAGAGGAATTCAAAAAAAATCTGGAACCTACATTCCAAGAATTACCACTAACAGAGAAAAACCTTGTTGATTACTGCTTTTTTCACGACCAATACAGAGAGTACACCCTAAGATTAAAATTATAATCATCTTTTTCATCTTTCTCTTTTCTCTTCCGAAGGTAGGAAGGGAGAGAGGCTGATGGCTGCTACCGATACAATGTGAGACAGACAGGTCTTATACAATGATTGCAATCCTCTTCATCTTTCTGTTTGGCTTTCCTCACTCCAATCAAAATGAAAACCACTCTTTGATTGAGAGAAAAGTTTTTGTTGACAAATCTTTGAACCAATTTAATCAAGGTACATTTTTGATATCCAAAAATGAATTGTTACTGATTCTTGAAATTCATTTTGGTATTTTTTGTTACAATTTATGAACTGTTGATTGATATAATTGATTGAACCTTAGAAAAAAAGAGAGAAAAAAAAACTAACTGTATCAAATTAACACTAATCAAATATATCATGTCAATTCATTATTCATAATGGCTACAATATAATTCTGCTTAAGAATCAATTGTTAATTTGAAGATAAAAACTTTATTCTTTTTAGTAATGATATCATTTGGGGATATTATGGATCTTGCAGAAAAAAAATCTGTAGTGAATCATCATCATTAGTCTCTTATCATCTATCGTTGGACATAGACCTTCCTCAGAACTCTCTATTATGAACATCGTGGAGCTTATACTCTCTGAACTTGTCAAATTTATCTTGCTATCTTATATTCTGCCGATCACGGTTTCGGGTGTGATCTCTGGGGATCCATGTTGTGAGTAGTGATGTCCAGTGGTTGTCTGCTATTCTTGCAACATGACCAGCCTTTGAGTTTGTTAATGAATTCTATGATGTCTCGGACTCGTGTTTTCTCCCTGAAATATTGAGCTGTCTCATGATCTCTCCATGTGAGGTTGAGCATGATTCTTTCATGTGCACTTTGCATGATTCTCAGTTTGAGGGTCAGTCTCTTGGTTAAGTTCCATGTTTAAGCTATAGGGAAGATGCATTGGTTGTATACCCTTTTTTGAGGGTTACAAAAATATTGTCAAAAGCCAAGATTCCCAACCATAGGTTTGTTGGAGAAAAGAGAAATTAAAGACAGAAAATCTCTGATTGTTTTTGTAGAAATAGTTTGGGAAATTTTTTTTTCAATTGTTCCATGTTGTTCAACAAAAATATTTCCCGAGTTTTACAAACACAAAAGTATAAACAATGCTTTTAAAGAGACATAATCAATCAAGTACAGACCATGTGGGTGTGAGATTGTGGTGGGGTAGGTATCAGGGTAGGTTTTGAATACACCCTAGCTGCAAATTGAAAATGAGAGGGAATTACTGCCCCTCCCACATCTTTTGAATGTTGGAAAAAGCAGATTCATGTGTCACTAAGTGAAGAGGAGGGTGTGATCCCCAACAAAAGGTGATATCACCGGAGGGAAGGGAGCAGAGGGGGGGTGTGGGAGAAAGAGAGAAAGTCAGAGAGAAGGTTGACATGAATCAGGGTCTCTGAAATTTGATATGACAAATTAAAATTTTGCTTTTAAGCAAAGGGAATGGGGGTTGAAGGACTGAAGATCTTGGGTTGAAAGAAAACAAGATACACACACACACACACACACACCTCCCATATTTAAAAAAGAGATGGATGACTTTCAGGAATAGAGAGCCATTTTTTTTTTTTTAAATGGCTTTTGGTTTTTATCTCATTTTTTTTTTGATGGTTTTATAATAAAACTGCAAAGTGAGTGACTAAAATGTGATGGCATACGAGCACCAAGCAACTATTGACTGGAAGAACTGGATAAATAAAAGAAAACCCCCAAGTCAACATTTTCTCCTCCTCATTCAGGTGGAGGGCTTCACAATGCCATTAGTTTGACTTTTGCTTTTTGAGATGTTGTTTTGCCTGAATCAATTTCACTTTTGGAAGGGAAGGGTCGGCCAAATACGATTCTGAAAACACAGGCAAACTAAACAAAGATCAAACCTTTGGAAAAGCATAAATTCATGCCTCTCATTGCATTGTTTTTCACACTAAATTTAACTTGTTTCTAGTTTTGGAGGCAGGAGAATTCAATATTTAGTATTCTTTTAGCCTTTTTTTAGCCATTTCCTACCTACATTTGAAAATATTCATTCTATATATATATGCAATGCTCTTCCATAGGAATAGAGCACCCTGGTGAATGAGGAATTTCTGTGTAAATAGATATATTGGTTAAATTCGGCCTTGTTGACCGTCTAGTTCTGTAGTCCAGAGGTAGGATATCAACCTCCTGGGTCAGAAGTGAAGGTTTCACTGGATGGGATAATCGAAAGTCTATAGCCACACTGAATAGATGTAATACAATGAAACAGCTGTCTGTGGATGACACAATAATATATATATATATATATATATATATAGCCATACTGAAGAGTGATAATACAATGAAACAGCAGTCTGTGGATGACATAATTATTAATTATTATTATAATTAACTCTCTCTCTCTCTCCTATCTGATGAGGTCGGTGAGTTAGGGACTGAAATTCCTTATTGTTTATCACTGTGAATATGAAACAAACCAAAACAAAACAGGAAATAGTGGTAGTACATAAATGCCCCTCCCCATTTTCCTAACAGAAAGGATAGACTTTTAAGGTCAAGCAATAAAAAAGAAAAGAGAAGTCCTCTGACATCCAAGTAAAGTTGAAAAGGAAGCGAGGCTCCTTGACAAAATAACAAATGGTTGAATTCTAAAATCTTTGAACCGTGACTGCCGTATGGAAAATCACTTTACAAATGTCGATCATTAAATGATCCTACTAATTGGCAAGTTTAGGTCTTGAACAAAGATGACAAATGATGTTATATTCAGAAAAAAAACCATCAACATTACCAGAAGAGAACAGAGAAGACTTTTACTGTCTTTATTAATTCTTCTGAGAATTTGAACAATCAAAACCAATCTCTATATTTGTGGGACAATTAGAAACTGTAAACTAGAACTGTCAACATAGGTTTTTCTCAGTTTTCAAGTCGGTGCGGCTGGCTATGTATCACAGATACAGGCCACACCAATGGAGCAAGAGGGCTGAAAATGTAAGCATTTACTCATTATCATGTTTACAAAAAAATGCTATTTTTGTTCTTTTTAAACCCCTCCCTCCACCCCACCAAAATAAGTTTACAGTGTTGAGTTCAATTTTAGAGATTACTGCCCAACAAAAGGCAAGTGAAGTATCATTCACTGATCACCCCTTCTTCAATTCTTTTTTCATTGATAACATGACATGATAACAGCCGAAAGACATTGGTCATGCGCAGTTTCTACTATGTGACTGAGCGAACGTGTTTTTATAAAAAATCAGATGAAATACTTATTTGATGGCATATATATCATTTAAGTATCATTCCGAAAAGAACTCATTGCTCTCAATTCCCCTGACTTATCAAGTCTATAAACATACACCAAATATCAGAAAAAAGTTGCAAAAATGATTGAAACAATAAAGAGAAGATTCAAGTTCCTTGATATAAAAACATTTAAAATGCTAGACATTTACATAAGACCCAAACTAAAATAAACAATGCAAGCATGGTCCCCTCATTGCAAAAACAGAATAGATGAATTGGACAAAGTCCAGAGAAGCAACAGAACTTGTTCTGGAATTAAAAACCCTCCCCCATGAAGAAAGACCCAAGAGATTTGAACTAACAACATTAGAAGAAAGGAGACCTAGAGGAAACATAAAACAAACATTTAAAATGATAAAAGGCATTGACAACATCCCAGCCAGAAAATTCTTGATGAATAAGCGAGAAAAAGAATGTATGAAAAACATTGCAGACAGAATACTAGAAGGGGCCTCTTCCCACAAAGAGTTGTTAACAATTGGGACAAATTAATGGATCAAGATCCAGAAATAACAGAATCTAAAACATTGGACAGCTTTAAAAATGAATACGACAATCAAAGAACCAATGAAAAATTGAAGACTTTCGATTGAAGAAAGACAAATCACAAAACTCTCAAACAAAAAGCGAAATACAAGCACTGATACGTACAAAGATATTACAACTATATATCTTATCTTATCGACACTTAGGTTCTTAAGTCCATTCCAAATTCTGGTAAATGTGGGGGCTAAACAATGAAGGTTACTTTTTGAGGAAAAAAAGGACGGTTTTTATGTCGTCAAATATAGTACTCTGTTCTGTTATTTTGTCATCATTTTGAGCCAATCAAGAACAAGGTTCTTTTTTTCAAAAATTTCCCAAAATACAGGAATCCTGCCTTGTGTGTGTATGATTTACAACACTTTTTCAAGAAGTGAAAATAGCATTCAGAGGTTTATTTGCAGTGAGCTGTTATAGAGGCAGCACCCACCTTCTTTCTCTCTTCAACACCCCAGACTCCCATACTTTCCATCATTCCTACCTTTGACAATTCAACATTACATACTATCACCATAACTTTTGAGGTCTGGGAATGTTCAAAGAGTTTTCAGTATAAATAATGGCATTAACCTTATCACTTTATGCCACAAAAGGTTTTTAAAGGAAAGACCTACTTTTAGATGGTATGGAAAACCAGTATCATATATATATATATATATATATATATATATATATATATATATATATATGTATATATATACAATTTGAAAATGTTCTTTGATGTTGTTTTGGGTTTGTTTTTATAGTAACTTTCCAGTCTGTTTTGTCACAAGAAAGAAATCTAATCTAAAACCTTGGTGGGGTTAGGTGGGATGTAGTCCAAAAAAAAAAATTCTCCAAATCCGAATTTTGGCAATTGAATGAACCCGAAACAAATCAAAGAGAAATAAATCAAGAGGGGATACAAAAGAAAATGTCTTTGAACATCTGGAGACAAAAGATATCTTTTCTGCCCACACGTTCAATTTGCCAAATGCCAAACAAATTGAAAAAAAAAAAGAAAGAAAACTACAAAGAAAAGAAAAATAGACAGAATAAACCATTGACAATAAAATTCAGGCATGAAACTAGAAAGCACTCAGAGAACTATATTTGCTACTGGAAAATCAGATCACATATAGAGTTACAATGCAAGTGTGGTAACATAAAAATTCCTGGATCCTCCCCCAAATTTGATCAATCTTTTCTTAGCCCATTGCCCATCCTTCCACTAAATGTGATTGAATTACAATGAGAACTTTTGGAGATATTGTAAGGAAAAACAGATTATTATAAGTTAATTGGTCAAGGGTTCTACTGAAATTCAAACAGTTGTGTGAACAGTTGTAAGCTGAGTTACTGAAAATGAGATCACTGTTAAAATCCGATTACTTTCATCAGATGACATAAAAAAACTGATTCAGTCTTCGTCACCTGATTTATTAAATGACATTGTTTGATTCACTTCAGCTTTTTCAAGTACGTCACCTTGTGATGCCCCTGGACATATCAATGATGTTTCCTGGAGTCATTGGATATTTCGGTCTATCAATAGACACCTTTACCCCTGCTTGACCCAGTTGGGGTTAATGCCCAGTAAGAGACCAGCCAAAAAAACCCCCAAAAACCCTGCATCCTACCTTGGAAGGTCTCGCTCATCATCTCCCACCTTTTGCTTCAGTATTTTCCTCCAGCTCGGCATACTATGCCTGCTTTCTCTCATAGCTTTCCTCAATGTGTTCTTCCCAGGGAATCGTAAATGCTTGGAGGCTCTGAAAGTTTACTCAACTCATAATTTAATCTCTTAGGTTTCATAGACTCAGAATTTTGACTGGCAATTCTCCAACCATCATCAGATGATGTGCCAAGGCATTCATTAACGATGAAACTTTGAAATTTAATAAAGAATTTAAAAATTTCTTCTTGGCTGTCTATTTGTATTCGGTGATACTCACATTTTGAAGGTCATTCTTCTGCCATCTTCAGGTGATAAGAGCAATAGTCACTTATGGACATTTTTGAGTAGGGCAAATTGAAAAACAAATTTTCTTAAAATCAAAATAGTATTGAGTCTTGGTCATAAAGAAAGCATAGCAACCACTCAACTCAAAATAAACTAAAATATAAAGATACTACACTTTGATTAGATCAGAGTGTAGTATCTGTATATTTTATAATTATATCAAAGGACCAGAATTGGACGTATAAGATAATTGATCAAAAGAGATTATCAACTTCTCCAATTTTTTTTCCTTTTTCTGGATCTATCAGTGAAAATATTTTGCTCCCCGCATTCTTTTTCAAGGGTGCCAAGATTTTATGCACTTAGTAACTTTGAAAGCCTTTGACTTTTGTATCTGTTCATGTACAACTTAATTGGACATAACAACACAACTGTAAAATTTAAACATACTATTGTTTGGCGGTCAGTGTTGTTCGCAAAGGCAGGAAAAACTTTTTGCTCAGCAAAAGATGTCGCCTTCAGACTGCTGAATCTTGAATGTTGAAAAGGCCAGACTATAGCCTTGAACACACCCACTTAAGCAAATTAAGTGATTCTGTTTAAAAACTGACCAATTACAAAATTTCATACAACTGTTTTTTTTTTTAATGCCTTCCCAGTTAAATAATTTTACAACCAAGCATTCTCATTACGATAAAAGCAAAGAAAGAAATCCAAAGAAAATTTATGAAAGAAAAAAATCACATCAGCTTCATCCTCAGATTACTACTAATCCTTATTTAATATGGATTTAGTCAACTTTAATTCCTTTTGGCAAGATTTTAACCCTAGACTAACCAAATATCAAAGCTGATGCCTTGGCTTTTAATCAAAGAGCAAAACATTAATGTTCTGTTTGCCAGAGGAGCACGTATCTATCTCAGACGCAATTCAATATGTTGGCTCAGCACTTACGATCACTAGATTTAAAACGCAAATTCAAGATTAAATTTTTCAAAGAATATTCAGGATTCAGGATTTTTTTTTTTTTGTTACTATTTAAAAATCTATAGTTCTGAAGGATCCGGATCAGAATGATGACTCAAGTAATTTGATCAGAGTAAAAAAGATTCCAACACAATGTTGATTCGATCTTTTGGACAATTGCCAAGGACTCAAAACACAAAAATAGTATCAGAATATAAGCATCAAATCATGGAACAAATCTTCTTGGAATCAAATGACAAATGATACCAATTTGACCTAAGTTATGAGTATTCTATAAAATTTGTTCTGTTTTAGCTGTTAGATTGCATTAGGGGAGTTAAGTTTTCACTTTATTAAAAAAAAAAAAAAAATCGCTTTTGATTGTACTGGGACAGCAATCATATCTGCATTAAAAACAATGACTCATTTATATCCATAAAGACTGTAGTTACCAGGTTTGTTTGTTGGTATGTCTGTTTATCTGTTCAAATCACAGTGAGGACATAAATTTTTCTCTATTCCTCTCTTCAAGCTGTTTAAGAGAGGAAAACTTAAGAGGCCAGCAGCTAAAGTGTGACTGATTGCTATAGCTGACACACAGACACAGTTTGCAGTGTCTGTGTGTAAGTTTTGCAGGAGGACATGAGTTTTACCTTCCATCTCTCTTTAAAAATGATTAAAGAGAGGGCGAGAGTGAGATATGTGACTAAAGACAAAGTTTGAAGATAGAAATATTCTAAAATATTAATATATTCACAGATAACATGGAATATCCTGTCATTTTTGTTATGGATACTATGCTAGTTTTTACATAAAATTTGATGGTCAGGCTGAAACCGTATTTCTTAAATGAGAGGAACTTGGCTCCAAGGGGCAGGGAATGTGTAATCAAGAAAAAATCACTAAATGACAATTCAAATTGGGACAGAAATTTCAAAGGGAGGGACATGACAAAAGACTCGGAGAACCACAGGTTTAAAAGTTTTTTTTACATAAGTCATACTCGCATATATAAATAACAAAGGACTGAAAGTCTTAATTACATGCTCATCTACTAAATAATTCAAGATAACATCATTACAAATACCACAAGTGTATGGGAACAGATCAATAACACCAAATATGAGATCAGGAGAAAAATAAGGAATAAGATTATATGGTTAGAGTTGAGCTTCTACAACCTATAGAGCTCTCAATTGGTTTTAGAGCTACTGTCATGGTAATACAGGCTTCCAAGAGCAAAAAGGGTGTGAGTTTTATTGAGGGCTTATTGTTTATTTCTAATATGTACTGTTTACCAATCACCATAGAATGACAGTCGGAAAAGTTGCGCTGTAAAAAGAATGAAGTGAACATCAAAGAAATACAAATCAAAAATTGATGATGGTCAACTAAAAGAGCAGAGACATAGAATATAACCAAAACATTGACCATCAAACTGAACAAAATCCCAATTAGTCTTAAAAAGAAGGGTGTAAAACCAATGCATCCTCCTGATAGTCACATATCAAACTGAAACATGGAACCTAACCAAAATATTGACCCTTGAATTGAGAACCTTGCAAAGTGCACATGAGAAAATCATGCTCAACCTCATATGGAGAGATCATTAGAAAAAAGACTGAGATACCACAGAAACCATTAGAAAACTCGATGGCAATGAGCTGGACATGTTGCATGAATGGTAGACAACTGCTGGACATCACAATATGGACTCCCAGAGGTCATACGCAAAATTGTGGCCGATAGAAAGTAAGTTGGCATGACAAGCTAGACAAATTTAGAAAGTACTGGCTCCACAATGCCCACGATAGAGAGGTCCGGTGAATTTTTGGGAAAGTCTATGACTGACGCTAGAAGGCCATCACTAATAATGATGAAAAGTCTGACTGCTGAATTCAGTGCAATCCAAAGCTGAAGAATAATGAGGAAAGGTTAGGAATGGTCAACTAAAACAGTCAACAAAACAGAAAACATGTTTCTCTGGTTTTTAAGTTGATCTGACTGACTATATATGTATTACATGTAAAGGCCACACCAATGGAGCCACAGGGTTGAAAATTCTAAATTTAATTTCACTCCTTATTATGTTTGGAAAAAAAGTTTTATTTGTTCTTTTAAAATCTCCCCATCCCCACGCATACCATAATATGTTTTTAGCAGGAGGTTCAATTTGCAATGTAAGTTCATGCCAAAACAATACCTTGGTTTTTATTTGACAGCATTCATACTTGTTTCTGGAAATTTTTTTTAGTGATCACTGTTCAGAAAAGGCAAGAGAAGAAACATTTTCATTGATCATACCCTTTTCTAATTTTTTAACTGATCATCCCCAAACATTGTATGCTGCCAAAAGATGTTGGTCATGTGATGGTTTCTATTGAGTAACTAACCAGACCTGTCATTTTTTTTCAATTTCTCAAATTTTCTTTTATTTTTTTTTTACAAATTAGTTGACTAGGATTTTTCAATACAGTAATAGGAATTGGAGATATTTCCTTAAAGCTCCTACTACTAACCATTGAGCCGAGTGCCATGAAGGCTTTCACCATTCACCACTGAACCTAGTGCCAGGAAAGCCCTCATCACTAACCATTGAACTTAGTGCTTAAGACCCCCACCACTTACCACTGAGCCTAGTGCCATGAAAGCCAAACAATAATGAAAAGATGAATGAAAGATTATTGATATAGTCACCTATGGAGCTGAAACATGGAACCTAACCAAGAGACTAAACATCAAACTGATAAGCATGCAACGTGTGAATGAGAGAATCATGCTCAACCTCACATGGAGAGATCACAAGACAGCACAGTATACTGGGGGAAAACAGAAATCTGAAACATCATAGAATCCACTACAAAACTCAAATGGCAATGGGCTGGTCATGTTGCAAGAATGGCAGACAACCGAAGAATTTCACGACTCACGACATGGATCACCACGGATCATATGCGCAACTGAGGCCGGCAGAATACAAGATGGAGAGATGAAATACACTAAGTCAGAGAGTACTGGCTCAACCACTATAGAGAGGTGTGGCAAATCCTAGGGTAGGTCTATGTCCAACGACGGATGATTAGAGACTGATGGTGATGATGAATCAAAACTTGGTGAGACAGATACAAAAAAATTGGCAGAATCAACAGAATGTATTCTCGAGGGAGATGTTTAGATCAATCGAGATTATTTGTGGAAACACAATCTGAGGGATCAATTTTCTCTTTATTCAATCCCTAAAATGATACCCAACTTTACGCCCTCTAAAATGTAACAGCTGAGGAAATTATTTGCTATTAGTTTCTGTATTAGAGAGGCACAGAAGTGAAGTTTCAATTTCCTTCTTATTCAGGTCCTAAACCAATCTCCCAATCTAAAATTAAATAATTATTCGTATGGGTGTTACTTCAATCATCATCATCATCATCATCATCAGTCTTTCAACGTTTGTCGTTGGACATATACCTTCCCCTGGATTTGCAACACTTCACTATCATGGGCGTCGCGGAGCCAGTATTTTTTGAATTTGTCAAGCTTGTCTCTCCATCTAATATTCTGCCGGCCTCGGTTGCGCATGTGATCTCAGGGGATCTATATAGTGAGTCCAGATGTCCATCGGTTGTCCACCATTCGTGCAACATGGCCAGCCCACTGCCATTTGAGATTTTTAATGGATAGTACGTATTATCTATACCAAGTACATACCAATTTTATCTACTATTGATGACTGGGGATAAGTGTGCATTACTTAAATTGGAAAGTCCACTTCTAAAAGACAAATATAGCATTATATTCACATTATAGATACAACTGTGGCGGTTGTATTTACTAAGTGATTATAATGCTATATTTGTATATCTAAAAGCAGGCATAAGGGATTTTTTTCCAAACTTGAAAATTTTCTGAGGATACGAAGGTCTTATAAATTGAAAGCTCAAAAAACTCTTGTAAAAATGTTTGTTTATACTTAATGAAAACAACCTTTCAGACTTAAGTATTGGAGAACATGAAAGTATTTAAATCTTAGTTTCATGGGTTTTAAGTGAAAGTATTTAAATCTTAGTTTCATTGGTTTTAAGTGAAAGTATTTAAATCTTAGTTTCATGGGTTTCAAGTGAAAGTATTTAAATCTTAGTTTCATGGGTTTTAAGTGAAAGTATTTAAATCTTAGTTTCATGGGTTTTAAGTGAAAGTATTTAAATCTTAGTTTCATGGGTTTCAAGTGAAAGTATTTAAATCTTAGTTTCATGGGTTTTAAGTAAAAGTATTTAAATCTTAGTTTCATAGGTTTTAAGTGAAAGTATTTAAATCTTAGTTTCATGGGTTTTAAGTGAAAGTATTTAAATCTTAGTTTCATTGGTTTTAAGTGAAAGTATTTAAATCTTAGTTTCATGGGTTTCAAGTGAAAGTATTTAAATCTTAGTTTCATGGGTTTTAAGTGAAAGTATTTAAATCTTAGTTTCATGGGTTTTAAGTGAAAGTATTTAAATCTTAGTTTCATGGGTTTCAAGTGAAAGTATTTAAATCTTAGTTTCATGGGTTTTAAGTAAAAGTATTTAAATCTTAGTTTCATAGGTTTTAAGTGAAAGTATTTAAATCTTAGTTTCATGGGTTTTAAGTGAAAGTATTTAAATCTTAGTTTCATTGGTTTTAAGTGAAAGTATTTAAATCTTAGTTTCATGGGTTTTAAGTGAAAGTATTTAAATTTTAGTTTCATTGGTTTTAAGTGAAAGTATTTAAATCTTAGTTTCAAGGGTTTTAAATGAAAATCTCTTGAGAAAGCAAAGAAATTCAACATAAAGCAAAATTCAAAAGAAAGAAAAAAAATTTTTTTTAAGAGTAAAGAGAAAAAGGAATTTTTTATCATGAGAATTAATCCATTTGGCTATTGTATTTACTTTATTACAGTGTTGGGGATGATTAATGAATAAGTTATTTCTCTCATCTTTCGTCTGAAAAAAATCTGAATTTTCAGAAAGAAGCCTGGATACTGTCGCACACAAACTAATGGATCCATTCAGCATAAACTTACGTTGTAAATTCAACCCCAAACTAAAATCCCATTTTTGCTGGAATTTTTAAAAAAATCCAAATTCCACACTATAAATCTATTTTACTAGGGTTAAATTTAAATAAACAAAAAATATTACCAAGACAAAATAAAGAGCAAATGTTCAAATTTTCAACCCTCTAGCTCCATTGGTGAGGCCTGTATACACGATGCATACATAGCCAGACAACAACTTGAAAACAGAAGAGACCAAATTTGACAGTTTTGATTGACTGTTTCTAATACACTCTGAACAATGCGCTCGAATCTTGACCATTGGGCAGTTATATAGAGCTCTATGTGGATAGTTACAGGATTTGGCTAAATTGCAATGACCAGCAGTCCTCAAATACCTTTGTTGACCATTCATCTTATAGTCCAGAATATACAATAGGTTTCATAATAGCAGTTGAAGTGGCAAAGGGTTAATCTTATTTCAAGCAAATGCAATGGACCATTTATTTCAAACCAGTTATTGCTCATCTGTAGACGGTGTGGAGGCAAAAACCAGTAACTTTTATAATGGCATTCTAATCGTGCCACTGTTATGCACAAGTTGTCTGTTTGATAAAAGCTGAGCGTTTTGTCTCCGTCCAAGCAGCATCCCTATTGATTTTGGTACTGTCAGCCAATGTTGAATGCCATCTGGAACGACAACGATGCCAGCAACAACGAGAAGGCACTGGAAGTCGGCCAACTCCATACAATGCATCTCATGTATTTATACAACGGGCTTCTTTGTACCTAAGCTAACATATTTTCCAGCAAAATCAGGCCACAAAGAAAAAAGACTGGCTCTATTCCAACACATTTCATGGTCAGTCAGTCTAGTGTGGCCTAGAGGCCAATTTTTGAACCCCTTTTAAGACAAGAACTACTATATATATAGTACGGCTTAAAGCAAAGTGTCAAAAGCATACTAGTGCCAGGACTCAAATCACTATCTGTTGTTACAAGTCTTGTTTTCACATCTCTAATATTCTTTAGTGTATATATTATTAGATGATGTCCTAGGCACTCTCCTAGTTCATTATTTTACAGCAAAGAAACTACATAGAGCTCTTCATCATTATCATCATCAGTTTTTTATCCTACATCGTTGGATATAAACCTATAAGGCATTGCGGAGCCAATACTTTCTGAATTTGTCTTGTTCATTTCTTCATTCGTATTTTGCCAGCCTCAGTTGCGCATGTGATCTTTGGGGATTCAAAGAGCTCTTCTAACACCCAAATGACACTGCTTTTTTTTTTTTTTTTTTTTTTTTTTTTAGAAATAATCAACCAAAACTTGTTTCTTCAGTTTTTAAGTTGGTCTAGCTGACAGGCTATGTATGTATCATATGTACAGGGCAGAAAATTTAAGCATTTACTCATTGTATCAGGAAGAAAAAAAAAATTACCCAACCTAAATAGGATTTTAGCAGGGTTGTTCAATTTGCAATCTAATTTTATACAAAATTGATCCCTTAAATTGTGTCTGGCAGCATTCATGTTTGTTTTTTTTGGAAAATTCAGATCATCTTAGTGATCAGTGCCCAACAAAAGGTGAGAGTAGTAACTTATTCATTGATCACCTTTTTTTTCAATTATTTAAATGATCACCCCAACACAGCATACTGCCAAAAGATTTTGGTCATGTGACAGTTTCTACTGAGTAAGTAACTAGACCTGTATTATTTACTTTTATTAGACAAAGCATGATAAATCATTATAATTTTTCTGACTGTTAACCTTTATTTTCAGCTAATGATAAATTAAGATGAAGGCAAATAGCCGTGAAAAAATATTTGATTAACATAGTGGCTTTGTTACATTTATTTAAGACTTCAAAATTTTCTTTCAACTGTCTAATATTGATTTGTATACTATCCATTATGAAATGCTCATCTGAGAAAGCGTTTACTTTGGCATATATGAAAAATAGCGCTCTTGGCTCATTACTCGGACAAAGAGCTTCTGAGTAGAAGCTATCTTGCTTGTTCATACTCAAACCCGCTAAATGTCAATAATTTGCCATAAACTTCAACAAATCCCTAATATCTTTCCATTAAAGATCAAGATTTCTACATATTTTCAATTAGTACTTTACAGATCTTATCAGGATTTTTGGGATCATCTGGTCTTGGAAAGTTGAGCTTGCTCTGCCAAAGGCTTGCCATCGCAGGGAGAGTATACAACTAACGCATTCTCCTGATAGTCACTTATGGAGCTGAAACATAGAACCTAACCAAGAGACAGACCTACAAACTGAGAAGTATGCAATGTGCACATGAGAGAATCATGCTCAACCTTACATGGAGAGATCAAGAGACAGCACAGTATATGAGGAAGAAAACAGGAGTCCATGACATCACAGAAACTATTAAAAAACTCAAATGGCAATGAGCAGGCCATGTTGCAAGAATGAAAGACAACTGATGGACAACATGTCTAACAACCTGGATCCCCAGAGATCACATGAGAAACTGAGGCTGACAGAACACAAGATAGAGAGATGAACTAGACGAATTCAGGAAATACTGGCTCCGCAACGCCCATGATAGAGAAATGTGGTGAATCCTGGGGAAGGTCTATGTCGAACGACAGACATTAAAGGACTGATGATGATGATGACTTTACAGATCAAGTAGAAAGAATAATTTGGCACAGATATGCTATAGGTCCCTGACACACAGGAGAAAAAACATGCCAGTCCACAAGCTTATATAGTTCGAATAACATTAGCCTAGAGGTTATCTTCTGGTCCTCTTTAAAAGAAGAAAAAAAAAAAACTATGTAAAGAAAATTCCATCCAATGCATCATACACTGGGCTTCTTTGTACCCGAGCTGAACATATTTTCTATCAGTATTAGACTGCAAAGAAAAACAAAATGGAGTGGCTCCATTCCAATATATTTCATGGTCAGTCAGTCTAGAACGCCTGAGTGGCCAATTTTTTAAACCCTTTGAAGAATAAGAGCTACCATATTTCCCAGTGTTGACTACACTCCAACTTGAAGGACACGCACCAAATTCAACTTGTAAGATTTTGAAAAAAAAAGAGAAAAAAAAACCCCAAGATCTCAAAACTTGTACCAACTTTTTTTGTCACTTACTAATGTTCTGTTGAAGTCTAAGTCATTTGAGGAGAAGAGGAAATATTAGTAATATTGATATTCCGCATCTAAATTACTACTTGTCCATTATTTTGTCTATCATTGTATACTGATAAGGGAATTAATTTTTTTGGATTAAGTATATTTTTTCATTATTTGTAAAACTTTTGTTTATTTATTATTCATACTAAATATTAGACAATTCATTCAGAGGTCATATAAAATAATTCAAATTACTGCCCAGCATAGATTATCTTCCTCTGAGGGTAAGATACTAGAAAAGTAATTTTTGACTTGTAGCATGCAGGATAAAGTTTTGAAACTTATTTCCAGAGGAGGTGATGGGGATAGCACCTTCATAATTAGATTCTGCCATTTTTTTTTTCCAAGACAATAGGAGTCAGGAAGGTCTGATTTCTTTTGTCTTTGGATTGTCCCTTGATTTGAAAGTCATCTGGGAAAATGATGATAATGCTAGAAACAATGGAAAGGCATTGGAACTCACCTGCAAACAAAAATTTCAGCAGAATTGGACAAAAAAAAAAAATGACTGGCTTCATTCCAATACATTTTACGGTCAGTCAGTGTAGTATGGTCAAGAAGCAAACTTCTGAACCCTTTTAAAGAACAATACCTACTATATACATGTGTGTAAGTAAATATATCACTTAAATTCAGTTTTACTGACCATCCAGTTCTGTGTAGGGCAGGGGTAAAATGCCAGCCTCTGGGTCTGAAGTGAAGGTTTTGATCCTACCTCGTGGTACTGGATGGGATATTGGTCAGTCTATAGCCACACTGAAGAATACAATGAAACAGCTGACAGTTAAATTGGTATCATGTTAAGCCAACCTCCATTTGGATTCCTGTGGCAGCCTATTTGTTTATTCCACTTAGGATGTCTAGGCCAACTGGCATATTGCCTGTGGAAAAATGGGATATTGATTCTGATAGAAATGACTCATATATATATATATGTTTGCATTGTGGATCCGAAGTGATCTAATGAAATGCTGATGAAAACACTTTTTTTCTCTTCACCTTCATTTTCATCAACTATGTATATATATATATATATATATATATATATAAAAACATATTTTCCTGCAGAATCAGGCCATGAAAATAGGATTGGCTCCATTCCAATAAATTTCATGGTCAGTCAATCCGAGAGGTCAAATTCTGAGCCCACTTTAAAGAACAGAGTAAAGAAAATTGAGAAACGAATGCCGCTCGGATTTAATATGATCCATGCGAGCAGATCCAATTTTAGAATTGATGGAGCACTGTGCATGACATATCTACTTTCGTATTTAGCCATTATTTTCAAACAAATCAGAGCAAAAAAAAATGAAATATTCATAAAATCATTTTTAATTCGACTGAAAGTCCTCAATGGATCAATAATCTACCCACATCTTAGATAATCGATCCTTGAACAAGTTCAGTTGAGACATTTTATATCTTTACTTTCAAAAAAAAAAAAAAAAAAAAAAAAAATTTTTGATGTGGTCAGGCCCTGTACAGCTTCACTATTTACACTTGGCACTACCCTATAAATGGCCCTGCATTAAATGATAAATCTTCCGATCATTGCCTCTGTAAAGAGTTCAGTAATAAAGGGATTTTGTCAGCCACCCTGACAATAACATACTTGTAAAATCTGCATTAACTATCAGGGTAAGTTTTTGTTTTATACAACGAATATTTGGACGAGAATATTGCTATTTCTTTGGCATAAAAGAAAGTATTCTCTTATCCCCAAATAAGTATTGAAAATCTTGACTTGAGTATATGACCTCTGAAAGGAGGGTTAAATACTTAGTATAAAAAAGTAAATAAACAAAAGTATCGTAATGAAAAAAAAACCCTATAAGTAATCAAAAAATTGCCACAAGACGGCTGAGCGTTACGGTAATTGAGATCTTTTGTTCCTGAACTTATAGGAATAAGTACGGACGAGAAATGGTCATTCTCTTCAAAGTGTTGCTAAGGAGTTAAAAATAGACGAAATGTCAGGAATTCTTTGATCATTGCTTCTGATCAATTCCAAAGATCAAGGCACCAATCATAGTTAACCCTCAAACCCATTACTGCTCTCGCGGGTCAGTCAGTTGTTGATAGGGGGGGACGGTTTATGGAAATGATTATTTTTACTTGGTGAACTCGCTTAAAAATAAACCCGATGTTCACTGAGTGACAGCTATTTTGTCCAGGAGAAATTTTCTCTATCTTTTCCGATGAAGCTGCTATGTACACCAATAGCATTGATAAAACAGCAGAAAGAGAAAAGAGGGAAAAAAACAGGTCTGGTTAGTTGCTCATTAGAAACTGTCACATGACCAACATCTTTTGGCAGCATACTGTGTTGTAGGTGATCAATTAAATAATCTGAAAAAAAGGTGATCAATGGATGATTTACTTCTCTTGCCTTTGTTGAGAAGTGATCACTGAAAAAGTCTAAATATTTGAAAAACAAACATGAATGCTGCTGGGCATAAACTAAGGGATCAATTTGGTATAATCTTACATAATGAATTGAATCCCCCACTAAAAAAACTACTTAGCTGGAGGAATTTTGAGGAAAAAAAAAAAAAATTTTTTTCTGGACATGATAAAGAAAAAAATGTTGAAATTTTCAGCCCTCTAGCCCCACTGGTGAGGCCTATATGGTGATCCATTGCCAGCCAACCAGACCAACTTGAAAACTGAAGAAATCTATGTTGACATTTTTGGTTGATGGTTTCTAAAACAGAGCTAACAAATGTCTGATCTATTTCCCTTCCTTTCGTTGGAATCAAGCCATCGGCTGAAAAGGTGCTGGTATGTTTATCTTTCTCTTATCTGAGTGAGCTAAGACACTCTCTAGAAATTGAAGTCAAAAAAGATCCTCCAAACCCAGTAAAAAAGAAATGAAAAGAAAAAATAAACTGATTGAATATTGATGGTGATTGGAACAAACATGAAAACTTTCGTCCTTTGTCCAAAAATAAGACAATCTTTACGCTTGTAAACAATTGAAGTTGTCTATTTAGAAAAGTTAGAAAAATGGGTCTATGAAATGAATTGTGACATAAATTAGTTGACGTGCGTGTGATGTTATAGATCACAAGGGACATATGTGGAATGAGGTAAGAAAGGATGCAGGATGGGAGAAAATTGAGCAAATATAATCCTGAATGAGGAGCAGGGTGTCTCCATTTCACTTTCATCTCGAACATCCAAAGGATTGGATCAAAGGTGTTTTCATGCACAAGGGTTCAACTTCTCTATTCAAGCTAGCAATTGTTTTTTTCTTGTTTACTCTCGACTGACATGCTGTTGTCATTGTGGATAAGGTGAGTGACTCCTTTCCAACCGCCATTTACACAACATGAATGAAATGCTCCATGGTGATGCCTGACTCCACATCTCTTGTCTAAGCTTAGAGAATCAGGATATCAAGTTTGCAAAGCATTCTCCACATCCACGCGACATTTCTCTTACAGATTATCATCTTTTCAAAGATTTCGAACTTTGTGTCCATGATATAACTTTGATAGGAAAACCATAAATCATGCTTTTATTGAATTTGTAACAACAAGACTTCAAGTATTTGATAGAAATGGCATATTTTCATTTAACTATCTATGAGGAAAACGTTCTTGATGCTGTTTTTTGTTGCCTACATTATCCTTGGTCTTATTATTCAAAAAAATGATAATTCATGTCGCAACAAATCTGTACAATTAACGATACAGTAAAATTTCAATAATTTCATGGAATCCCTTCTTTAACAAACTATGTAGTGGTGGTCAATACGTTTGCGATGCTGACCGATACAACTATTATGAGATTGATCATCACTGAGTGCCTCACTAGAGTAGCATAAGTAAATATCAAGTATATTCTGCATCAGTATTTGAAATGTGTATCAGTGGCCAGGCATGATGAAAACACAATTGACCATTTTTTAAAAGTTGATAATTTCCTTATTTCTAAAGCCACAATTCTCAGTGTTTTTAATATATCTTGAAACTTGAAAACTCTGAATCATAATGCAGAGTGCTAAAGCTTTTAAAATAGAACTGTATTGTGGCTCTGAAAATAACAAAAATATCAACTTTTTTTTTTTAATGGCTCACTGGGAACTTATCATGTGCTCCTACTCATATACATGATCTTACTGTATCATACTGTGTTCCCAACTAAAAAAACATTTTTGCGCTATTTTGACTGCCAAAAAAGCACTAAATAAAACAGAAATAGACAAAGATACTAAAAATGGCGAAAAAAAGAAGGCAAAAATGCCCACCTTAATATAGTGATTTTTTGCCCTGACCCCAAGCCAAAAAAAAAAACCCAGTCCAAATTTAGCGTGGAAAGTGTTAAATTGGCAACACTGATTATATATACATATATATATGTAACTACCAACTAATCTCTCTGAACAGCACAATGAAATATCCCCCACACAATTGTTCGTCCAATACTCTAACAATTCACTTATTTTCTGATTTTGTCCCTGGTAACATTGATACCATTCAGAGCTCAACAGTGTCAAAATTCCAAATCAATAAATCGACTTACATTAACAAGGAAAGTATTTTCTTCATTTTAATTAAATAAAATCCAATTCAACTTTCAATTCCTGATTAAATTCATTTTGAAATTAACTGATTGAAAATTCCTGCAACGAAATAATCTACTGAATCATGACAATTAAAAGTTTGTTGGATAGTGGACCTAAAAATGACCTAAAAAAGTCATCATTTGGATTGCATATATGGTATGTGTAATTATAGACACACATACATACCAAATAAACTGTCCAAAAGATGACTATATTGTCTATTCTAGACTACGGATGTATGGTCTATCCTACACTACAGATGTATAGCTTATCCTAGACTACAGATATATGGTCTATTCTAGACTGCGGATGTATGGTCTATTCTAGACTGCGGATGTATGGTCTATTCTAGACTGCGGATGTATGGTCTATTCTAGACTGCGGATGTATGGTCTATTCCAGACTACGGATGTATGGCCTATCCTAGACTACGGATGTATGGCCTATCCTAGACTACGGATGTATGGCCTATCCTAGACTGCGGATGTATGGCCATTCCTAGACTGCGGATGTATGGTCTATTCTAGACTGCGGATGTATGGTCTATTCCAGACTACGGATGTATGGCCTATCCTAGACTACGGATGTATGGCCTATCCTAGACTACGGATGTATGGCCATTCCTAGACTGCGGATGTATGGTCTATTCTAGACTGCGGGTGTATGGTCTATTCCAGACTACGGATGTATGGCCTATACTAGACTACGGATGTATGGCCTATCCTAGACTACGGATGTATGGCCTATCCTAGACTACGGATGTATGGCCATTCCTAGACTGCGGATGTATGGCCTATTCTAGACTGCGGATGTATGGCCTATTCTAGACTACGGATGTATGGCCATTCCTAGACTGCGGATGTATGGCCTATTCTAGACTGCGGATGTATGGCCTATTCTAGACTGCGGATGTATGGCCTATTCTAGACTGCGGATGTATGGTCTATTCCAGACTACGGATGTATGGCCTATCCTTGACTATGGATGTATAGCCTCTCCTAGACTACAGTAAATCGCCTATTCTAGACTACAGATACATATGTATAGTCTATTCTAGACTATATACATATATATATATATATATATATATATATATATATATATATGTATATATATATATATGTATATTTATATATATATACCAACACCATATATGCAGTCCAAAAGATGACTTTTCAATAAAGGCATCCCTGGGTTTACTATCAAACAAATTCTAAAATGTCTACGACTTCACAGCTTATTGCTTAAAAAGTCAATTATTTCCCAAAACATAATTTAGGTAGTTTTTTCAGTTTTTATGTTTCACGCAGAATTTAATATATATGATACAGTGTGCGAATTTTTCTCATTGGGATCATCAGTTGTTTACCATGAAACTGTATATGGGTATATATATATATACTCGGTGGGGTACCTAGCATTCTCTCTGAATTGACCTTTATAAGTCAACACTGGTCAGACCATCATAATCTACGTTTATACTGTGGTCAAAGTACACAAATTTGCAAACCAATGAGTGCAGCCATCCTTGTTGGATTTGAAAATGCCAAAATTGACCTGACCCTGAATTGATTGCAGTCACTATCCTATGTTAATTCTGGAGTCGTTACCCTTATACACAAATTTTCAGCTAGTAAGGTGGAACTATTTAGGAGTCTATGGAATATATAGTCAGATACAAACATTCTTTATTGTATATAATATAATTATTGTGTGTTAGTATACACACACACATACACACACACATTCTGTTAAAGACTGTAGACAAGGAATGTCTTTTTAATCTTTTAATTAACTCTTCTTATTTGCATACATGGAAATATACGCCTGCATGTGTAAGCATTGTAGCATTTGAGCGTTATGATGACAAAACAAATGAGGCAACATACGAGAGAAATCCATCCGAGGGCAGAATGTATCCTTCAATTGTTGACTACATCAAGAATCCCAAATAACCAAACCGAAAAACTCAAGGCTTAAAAAAGAATTTAAAAAAAGACTAATGTCCACATTTTTTTACTTAAATTTTAGGGTTTCCGATCATGATAATATCCAAGTGTATGGCCGCAAGCGTCAGATCCCAAGTATTTGCACAATACCTACACTCATTGAATCCAAACACGTGTGCTCTTATATGTAAACAAGGAAAGTTAATTAAAAATAGAAATTCCTTGTCTATGGTACTTAAAGAAAATATGCAATGAATGATTGTCATGTAAATACATATATGTATATCTATCTTTTTGTATATAGCAAATCCTTGCTTTGCCAGTAATACATAGCAGTGATTAGCACAGTTACAGCTTGCATAGAAGGAGCTGGGAAGGGCCCAAGTCCAACCTGAAATGGCTGATGATCGTGTACATGCATTAACACAAACATATCTAGGTATGTATGTACATAAGATTATATTTTAACTTCTCTGTCCTTCAGGCTTTTCACCAATCACAAACAAGTTTGACAAAAAATACATTTCAGAGGATGCACTGGCAAGAAAAAGGAAGGAAGTTACTGTCTAAAGTTTTGAGAAGGGTCACTAACATTCAATGTGTCTTTTGGACGATTGAATTCTTTCTAGCTGTTAATGTTCTTAATGAAACGTTTTTGGATGTTCCATTCTATGACCTTCTTTGAGTATACTAAAACCAATGATATTTGACATCTTCTGGCTTCGGCTACTCAACAAGGACAAGGTATGGAAATCTTGGCCCAACACAGAAAGGAGAAAACAACATCTGAATCCTACATAATAAGTGTTGCTGCTATTGGGGGGAAAGTTTTTGAGGGATTTTCTTTTTTGAAGGCCATAGAATGAATCAGCCAAAATATTGTGTTAACAAAAAGAATGACTTCAATTGTCTACAAGAACTCTTCAAAAGAAAAGAAGTTTCATGGTCAAGCACATTTTGATCACTAATCAATTGAGATAATAAAAATTCGATATCTCAAAGCTACAGGGAATAAAATGGTTGGGAACCTAGCACCCTCCATCCCCAATAGATAGAATGTCAGTCAATTCATTCACTTGTAGATCAATGATTCACACACCATAAAATGTTCAGTTGACAAGCAACAAGACCAGAAACATTTCAAGAGAATTCTTTTGGCTATAAATTATCTACCCTCAATAATATTGTATTTAGAGCAAGCATAACACAAAAGGCTACAGTATGATTTCCATTTCTTGGATGATTCATAGAGGCCAAATCATTGTAGGTAGAAATGGCAGATTTTTATAGGAACAGTAGTCTGCTAGGATAGTATAATGGTTAGCATGTTTGTCTCACATGCAAAAGGTCCTGGGCTCAATGGGTGTGGAAAACTCTTCACTGGGACTAATTTCCCTGTGTACTCAGCAGTTAATTGAGTACACTCTAATCTGTGTGATTAGAGTGGAAGTATCCCTTTGGTAGACTTGGATTTTCAGGTATGAAGTCCTGGTCTCAACCATACTTGAAACTTGCAAGAATCACTGAGCTAACCCATGCAACAGAAACCTGGACTTCATCACAAGCCGTCATATTCTGTTGGGGGTTGTCTCTTAAGAGACGTGACACTTTACCTAACGAGTCAGGATGCTAGCCCAACAACCAAGATGAATAGCCTTACAGAGCTAAATAGATCTCAAACTGCCCAGTTATTCACCCAAGCTTGAGAAGAAAAATGGATTCATGCCTTTCCAAAGTGCATAAGTGTGAAAAATGCAAACTGTCAATGTTGGATTTTTAACTCAGTTCACAGATTCTATTCTATGTGCTGTTAATCGTTAAGCCACTTGCACTTCACTACAAGTAAACCTTTGAGGAATTTTCAAATGTTGGCCTCTCTCGGGGGAAACATTTTTTCAACAAAGCCAAATTGGGAATAAAGTCAGAATATTATTATGCAAGTCATGCAACTTAATCTCCTGTCGAGTCATCCAATATCAGAGAAATATTTGAATTATAAGCGGCAAATTGCCATAAAGGAGAGAGAGTGTACGTCTATTGACTTTCATCTCATGCCTCTGTTTGTATCCCTTTGATGATTACAGATATTAACACACAGAAGGGAATTATCTTAATTTTACAAGAGGAAACTCAACACTCTTCAACCTGTTGGTGGCCAAGTAAATTTTTTTATGTTGTAACAAACTCTTCTGCCAGGTATTCTCATGAGAAAAATGGATGAAAATAGAAAGTCTTCATAGAATATTTAAAATGGTTTTATTTTTATACAAAGTATTCAATAAATGTAATACATACATAAATGTTAATGAGTGGACAACATGGAAAATAATATTTAAGTCAAGCTTATAAAAACTAACATCTTTTGTCTTCCCAGCTTTGTCAAAGTAGTAATTTTCAATGAAATAATATTGAAAATTGAAAATGCTTGACAATACCTCATATAATACTTCTAGTTTAATACGAAGCAAGAAAACTAAGATGAAAGAGATTCTAGTGAAAAAGAAACAATGGCTGCCAATACTTCATTTAATGAAAAGAAGAAGAAAAAAATCTCCAAAAAATCAGAATAATGCAAAATATATGTTTTGACATATACTATTAAGACAATTTCCTGTGGGTATTTGCCAAGTTTATAGCCATGTTTATTCTGAAACACTATAAAATCTGTTCAATTAGAAATTATTCTTTCTGTCAAAACATATTGTCTATAATTATTAATGGTTAGCTTCGATGTTGCACTAGACTCATGGGTAAATTTTATTACCAAACTTCTCATTTTGCTCTAAACTCTTGAGTTTTGTAGATAACTATTTTCTTGCTTCTTGGTTTTAATGACATGTTTCCAAATTTCTGTAATGCAATATGTCTACTGCATGATCTGGTGGGAAATACCAGGAAACTATTCTTGTTTCTTTTTTTCTTTTGTGAAGTATTACCAAACATCTTCTTCACATTTTTCCTGTCAAGAACAATCGGATACCTGGACAGAGAAAAGAGGCTATTGCCAGGAATAATGGGACATTTATTATTGCAAACAACTTCTCTGCTTTCTTCATTGTTCTTGTTTAATAAGATGTTTAAAAGGTAAGATTGCTATTTCCTTTTCCGTCTTTGCGTTTGTTGGTCGACCTAAATGAGAATCTTTTCATTGTTGTGAACATCATCTATTTTACAGACAAGTAGATATTGATATTGAAAAATCAACAAGTAGATGTTGATACTGACCCCCCCCACACACACACACACTTTTTTTTTAGTGCAATGGAAGAAAATTCCCATGATCTGTAAACAAATGTCTTTTCAAAATGTTTTTTAATTTTTTCCTTATTTATGTTTTCAGGATTTCAACCTATGGGATTCTGATATTTTTCAAGATTTCAACTTTTTGGATTAAGCCTTTTGGGTTTATGACCCAAGCCCAATAATATACATTGAAGCTTTCATTCAATTACATTCATAGTATTTTCCAGGATTCTCAACCATAAAAAGTTTGATTTGTTTTATCGGCATCAGTCTCTTAACGTCTGTGTTGAACATAGATCTTCCCAAGGATTCACCACACTTTTCTTTCGTGGGTGTCTTGGAGCCAGTACTTTCTGAATTTGTCTTGTTGGTCTCTCCATTTAGTACTCTGCCGGCCATGTTTTGCAGTTGCAAGAGAGGGAGAAACAGTTCTCATCACAACAGGCACAAGCAAAGTCAATAACAATGAATCCAGCAATTTTGAGGAAAACAGAGAGTTGGCACGAATATTGCATATTTAAAATATTCCATCCAAAAAAGCAGCAGAAAATAAATTGCATATTTAATTAGACTCTCAGAAATTGGAAGTTTTTTTTCAATTCATTCATCAATCACCACTACCAACAATATGGATCCTAACATTTACATCTATGTATCCAGACTTTGCTCAGCCCAAACCGTCCATAGTAGAAACTTGAAATATTGCAAATCACTCCCTTTAACAAGCAGGGGAAGAATCTTTTCTAAAATTTTTTTAATTCCCCTCCAAAATGCAGTTTTAGTATGCGTGGGGAGGGATTCAATTTCCAATCTAAGTTTATGCTAAATTAATCTCTTAGTATGTGTCCATCCTTGTTTTTTTTAAAATTTGAGTTTCCCCATTTCAACGCCCAACAAAAGACAACTCATTCATTGATCACCCTTTTTTCAATTGATCACCCCCAACATATGTTGCCAAAAGGCATTGGTCACCGTTACCTTCCCCAAACCAAAGCTCAGGTAGAAACCAAGATAAGCATTAGAGCAGAGGATCCTTAACCTGGGGTATTCATACGCTTAGGAGGTATGGGACGTGGTGGGAGGAAATTGAAAAATGATGATTATGATGAAATACACATCCACACTTTTAATATTGAATGTAAGTATTTCTAGGCTACTAAGTGAATGTGGTGAGAGAAGTAGGTTCATTAGTGTTTGGTTTGTTTTGTTGTATTGGTTAATTTTGTTTCATTACATTTTTTTGAAGAATAATGATGATGATGAGGCTGCTACTTATTTTGACGGTTGAATGAAGAGGTTATAGGGACATAATGAACGCTTGCATTAGGAAAAGCCAACCCAACATCACAAGAGAAGAAAAAATGGCCGCTGGAAACCAGATGTGATGTTAACGTAAAGAGATGCGCATGTTACCCGAGAACCAGATTTGACATTCAAGAACACAACAGACACCCGACAAAGGCCAGAAGGAACGTTGAAAAAAAATAAACAGTATAGATTGGCAAACTCGTCTGAATTAACCACACACAATGAAAAAAAATTTTCTGATGAAGGTCATCACTGGGTCTGAAGATTTTGTCATGCAAAGTTAAAATCATGGAGGGGAAAAAAAATTGTTAATAGTCGACAAACTCCTGGAGGTTGATCATGCTGAGAAGAAAGAGTTTTCATAAACAAGAAGGAATAATACAACTTGCGCAATCTTTGCTAAGACAGACCCGCAAATGATCTTGACAGGTCAAATACCAAAAGAAAAAAAACAAAGAGATAATGTTCGGTCAATCATTATACACTAATATACTTTGACTAATGTCCTCACCTAGGTTGTTATAGTAGCAATGATTTGGCCCTTATACACTCAGGTCTTTATCCAGTGTTGTCGTAGTTAGTAACTTTCTCCGAATTTTGAGCAAATCCTTTATTCTGTTCAGGGTGATTAATTTATTCTCTTTCTGTTGTCAAGTGGATATCTTGTATCAGTTAATTCTTCCGACTGTTCCTTGTCTGACCCAGGGATTAAGCACGCAACTACCAAGCAGGTTACTAGATGGGCTTAATTGACTCTTTCATTCACTAATCATATGTCCTGTAAGATTAATTGATGGTGGGACCTTGGAACCTTAAATCTAAGGTCACTTGTCTGCCTCACCAACTAAACCAGAATAAATGACTTTTGGGGGCTACTTATAGTATAAACCTGGAGATGACTAAAACAACCAAGATGAGGACACTAATCAAATTAAATCTGGGTATAGTTCACAAATTATCCCCCATCACAGAAATTCAGACAATACATTCTTTTTGTCCAAGCAGCTGTTAGTAAAGAAACAAATAGAATAAGACAAAGATGAGATGTTAATTGTCTTCAAGATGCCAAAAGATTAGGTGTTTTCATGATCAGGCATTGCATACTTACGTTTAATAAGGCATGAAGTTTAGTATCCTGAAGCACCGTCTCCAAAAAGTCTCGATCTGATTCTGCACAGTCTGTGAGGCACTGGATCTCTTCAAGACTGTCCAAAACCTGAGTCACTGCTCCTTTGTCAAAATGGTAAAGAAAAAGATAAAGAAAAAACGGCCTAAGAAATCGTGTTAGTCCAACAGGAACGCTTTGGGGTTAGTTACAAAACACAGACACACACACTGAACATTGAAGTAAGACATAGACAAGGACAATGTATCCATAATTATACACACATACAAATTAAACATTCTAAACATGCATATTTATACATTAATATATGATATGATTTATACATAACAAATACAAATAAAACTACATTACATGCAACAAGAACCTGAAATTACATAATAAACAGTAATAAGACAATACGTTGAAATAATACAGATCAGATAAAAAGTGGTTTGTGTGATACATGGTTGTGGATGCTTTGGATCTATAAATAAAAATTGACATGACTATATATATATATATATATATATATATATATATATATATATGTATGTTTGTATGTATGTATGTATATATGTATGTATATATGTATGTATATATGTATGTATATATGTATGTATATATGTATATATGTATGTATGTATCTGTCTGTCTGTTCCACTTAATAAGCCACAATCTTAGGTGTAGGAACCTGAAATATTGCATAGCATTACATCTTTTTATGGCAGAGTTTTGAAAGATTTTACAGGATAATTAAATTTTCAATGGAAGTATGAATTTAAACTGGACTGCGACTTTTTAGAATTCAGTGGATCTGACATTACACTGCCAGGAGTCTGACTAAATAAACGGAGATGCTCAAAATTTATATCGACGTGCAAGTGAATGGTATTTTTCATCATGTTATTTCAAACAAAATGTAATCATTTTTTAAAAGTATCTTTTCATTATAGAAGCAGAAGGTATTTTTTAAAAATCTTCATTATCAGTTCGTCCTTACATTTTTCAACATGACTGTCAGACTAGATGCTTTTCAGTTTTGTTCCACATGGATGGTAGAAATGTATCTGTTCATAGGAATAGTCATAGAATTTATTCAAATGAATATTTCTTTTCTAAATTATGCATGGACATTTTTTTTTCAAAGGAAAAATGTATTTGCAGATTCTATCTTCAATGGGAGCTTCAATCGTATGATTCATTTCATATCATTTCAATAAATACATTCTTTGTTATCTAATTGTTTCTGATGTTAACTTTAAATGCTCATTGATATCTGTGGCTTTTCTAATGTATATGCAAACTGCATTTACTGTTTTAATGCTTTTGTTATTATCTTTTATGTTGATAACTTTACAGAAATGAAGAAATACAGAATATCCCTCGCATTCTTCAACGGTTTTTACTCAATTACACAAATCAAAAAGGTTATGTTTTAATTATATTTTTTTCTTTTTAAACTGCATTTTCTTGGAGTTTTTGAACTAACTTAACACATAATATGAGAGTCTCAGTCATATATATATATATATATATATATATATGAGTGTCAGAAATGAATGACAATCTTTTTTAAATCATTGAAATTTTATTCCTGAAGTTTTGTCCAGTTTCTGGACTTCTCTCAAAGGCAAATGATGCGAGGAAATAAGGAGACAATTGTTTATAGATAAAATTTGAATTGTGGGTAAAGGAAAAAAAAATCTGATTGTATATGTACATACAGTAGATCCTTGTATAATAATGGTTTTGGGATTTAGTGGATATTTTAACTGAGCATTTAGCGGATATTTGAACCGCTTATCCTAGTTATGAAACAAAATCTGAGTAGCAAACAACCGAATGCTTTCTTTAAGCAAACCTCATCGACTCTTAGTACATCACAACCAATAACAAGCAGACAACAGTGTCTTCAATAATGCGCATTTCAAAAGACTCTGCAGCTGAATATCCCCTCCTCATCTCTATATCATAGGGCAAACAACTAAAGCTGGACGCTTCCTTCTAGCAAACTTCACAGACTTGTTTTGTATCATAATTCAATAAACTTATATTCTATATTGTATCAAAGTTATTTTGCATAAAGATATTTGAAAATTGAAAAGAGTAGAAAAAAGCCGTTTTTCTGGTAACGTTTGATTCAATGGACTTATGGCATCAACTGACACCCATCCACCTCTACTGGTTGATTAAAGCAAGGGTTTATTGTGTGCATATATATATATATATATATATATATATATTTGCCCTCTCCAAGACCAACTGCTGCTGCTTAACCATAGACTTCATCACTAGCTGGACTTTCTCTCAGGATGACTCCAGCAGCCTTTATAAAATCTTTCACCCACAAGGCAAAGCTCCTGATAGTGGACTCTGGTTCCACATGGAAACTTTAAACCCTAAAAACACATACTCACGCAACACACACCACTGAAGATGGGAATAAATCCCGAAACATGGACCATTAACATCTACGGATTAACAAACCTTACCTCTAAACATTTTACTCCCGAGTCTGTCTCACTCTTTACAGTTCATATTATATATATATATATATATATATATATATATAAACAGGCCCCCCTGTCTATGGTCCTTCTGTGGAAAAAACTCTTCTAAAACATCTTTGTTCATGAAGATATCATATATATTGATATAAAGCAATTTATAATCATTCTATCGGATCATATATATCCATTTCTTAATATATAACAGTCGAGTTGAAAGAAGCGAACAGACCGAGGAAAAACAAGATGAGAATTAGGGTTGAAATTACATTTATATTTATAAATTGTGTCATATTTTGAAACTATTTGAAATTATCTCCCAATATAACACAGTGAATGTATCATTTGGCCTAGGCAATGTAAACAGAATAAACAATTAAAGAAAATGAGGCTACTGCACTTCAATGTGGCGATGCTCTTACCATCAAGATAAACACATTGTCAGTAACACAAACCATTTGTGCAGCAGCCCCCATTCTCTTTAATTGTTTCTTTTATTTATGCTGTCTAGGCTGAGTAATAAATTAACCATGTAACGATGGGAGATCACTTCAAGTAAGAGTTTGTATAAAATACAACACAATTCATGATTATTCTGTCAGATTATATTCGTCTATTTCTCAATACATATACATATATATATAAATAGAAACAACCATTACGTACACTGCATAGGGACATTTGGCATAAATCATTGAATGAAATACCTATATACTACACGAAGGAATGTTTACATGAGTAAGTTTTCACATTCCCACTCTTACCTATCAATAACAAATGCTGCAAGTTTCCTACTAACGACGAGAGAGATAAGACAATTTTTCCAAAAATCAAAAAGTTTTTATTCCAGAATGGACCAAAAAATCAAAATCAAAACCAAACATAAAACAATGTTCTCCCCAAAAGACATACAATTTCCATTATAGAATAGAAAAATCACTATTCACTCAAACTGGTAACAAAATCTCACACAGTGAACAAATGACCAGATCTACTCAGAGATTCAAGGTTCATTTTTCATCTAATTTCATACATACTACGTTCAATTGGTGAAATTGCCAGCTGGCCGAATTTACTTACTTTTTCTAAAAAAAAATTTGATTTCATTTTGATAACATATTTTTGATTGTAGTAAATAGTTGGATTTTTTTAACCTTGTTTTGATTAAATGTTTTTTGATCAAATTGAAACTATATATTTATTCTTAGTAAAAAGAGTATGTATTTATTTTTTGTAAAAAATTTAATTACAAACTTTTAATAGTAAAAAAACAAAAATAAAATAGTTGTTTCATAGCTTTGTTTTAATTAAATGAACTTTTCACCAAATTGAAACAACACATTTTTTGTAAAAAAAAAGTTAAAATTTTGCAAATCACACAATTCAACTTATTAGCATAACATACAAAAATATAAAACTAAATTAACCGATTTGGGGTAACATACAAAAATGTAAAACTAAATTAACCGATTTGGGGTAACATACAAAAATGTAAAACTAAATTAACCGATTTGGGGTAACATACAAAAATGTAAAACTAAATTAACCGATTTGGGGTAACATACAAAAATGTAAAACTAAATTAACCGATTTGGGGTAACATACAAAAATGTAAAACTAAATTAACCGATTTGGGGTAACATACAAAAATGTAAAACTAAATTAACCGATTTGGGGTAACATACAAAAATGTAAAACTAAATTAACCGATTTGGGGTAACATACAAAAATGTAAAACTAAATTAACCGATTTGGGGTAACATACAAAAATGTAAAACTAAATTAACCGATTTGGGGTAACATACAAAAATGTAAAACTAAATTAACCGATTTGGGGTAACATACAAAAATGTAAAACTAAATTAACCAAATTGGGATAACATACAAAAATATAATATAATTAAACTGATTAGGGATAACATACAAAAATATAATCTATTATGTTGTTCAACAAGAAATAAAAGTCAAGTTGGTTCATATTGGGCTTTAGTGATTGCTGATAATGACAGGTCTGGTTAGTCACTCAATAGAAACCATCATGCGACCAATGTCCTTAAGCAGTATGCCATGTTGGAGGTGATCAATTAAAAAATTGGGAAAGGGGTAATCGATCAATAGATTATATCTCTTGCCTTATGGATGGTACTGATCACTTAGAAAAAAAAAAAACAGACTAAAAGGTTAATTTAGTATAAACTTACATTGCAAATTGGACCTCCACTAAAAACATTTACTAAAGAAACCCTTGTGGACGTTTTTTTAATAGAAGAAGAAAGAAGATATGGCTATTTGCTAAGTTTCATTCAGTCTGGCAGAAGTTCACAGTAGTGGAGCACTCAGTACAAAATTTTGAGATGAGTTCGGTAAAGATACAAGAATTGAATTATAAACTATGACCATATTTACATCATCATCAGTCTTTTACCATCCGTAGTTGGATATAGACCTTCCCTAGGCATTGCCTGACCTCTTTATTATGGGTGTCACGGAGCTAATACTTTCTGAACTTGTCTAGTTCATATCTCTATATTGTATCCAGCTCGTCTTAGTTACGCATGTGATCTCTGGAGATCTACATAGTGAGTTGTGATGTCCATCGGTTCTCTACCATTCTTGCAACATGGCCAGCCCACTGCTATTTGAGTTTTCTAATGGATGCTATGATACCATCTCATAAATAAATGACCGGATCATTTACATATGGGTATATCATGATATATTATATTTTAGTATAAATGTATTTATTGCAATTAAAAAAATGCATACAACTAATATGTTTGGTAGTGTTCATGCTTATTTTTAAAAAAACTGAACTTTTTACAGATGCAACAAAAGGTGAGAGAAGTAGCTTATTCATTGATCATCCCAACATGTCATGCCGCCAAGAGATGTCAGACATGTAACTGCTTCTAATTAGTGACTAACCAGACCTATTTGATTCCATCTTTAATTTCCAAGGTCAAAATCTTCCTCCTATTCTCTTTCCTAGAATGCAATTTATTTGTTACATGTTTTGTCAATTAGCTATCGGAATGTTTTTTTGGCCAATATGTTTCTTTTTTTTTTGTTTCTTATTTCGTTATTTTCAGAGCAAAAATCATTAAAGAAAATAATCCGAGCAAATTGCTTCCTTCTGTTTTGTTTTTTCCCTTCTTTTCCCTTCCACTTAGTGACGAGCTTTTAGCAAAAAAGCATGTCTTTTTATATTTAGACATTATGGAACAGATTCTTAATTGACTGACTGTACGCTCCGCCCTGCCCTACGCCAAGAGATCCGAAGTCATCGACCTGGAAAAAACAAAACAGGGCCAACAGGCAGAGACATAGCTAAGCAGCGGAGGGGTTATTAAAAAAATCGCCACTTGTGCCCCAAGGCTTTAAGGAAAGTAGATCATTTCTACTAACAATACACAACCTTACTAAATCAGGGGTTCCCAATCTTTATATTACCAAGGACCCCATTTAATTTAAATGAACTTTCATATGGAACCCAGGTTTTTGAAATGTCTCACCACGGATACCCAGTAATACCTTTTGTGGACTCTTAGGCATCTGCGGTTTCTAATTTGGAAACTACTACACTAAATGTTTGACTGAGGAGCATCCAGGAATCAAACGTTCCCAGGCTTCTAAAGCTCCTGCCATACCCCTGCTAACTGGAAATAAGAATACAAAAATAGGGTCAAAATAACCTACGAGCCGATCTAAATTAATTTAGTCAAAATGACAATAATCTGGAGATCAGTAATTGCTTGTTTGCCAAGATGAATATAGTCTAATCAATGGGATGCAGCAATTTATAACAAGGCAATTAGGCAGACTAATTAGTGATTGTACTTATTACTCAGACTAGGATCCTCATCTTGGTTGTTATAGTCATAACGTTTCAGTACAATACCCTCTGGCCTTCATCAGGTGTCTATTATAGTGGGTAACTTTTCTGGAGTTTCAAACTGAACCTCTTTATTCCATCTGCATGGGACGATTGTTCTTATTCTGCTGTCCACGCCAGAAGATATATTGTATTGTTAATTTTTCTTTGAAATGTCATTTCTGTGCCTCTTCCACCTGACCAAAGGATTAAACTCACAAGTGCCAAGCAGGTTACTAGATAAGCTTAACCAATACTTTTATCCACAAGGGTATGTGTCCATAGAGCAATGTGTTGGTGGAAACTTTGAGCCTTAACTTTTGAATTCATACAAAGATAATAGAATGTCAAAATCAAGAGAATCAACTTCCGTTAAAAAAATATCTCCTTTGATCATTTGGTGAATTTTTCTTATTCAAAAGAAAAAAATTCAATTGATAGAAAAGTTCCACTCTTTTTACTCAATCCATTGAAGAGTTCCACTATCAATTACAAACAGTCAATGAATTTAAGAGGTAAATCTAGTGTTGCTTATCTGCCTCTTCAACAGAACCAAAGGAAAATCATTACCAATGCGTTTATATATATATATTGATCCTGTCAATGATATTCAATTCCTAAATGCTGACGATTCTTTTTCCTGGTTTACAACAGATAAATCTTTAGTAAAACAATTTACAATGTATTCCTATTGTAAATCACTGTTACCAAATATATGATAGCTTTATTCTGTCAGTAATGTTAGTATCAATATCTTACCACAGACAACCCCTTTTATTACTTTTTTTTTTTTTCAATGTGCGACATACAGATTGAGTACCACATCGGAGGAAGAGGAGAAAGGAAGGAGGAGAATAGAGACAAGCCTGGTTGCTGCAGGGCCAATTTCCACTTCTATATCTATTCCAACTAAACATGATTAAAGCAATGTTTGTATTGTAAGCATAATAAATATATATCTTCCTAATTTTATTCAAAATGATGTATTCATTTATTAGAATGAAAAAAGCCCTTGCATATTTCTAACATTAATTTCCGTAGATATGCGAGTCTTGTCAGTTTGGCTCAGTTGATAAGAGAGCCACTTGCCAATCAATTGGTTGTGATTTCAAACCTCGGTAGGGAAATGTTGATTTTATTTGGTGAGGATGGTTTTTGTTCTCGTAACCGAAAGTTGGGATCTTGGGGTCTAGGTAGGTAGGGTTCAACTCCAGATGACAAAACCTTTCAGTATCCTGAATGTTGCCTGGATAGATAGCGAAAAAATGCAGAGACCCGAGAAAAACTGCAAATGAGACTTTTATTTAACCTGGAATTTGAGACCCTTTAAGGAGAAGCAATTGCAATTGTGATTTTAACAACTACACAGGAGAAGAAAAAAAACACAAATCAAAGGGAATTAAAACCAGTAGATCCAGAGGCTCGGTCAGGAGCTTAGAAATGTGTAAACCACCATTGAATAGAGAATCATAACTACTAGGGAAGACGGTTACTTAGTGGACAATTTGAAGCAGTTCTTATCTCTGCCTTAGATCAGCTCATTGGCTGAACTGGGGTTCTAATTAACATTCGCTGGTCTTCTGTCAATGATAGTTAACCATGAAAAAATAGATAGTTACATGGATACATAAAATGGTAGAAAAATAAAGTCAACTTGTGCTTCTGACTTGGAATTTGACAAAAGACGAAGAGGGCGGAGATAGAAACAAAGGAAGATACAATGGAAGAGACGGAAAAATTTACTACTTTGACCACTTCTATTTCTACTACTTATAAGTACCGACGTGTAAGGATGATGCATTTAATAGTATAAGCAGGAGGTGGAATTTTGGAGTCTTGAACTTTATCTTCTTTCTTCCTTGATGAAACTAATTTAACAAATCTGTGTGCAATAATTCTAGTTTGAAAATACATTGGTTTGTTTAACGTGAATAAAGACAAAGCAACAAAAAGAAAGAAAAAATAAAGGTTCTATTAGTTACTCAACAGAAACAATCACATGACCACCATCTTTTGGCAGCATGCCATGTTGGGGGTGATCAATTAAAAAATTGGAAAAATTAGATGATCAACGAATGAATTACTACTCCCGCATCTTGTTGGGCAATGATCTCTAAAAAATCTGAATTTTCAAAAAACTAGCAGACACAAACTAGAATATCAATTTAGGATGATGTTATGTTGTAAATTAAAGCTAAAAACCTATTTAAGGGAAGATTAAAAAAAACAAACGTTTAATAATAATGGGTAAGTATTCAAATTTTTCATCCCTCGAGCTTCTTTGGTGCATCCTGTATCCGTGATACAGAGCAAGACATCTAGACCAAGATGAGAACCGAAGAAACCTATGGTGGCAGTTTTGGTTGATGGTTTCTAATTATACTAACACAAAAATGAAGCAGAATTAGAAACTAAAATTATTTGATTTTCATTTTCATTTTCTCAATCACTATAGGTTATTGGAGATACAAGATATGAATATTAATGTTTTGTTCAAATTTGTTGTTCTATTAGCTTCATTATAATGAGAATGAAGGATTTAAAACCATTTGCTTAATGTAAAGGAGAAAAAATACAATACAATACAAAAGCAGAATTAATATCTAAAAATATTTGTCATTGTGTATGGTAGGTTTGCATAATTTTCCTCGTCTGAATGTTAATTTATTCACAAAGCTTCCAAGAATGCATGCTCATATTTCACTCTGAATGACACATCCAGTTTTTCTGTTTTTCTAAGTATATTCTTATTAGTTTGACAATTCGGAAAAATCTAATTTGATTCAAATCTGATCAGACAATCCAACTGATACAAAATGCGTAGTTGGAAATAAAAAAATATCAAACAAATTTCAATTTCATCATTTTAGTCCTAATTGTCAAATTAATAAATTACATTTTGTCTGTAAAATCTTCCCACTTATGAAGAGATATATTCCTATACATTAGTATAGTGTTCTGGTGACAAATTTGGAATTGCTTCCCTTTGATAAGGTCACCTCTTTCTTTTATAAAAATGGCAATTCTGAAATAGGTTCTCAAATGCTATCTATATTGGCCGAAACGTTGGACTTGAAGACAAAGAAAATAGTCTGTACATACCATACACAATGAATAATACACCTCATGAAATAAAAATATCTTATTTTCACTTTCTCAATCACTATAGATTATTGGAAATATAAGATCAATATTGATGCTTTGTTTAAATTTTTTGCTGCACAAGCATAAAATCTCCATAATCTACATCTATAAATACCTACGTCAGCTGCTTTGTAACGCTAAAATGGTCACAATTTTTTAGAGGCATATTTGCCTCTCTATAAGCAGCTCTGTTCATTGGTTGGTAGGTGGGTCGATCTGTCCCCAGAGTGTTTCTTGGGTATTTCAAGTCAGATTTACTTGAAACTTGGTAGAAAGGTGTTCCTTGATAAGATGCTTCTTACCAAAAAAAAAATCTGAATTAAAAGGTCATGTGATCTGGCTATTATGCTGTTTGAATATTATATTTTAAAACTAATTCTCTTAGTTGTTTCGAATCAGATTTATTTGGAACTTGATAGAAAGGTGTTCCTAGATAAGATGCTAAAATTATCTTTTACTCAGGGTCACATGATTTGGTGTTAATGGTGTTTAAACTCAATGGTGGACACCTCATTGAACTTTTGGTTCTTGTTTTTGTTTGTATTGAAGTGTTCAGACCAGCTCCAAATTTTCACACAAAAAATGTTTGAATGAAAAGGGTATAAAAGAAAAAAAATTGCTTACTCAAAGCAGGTTTTATACTGTCTTTTGAATCTCTGTATATAGAATGGGGGATCAGTTTTCTACTGTTATTACACAATAAAATGATCCCTCCATGATCAATACATCTTAGCATGAGATCTCTCCTGGTATAAAGAGGGGGATCTGTTTTCTATTGGTATTTAGTTGTAAACTGACAACCCCATGATTAATATATATCTATCTATTGCTTTGAATAATGAATCTGTATATCATATATAAATTTCATATTTTGTATACAAAATCATGAATTATGTCTGAATAAAATGGTATGCAAAGAAAAATTATTTTTGCGTACTTACAATGAATTGTTAACTGTTTTTAGAGTCTGTACACCTCAGTAAACAAATAATAAATTTAAATCCACTCAATTTTCATCATATACCAAGAGTTTCGTGATAAAAAGTAAAAAGTAGTGTCAAGTGATTTGCATGAATTTGATTTCTAGCACTGAGAAAGTTGAGTTTAGTTAATTTGTGGAATTAGTGCTGAGTCACTTTTCCTTTCTCATAAGTGATGAAAGCTCACTCAAATTTATGAGCTTTTATGAGACAGCTGAATATGAATGACCAATAAAGAGAAAACTTGCCATCATCCAAAATATCCAAGTATACTCCAAACATTAAAATAGTTATATGATGGGTAATATTCTAGTATTATCAAGAATCATAAATTTTTGATAAGGTCCAATAAAGGACTTTTTTTTGCTTGGGTTGATTGGTCTCAGTCATAGAGTGGTATAAAGACGGTTAGGGGCTGCTGAATGTTGGGACTTGTGAAACCTGCTTTTATATGGATTCTACTGATTTGCCAAAAGACAAGATTGCAGAAATTTCTTTGGGATGTTTGGAATCATGTTTAATTGTTCTCAGAGAGTTTTCTTGGTTAAATTCCATGTTTCAGCTCCATAAGTGACTATTGGGAGGATGCATTGGTTATGCATCCTCCCAATAGTCACTTATGGAGCTGAAACATGGAACTTAACCAAGAGACAGACCCGTAAACTTAGAACCATATAACGTGCACATGAAAGAATAATGCTGGGCCTCACATGGAGAGCACAAAACAGCACAGCACATCCGGGAAAAGACAAGAGTTAGAGACATCATAGAATCCATAAAAAATCTCAAATGGCGGTGGGCTGGCCATGTTGCAAGAATGGCTGACAATCGCTGGACATCACGACTCACAACATGGATTCCCCGAGACCATATGCGCAACCGAGGCCGGCAAAATGTTAGATGGAGAGACGAGCTAGACAAGTTCAGGAAGTACTGGCTCCATGATGCCCATGATAGAGAAGTGTGGCAAATCCTGGGGAAGGTCTATGTCCAACGACGGACGCTAAAAGACTGATGATGATGATGATGATGAGAGAGTTTTCATTATCAAGCACTTTTTTAAAACTGGCATTTTCATTTTTGTTGTTTTTGACAAATTTCATCCAATATTTACTTTCACATACTTCAAATGTATGTTGTATTGGGTGGTCTTGAGAGGTCATTGGGTACTTTTTCATTCTTGATCCCTCGAAGAATACCAGGTATGTCAGATAGAAACATTTATTCAAAACACAGATTCATGTTATTTCAAGTGTTGTAAATTGGAGGTAAAGTTAATGCTTGGTTTTATGGATATAAAATATGACAATTAAACACAGCTTACAAAGACTCTAAAAAGTATAAATATACAACGTTTTGATCGACTATTCATGCAATAATGAAGTTAAAAACCATTTATTTGTTTCTTATCAGAATATCGCACACCATGAATTTATTTAAGCGTAATGGAAATAATGTATCTGATGTGCCAAAATGTGATTGTAATTTCTTTTTGATGCGCATTCAGAGATTTTGAGTAATCAGGTCTGATAAAGAACTAATTAATGATGTTTGGCTTCATTATTGTGTTGATATTTGATAAGTAGGTTGTGAGTTATACTTTTTGGAGCCTTTGTATGTTGTGCTTAACTACCAGCCGTAAGACCAAGAATCACCAGTACCCCTAATTTATGATGCTTAAAATAACACAAACCAAAGCATGTTTCGCATATAAATCAATTTCTGATATTTCTCTCTTCAATAGTTCTTGATCATAATAGGCATAATTGGCCCCCAGTCAAGTTTGACAAAAGGTGTAACAGCAATGCAAAATGTTCACATTAGGATTGGAGGTACCGGGGGAGAGGGACAGTACAAGTGCAGGTGCTTATCATTCCTACCTTCCGTTTTGTCAAGAGTAGAGAAAGAGTAATGAGGTATGTTCTGGATCCGTAGTTCACCAAATTGGAAGAAAGCTTTCAGACAGAAGGAAAATGAAAGAATTAGTAAAGACAGTTTTATAAAGAAAAAAGTGGAGAGGGTACAATTGGGGGAAGGTTTAATTGGGAAATTTTTTTTTCAAATTAGGGAATAAAATTGAAGACGCAGAACTGGAGAAAGTAGATCAATACATCAACCTAGAACAACTATTCTCCATGAAATCCTCAAAAGAAGAAGAAAATCAAGCAAAGAATCACTCTAGGATGGCAAGCCTTTGGCAGAGCAAGATGAACCTTCAAAAACAAGACGATCCCAATAATCCTAAATAGAAGGGTATAGAACCAATGCATTCTCCTGTTAGTTCCCTATGGAGCTGAAACATGGAACCTTACCAAGAGACATAGCCGCAAAATGAGAAGCATGCAATGTGCACATGAAAAAATTATCCTCGACCTCACATGGAGAGATCACAAGACAGCACATTGTATCAGGGAGAAAACAAGAGTCTGAGACATCATAGAATTCATTAAAAAACTCAAATGGTAATATGCTGGTCACATTTCAAAAATAGCAGACAACTAATGGACATCAAGGCTGGCAGGAGACAAACTAGACAAATTCAGAAAGTATTGGCTACGCAATGTCCACGATAGAAAGCTGTGGCAAATCCTGGGGAAGGTCCTTATCCAATGATGGACGTTAAAAGACTGATGATGATGATGATGATTCCACTCTTTGGATATGACCTCTTAGTATTTAGACATTAACATGGATTATGCAACTATAAGTATAGTTTATTTTTCGTATTGATGAAGGGATGGAGATATGAATGCAAATAATAATTTTCTCATGAACTAAACTTTCCTTCGTGAAAGTTCTATTCTTCAACCGAAAGTGTAAAACAGATGTTTGAAACTCCTTCAGGCACAAACTTATATATGAGATCAGCATTACCAACAAATGCTCAAAGCAACGAAAATTTTGTTTCAAGCCCAAAATATATCAGAGCTGTAAAAAGCAAAGCATTGTATAAAACCAATGATGGTAGACCTTTTTAGCACATCGGTTGGAATTTCAATTTTTTTAATTGTTCCAATTTCGGAGAGTCATTTACATATATAAATATATCTTAGTTTTAGGCAAATGCTCATTGATAAGTGACCTACTTTTTAATATATCTACAAAACTAAGAATTCGGTAAAAAAAGACTTGAATTTTCAAATTATAAAGCTGAGATAATGAAATCAAATAAGAAAAATGTACTTTTCTTACCAAGTCCATCACATATCACTTCAGATATACAGGTCATAGATTTTCCATCACCGTACAAAACCAATTCAATCTGTAACTTGGCCAAATGATATAGGAGCGTATTTTGTCTCACTTGGATATCTACGGAGGTATAGACTCTAACATGACCATCATATATTTACACAAATATAGATGACATATCTAAATCCACAGACGCAGACATATTTATAGCAAACATTGATGGCAAATCACTAAAGATGCTTCATTGAGTCAACAGATGAAAAACTTCATGATTAATAGTCACTACTGACAACATGTCATTAAATATGACATAAGTTTAAAAGCTGCACGTCTTGAATATCACATGGTAAACAGATAGCACTGTAACAAAGCATTAAATGAGCCCCCATAAATTGCTGGTTTGGATATGATCTAAAGAATGAATGACCAGCTTTCAATATTAACAAGTCTGGGTACAAGCACTGAAGTTAACGGGTCAGATTAAACACGAGGTTACTCATGATAAGTAATCAACGCTATTGATGAGTCACGGAGTATTCGCATACATTGATAAACAATATGTGTTTGTATGTTTATTTTTTGTCTATAATAGCTCATACTTTATTGTATGATGGCACACTGAGAAATATATTGACTTACTTTAAAAATTAAATGAACTCACCATCACAGTCCATAAAAGAACAACCGTAGCATCAAAATTTGAAGTAAAAAAAAAAACCACCAAAATAAAAAAAATGATCACAATAAATTCTATTTATGACATCACTGGCCTTTTCTAGTGGGAAATATCTAAAACAGAGTAAAGAAACATCTAGATTCTCCAGAATCTAAATGTAATTAATAAACACATTAGAATAAGACCCCCCCGAAAGGTCATAAAAAGATCTCTGGAAGGGATATAGAGGAGTAGTAAAGTCAATTTTCAAGTGTAGACAAAACAATATGGCCAGGAGTGCTGGAACACGCAAACACACAAACAAACAACCACACAAATAAAAAGAACACTTTGCCATCTTTGATGGCTACTGTTGTTCAATTCAACAAAAATGTTCCTGCAGTCACCGAACAAAACATTTATATCAGAACACGGATATACATACCAATCATCCCTTGCCCCCCATCTGTTGTATGTTGAAACTTTCTAATAGCAAGGACTTAGCAAAATAACAACTTCATACACACTGTTGATTTTGATGGCATGGATACACTATCAAATGATAGACTATATATATATATATCTGCTATAAAAATGAAATGAATTAGACTAAAACATTTCAGTTGTCAATAAGGGATTGACAAAATATCAATTTCACAAGTGCCATTATCTTGAAGGCACAGGCACACTAGTACCTTCATAAATTCAGTTTGATAGCATCATGATGAACAATTATCTTTTTTGGCAAGACACTGAAGGCTCACTTAATGAGTCAGAAAACCTGGATTTATGCGCTTTCATTTTTTTCTTCTCAAATGTCTATAGATAAAATGGTGTGGAGAACTTGGCATTTGTCCTGCAAACCCAAATTAGTCTTGCATTCCTCAAACATATCATGGCACTGCCGACCGAATTTTCAGAAGACAAGCTGAAGAATTTAGATTTTGCATCCAATATTTCCAGAATGAAAGCTGGGAACCTGAAGAAGTCAGCCAAGCCAAGAAATTATCTTCTGCATTTTTGCACATGCACAGCTAGCAGAGAAATTATCACGACAGTGTTTTATGCACTGACGTAACACTGAACATGGGCCAATTTTGATGTTTCTTTTAGCATGAAAGTGGACATGTATTTATTATTTTTTCTGAACCTCATATTAGAAACAAACATAAATCATTTCTATTTAACATAATCTGAGTAATATTACGTTTGATGCAAAAAGTATCCACTACATTTCAAAAGGGTTATTTTAACATACTTATATAGCTTCAAAACTGACAAAATCTGGACCCTAAATTTCTGATTTTAGTGCATAACTTTTTTAGTTCATTCTTGTTTCAATATTCGTTTTATTTTTTCCACTTTGGTCCAGATTCAGTCAATTTTGAAAAATAACAGATACTTTTTCCACTATTTGTATACAAGGTATATTATGAATATGTTGTTCTATTTTCTATTATTAGAAGAATTGTTGAAAATCAATAAAAAGTGACAGGTGTTACTTTTTCTTTTTTTCATAAGAAAATCCAGGTCATGAAGAGAGAAAGATACGCTTGCACTATCTTGGTGTTTACTGCAGATATCAAGAAATATCATCTCTCTTTAAGCATTTCTTGATATCTACAGAGGAAAAAAGAGTGAAAAAGGAAATTGAGAACATGTAAATTAAAGAGAGAGAAGTATTACATGTAGAGTGTTTGGGAGTTGCATCGGTGGTATTGAGTTATAAGAGATAAAATTTGATTGACATCATTCCAACCAATCAAAAATAATCTAAAAAAAATTTGCTCAAGCCTAAAAATGCTTGCTGGATGTTGGTGGTTTAAAACAGAGGATCTTGAAAATGGTCGAAATACTTCAATATGTACAGCCATCGAAAGGTATTCCTTGATCCAATCTTTGATACCATTTTCTTGCTTTGAACTACCAGGAGAAGAGACCAATAGGAGAGACTTTCTTTCCTTATGGGCAGAGCATTTTTCACCTGAAGAGGGTCCAAAATGTCAGGACTACATTGAATTCGAAAAGAGGCTGAATTCTCCAAAACAAAGTTGGTATAGAATTTGAAGTTGAGATTTTCAAAGTTAAATGAGGTTTTAAAAAACAAATGTCTCGAACACTGAAACGAAGAGAAAGCATTCCCATTTTCATAGTTCACTGCGAAGAGAAGATATTGTTTTTACGAAATACGTCAATAGAAGAAAGAAAAGGTCGTAAGCGAAGCAGATCAGTTTCTCTCGGGCCGAAACGGAATTAATGATGGATGGACTTGGAAAATCAATGGAGAAATGGACGATGATTGACCACTAGTCGATAGGTCACGGGGCAAATATTTTTGCTCATTAAATGATCGATAAGTTGGTTTTGGCAAATCAGAAATCTATTAGATAGACAGAGAGTTCCATTATTATTTGTAGTAGTAATTGGAGAGTGGTGTAACAGAATCTATAGACTGAGTTTGAGTTTTGTTCCAAGGCTATTTATGTTCACTTCACACAAATGCCCATGGGAAAGGCATGAATTTGCCCACAGCAATGGGTAAATAGCAGGTTAATAGGAGCAGTCCATCTAAGAAAAGGTAATTGACTGAAATCCAACAGTCTGGCAGTTCCCTTAGCCGGTCCTAAGCCTGGGTAAAATGGATAGTTATGCATGGGACTAACAATTCCATCCTATAAAAAATTACTTTTTACCAAAACTGCAGCAGTGTATTTATGGTCTTACACTCTGCAAGGACTCCACAGGAATAAACAAAAACAAACGATGGTAATAATATCAAGATTTTGCCAAGTTATTCCCCTTTCTTCACATCAGTTAACTCCTGATAGCCTTAAAATGAAGTAAGGTTTACAGGATTATCTCCCCAGACTTATATTTTTTGAGTTATGGCCAAGTAATTTTTTAAGATCCTTTTTTTTTTTAATTCACACAATTGAATAGTTAAAATCTGTCAAAAAATCTTCTTTTATAAGTTATTTGACCATGACTGAAAACACTATGCTGTTGACCAAAAAAACTGAATTTGGCTTTAACAGGCAACCTCACAAGTCATGAGGAGGTAATCCTGTAGATCTTAGTTCATTTTAAGGCTAACAGGAGTTATCTCTATTTTATGCACAGAAACTAGGATTATACCAAGACTAGTTTCAATGATGAATGATGATTAAGGGTGGTTCGGTAGTTGGTAACATGGTCCATCGCTCTGATGTTGGACAGATATGGCTCAGTGATTAAGGAATTGGATACAAGGTTGTTAGGTTCAGCATTGTTGCTTGCTCAGTTAGGAGTTGGTAGAAATTTTACAAAGAATTTGGAGGAAAAAGAAAGAAAATTGAATGAAAATGAAAGAGAAATGAAAACACAAAAAAAAAAGGAGAAATGAAAATTTCATTAAAACATGGAGTAAAAAATGAAAATTTCTTAAAAAGAATTTAAAGAAAAAAATCCCCTAAACAAGTACAATAAATAGACGATAAAATTACTGAGATTTATCTTTTTCCACCCCCATCACTTACCCCTCAATTAACCACAAAATAATTAGTGTTTACCCCTTGGTCATTTTCTCAGATCAACTGACAATAATGAGGATCTGCAAAAAACAAACAAGGCTCTGATATTGTCCCTTAGATTCACATTTCATTTTAATTCCCACCCCCAAAAAGAGATGAATTTTACATAGAAGGGGCTCAGTGCATAACATTTTTTAGGAGCTCTTCAGATTTTCTATTCAGCTATTATTTCCCAACAAAAATGCAATTTCATAAGATTATAATGTTTAATTTAACAAAATCTTTTATGGATCAAAAATCTTTCTTTATGTAACATAATAAATCCTCAAACATCTTTAGTTAAGGCATTTTATTTTTTTACCTGCAAGAAACAAAAAATATCAATAAAATTTTTGAAGACATATTTTGGGGGGGGGGGGTAAGCCCCTAAAATCTTGGGATCCTCTGCAGCTGCACTGCTTGCTCTGCCGTAAGTACCGCCCCACCCCCAGCTATCTTGAGACAGAAACTAGTCCATTAGAAAAATAAGACACTTCAGTTTCAACTTGCACTCTCCTGCCAAAGAAGGTAGAAATACTAGAGCAATGTGTCACTATGGAAATGACAAACCCAAAGAACAATACATCATCAGAAAGAAACATTCTTAAAAAAACAAAGAAGTTCTTCATAATTTGTCTTAAACATGTACAGACTCATTCATAGGAACCTTTTTGGGAGGGTGGGGAGCAGGGTTGTTTTCAGGAAAACATTTTTTTTCATTGACAATTATCAAACAATCAATAAAGGCAAGTAAACACTAAGGAAAAGACAAATAATGGTTAAAATAGCTTCTAACTAATTGCAAGTTGTTACTTAGTTTTTGTTGCATCAATCTTAGTTCAAAAACAAGAGATGAAGGACAATAACTCAGTTATTAGTAAAATACTTTATATCTTTTAGGAGCATACAATGTTGGGGGTAATCAGTGAATATGTTATTTCCCACAGCTCTTGTTAAGCAGTTATCTGTAAATAAGTCTGAATTTTGAAAAAAAAAAACATGTGTGAATGCTGCTGGACACAAATTGAAGGATCAATTTAGCATAAATTTAGACTGCAAATTGCTCTTCCTTCCACTAAAATCTCATTTTGGTAGGATTTTTCCAAAACAAAAAGACTGTTTTTTCAAAACATCATCAGTTTCTTAACGTACAGGACTCTTTAGATATAAACCTTCCCCAGGGCTACGGGAACCAGTACTTTCTGAATTTGTCTAGCTAGTCCCTCCATCTAATACTCTGCTGGCCTCAGTTGGGCATATGATCTCTGGGGGTTCATATTGTGAGTTGTGATGTCCATCGGTTAATTTTGAATTTTCTAGCAGATTCTATAATGTCTCAGACTTCCATTTTCTTCCTGATATACTGTGCTGTCTTGTGATTTCTCCATGTGAGGTTAAGCATAATTTGTTCATGTGCATGTTGCATGCTTCTCAGTTTGCTGGTCTGTCTCTTGGTCAGGTTCCATGTTTCAGCTCCATATGTGACTAAATATAATAATGAGTAAATGTTTAACTTTTCATCCTTGTAGCTATATATCGCATGATACAAGCATATACAGATAGCCAGCCAGCCAACCAAACCCACTTAAAAACCGGAGAGACTTTTGATAACAGCTTCTAACAAGTCAACATGGACGAAAAGCCAAGTAATAGCAAAAATTTCTTTGAACTCATTTCAAGATGTTCACAGAAGCATTTTTTTAGTTTGAATCTTCGATCAGGAACAAGAGACAAAAGATATTTCATAACGACCCAGTTGTTAGAATGAATACTTTATTTATATAAAGGAATACCTTGAATAAATGAGGTTTTGATTAGTACAGGTTTTGATAAAGTACAGTTAAAGTACTACCGTACAAATTGATGTAAGTAAATATAAGCTAAAAACAAAAAAAAAAAACACATTACATCATAACAAGACTTTGAACAATGCAGTTTTGAACAGCATAGAAAAATTTAGAACAAGTAAACCACGTTATTCAAGGTATATCTGTATACAGTAAGCTCTGCAGATTCAACCGACTGTGGATTGAAAAATAATGAAAATAATTCCAGAAAAGTTTTTAAAAATTAAAAATTTGTTTCTGCTGTATGCCGAGTGCTATGCAGGATCAACAATGCTAATAATTATAAAGCAAATTCTATAAATAAATAGGAAGTCATTTGACATTGAGCTTAGGGACACCTAACGCAGCTTTTAAGTTAAAAAAAGCCGAACTTGATTTTTCTGCATACTGAGCACGATGCTGAATGCACACAAAACGAATAGATGTATTCCTTGAATCATACGCTTAATTCACTCCATGATTTTCAGTACTGTTTCAAAATGGCATTATTTAAGGTTTTATTATAATTTGATGGATTTTTTTTTCAGTTTATACTAAGAAACATTAATTCAAACAGCAATATCTTAACTGTACCACCTCAAGACCTATACTAACCAAAACCACACAATTCAAGCAGTCCTGTAATTATAATGTAAATTCTATAAATAGGAACTGACTTGACATTGAGCTTAGAGCTACCAAACACAGCTTTTAAGCGAGTATTGATAAGAATAGAAAGGCCAGGTTTTTGTCTGCGGATAAAACAGAAAAGAGAAACAAAAGAAACGTCATCTCTCAGCAAAGTAGACGTAAATCCATCTTACATGCTTTTTTGTCGGTTGTGATTTGAAGACAATGAAAAATCAAAAACAGAAAATGAGGAAACGAAAAAAATCAATCCAAACTTTTTTATGCAAGAATCAAAATTCAACCTTGACCTTTTCAAGACTCCTGTGACACCGATATCCCAAGGTTTTCCGTGACTGCTGGGATATATATGACCCCTTGATATCTTAAAAGTCTACTGAGATGTTTTTCTACAGGTATCAGTCACCTGATTAGAGTGTACCAACTAAGACATTACTCATCTGAAATTTCTTCAATTTTTCATTAAATAAAAGAATAGTTGTTTTTTTTTAACCATTGAATAAAAATTAAAATTTAAAGACTTTTTGATGACATAACTTTTGGGTTGATCCATTTGAAAATTTCTTCTTTAAAGGCATCCGCTGATGCCTTTATTCTTTCAAGACTCCTGGGACATATATATCCCGAGGTTTCTATGACTGCTGGGATGTCCCATAGATCTCTTTTAGAAGTCATCTGGGATTTATATGTCATGAAAAATAAAGTTGATTAGTTTTTCCCAGGATTTTAGAACTGCAAACAGTAACACCTTCATAGCATAGAATTAGCTAAACAAACAGGAAAGTCTTGTAGGGAATCCTCAAATTCAATGTTTTTCATCTGTCCTTGGATAAATATTTAATGGGACAAATAAATCCCATCATGACCTTGGTTCTCCAAAATACAGGGAATTTTTGATTTGATAAAAAATTATTTGGATGAAATTAACATTCAAAGACTTTTCCGACGACTGAACTTTTTGGCTGATCCATCTGACGGTCTTCTCTGGGTGATTGACTTCATAAGTCAGATGGGCAGAGTTCAACCCAATATGGCTTCAACTATTCAATATTGACAAGGTATGGAAATCCAGGACTAACAAGGAAAGAACGTTACTGAATTTTTCCCAGGATTTTACAACTACATACAGTAACATCTTCATAGTATGCGCCTCACACAGAAATCATCTTTCATTATCTAAATGAACAGGAAAGACATGGAGAGGATTTTTCAGGAAGTTTGGGATATCTGGAGTGATCAATCGCTATCATCCTCAACCTTTTAAGATCCATTGTTGGATATTCTCCAAGATTTGCCAGACCTTTCTTTCAGGGGTATTGCCGAGCCAAAACCTTCTGAACTTTGTCACGCCATCTTATTTTTTGATGACGACAGTTTTGTATATGATCTCTGGGGATCCACATTAAGAGTCGCAATGTTCAGCGGTTGAGCGAAATTCTTGCAAGTGATCTGGTACGACGCTTTTCATCTGTCCTTGGATGAATGTTCGATGGGACAAATGTATCCCATCATGATTTTGGCTCATCTGACTATGAGAAATTTTTGATTTATTGAAATGATAAATAATGATAAATGAATTATAATAGTTTTCTTTAGCCATTGAATAAAAATTAGCAATCAAAGACTTTTTCAACAACTAAACTTTTTGGCTGATCCATTCAACAGTGGTCTTTAGGTATACGAGTGTACAAGTTAGACAGAGTTCAATCCGATGTGGATTCATGGAAATCCAGGATTAACCAGTAAAAAAAATTCATCACCCAAATCCAACATTATAGCATTGCTACCATTGAAAAATTCTGTTAACCACCATTATATTTGTAGTGTATATCTGAAGGCGGCTCAAGAATGGATCGTCTGAAATGTTGTCTCAAAAAAGCCAAACCAGAAAAAGTCCAATCGTCCAAAAAACCTCTTTGACCCTTCTTAAAACTATAGACAAAAAATAAAAAATCAACATTTCTTGCTTTTTTTTTTAATACTCTTTGAAAATTCAGGCAGGTACCTTAACAAGCCATTCTTGAAAGTGTTAAAATGAGTTCTTCTAGTTATGAAACTCACTTTAAGGCTTAACGGATAGCTCAGTGGTTAGAGCAACAGACCAGTAGCACATGGTATACAGTTTAATGACCAGAATTTTGTTGGAGGTACAGAGTGGCTGAAAAGTCAACAGCATGGAGAATGGACAGCATGTAGAGTGTTCACTTTACACTAATGCCTTTGAGAAAGACATGAATTGATCTCTCCTTTACCCTGCTATGGGTGTATAGTAGGTTAGACTGGCCTCTTTGGCTATGTATATTTGGAAACTAGAGTAGGATACACAAAAATCTGATTTCAAACTAGCCTGAAGAGGCTCCATCAGGCTTATCTTAGCCTTAAACACATCCATAATGAAATCATCAGTGGTATCCCAACAAACTTGTAGCGGCTTCTGAGATAGATAAAGGTGAATTCTATTAAAGTGAGTGGTTAAAGCTTCAAAGTTCAAAACTTGCAAAGCCCTCAAAGTTGAAGTTGAAATGTTTGTAGGATTCAAGAATCCAAGTTCGACCACTTGTTGAGTCGCTTCCATGATTTTCTAGCAAACAGGATAGTCCTTTGTTACTTAATATAAAATTTTCCCGAACAGACAGATGAGGAAACAACCATTCACTTCTGCATCTCAGCTGGATTCAAGATTTCTAAAACGATTTTAGAAATCTAGTGGAGCAAATATAACCAAAGAAAGAGAAAGATGACAATATGAAAAAAAAAAAAAGAAAGAAAACTTTCTCGATGCCCAATAGAGACAATTGGCACTCTTCCAGCGTCAACACCAATAATGTTATGCTCAACGATGAGTCGAATCCCTGGACAAATAGACTTCCTCCAATATCTGAATCAGGCAGGCAGATATAAATACATCATTGTGAAAAGTTAGTTTGTCACTGGGGCTTCGATTCTGTTTGCTATTCAAGGCAACCCGACAATGACATGGCCGGATATCTCGGTCACTGGTCGGTTGGTGGCCCAAGGTTAGTCAAGCACTACAAATGGACACAGACTTTGGACAGTGTCCAATGGTTAGTTCCCACATATTGAAGCCAAACAAAAGAAGTCTTTTTACCTCCAAAGAGTTAGGGTTTCATGAGCGTGCTTCCAATTTGCTGAGATACAAACATGTCGGACATTCTTATACTCTCTCTTTCTCTGAATTAAATTTTTGTATGTGTGTATGTAGGTGTGTGTACTTCCAATTATTCCCTTTCTTTCCAACACTTGCACCCTTCCAGTCACTCTCTCGTACTCTCTCTCTCTCTCTCTCATCCTACCCTCGATTCCCCCTCTGATCCTACTCTCAATTCCCCTCTCTCTTTCATCCTACTCTCAATTCTCATCTCTCTCTCATCCTACTCTCAATTCCCCTCTCTCTCTCCCTACTCTCAATTCCCCTCTCTCTCTCTCCTCCTACACTCAATTCCCCTCTCTCTCTCTCCTCCTACACTCAATTCCTCCCTCTTTCTATTTTTGTAATCTTCTTTCCGTACTTCTACTTCCAAATTATCTGGAACGAGCAAGACAAAACCAGAAACCATTTCTGGTTCCAAACTGACAGAATAAAAGAAATTAAACACAAAAGCTAAGAATCAAAAATTAGAACTCATTGTAATATCTGGATTAGTGGTTCTCAAACTATGTGCCATAAGTATCTCCCAAATGCCCAAATGTAAATTTCTCCAAATACACAAACATGAATGTGTCCAGTATGGATCTCATGCCATAGCCAATCTTGTGGTTTTATCACTCGATTTTGCAAGATCTAAACCTTTTATTAGCATTAAATAAAAAGAAAAATAGTTGATATGTATGTATATAAGTATGCAGATAGAAAATTTCTTCCATTGATTATTGAAATATTTTCATCTAATTCATTTCAATTTTACAGTGTGTCAACTCAAAGAGTTTGTGTGCCACATAAATCAAAGATATTTCTTGGTGTGCTGTTATACGCCATCATACAATAAAGTCTGAGAACCACTGATCCAAGTCAAAGGACTTTGTTTATCAATAGAGATTTCTCAAGCTATCCGAAAGTAGAAAGTTCCAATAAAAAACATTTTGTAAGCCTAAATGGTATGAAGAAAAGATGCAAATTCCATTTATTCATTTGAAAAAATATGAGCAATCCCAGACCCTCAAATGGTGATTATAGTATGTTAGGATGAGTCGTTGGGGGTTGGGGTGGTAGGAACACTGAAGCCTGTTGGAAAGAGTAGAAGAGGTGGCCTGCAGCAAAACAAATACTGAATACTTTTTTTGCTTTTTGCTTTTTTACGTAAAGCCCAAAAGTGTCATAAAACAATTTTTCAAGAAGTTTGGGATATCTGGAATGGTCAATTGCTATCATCCTCAACCTTTTAGGATCCATTGTTGGATATTCTCAAGATTTGCCAGACCTCTCTTTCATGGGTATTACAGAGCCGAAACATCTGAAGCTTGTCATGCCATCTTATTTTTTGATGACCGCAGTTTTGTATATGATCTCTGGGGATCCACATTAAGAGTCGCAATGTTCAGCGGTTGACTGATTCTTGCAACATGAGCAACTCCTCAAGTCAGTGACTAAACGTTTACTTTGTCATATAATGTATATTCTATATGACATGACACTTATTGAAATAGGTTTGGTTAGTTACTCAATAGAAACCGTTACATGACCAACATCTTTTGACAGCATGCTACGCTGGGGGTGATCAATTGAAAATCAATCAATATGTAATTTCTTTCACCTTCTGTTCGGCAATGATCACCAGAAAAGTTTGAATTTTTAAAAAAAACATGAATGCATCCGGATACAAACTACAGGACCGATGATGCACAAATTTACATTACAAATTGAATCTACCAGCCTAAAAACCCTTGAGGGGGGGTAAAAAGTGGAAAAGAAGTCTTTTCTTGATATAAGTAAATGTTTAAATTTTCAACCCTCTAGTGCCATTGAAGTGGCCAGTATGTGATATATACATAGCCAGCCAGACCAGCTTAAAAACTGAAGAAACTTATGTTGATAGTCTTGGATGACAGCTTCTGATATATATTACAGAACTTGTTTAAACTTTTGATATTGAGAGCACAGAACTCATTTAAAAAAATTCGACTCATTAGAACATACGGCATTCTTCAAAAGAAGGTGTTAACGAGAATCACATTTACGTCATTCAGAACATACATGAAAGTGGCAACTACATAAAGATATAAACAAGTAAAAGATAGCAAAAGGAGCGAGACAAGGGGATAAGATATCACCTGAACTATTTTTAGCGAACCTTGAAAGCATCTTTTGGAAAATTGATTGGGAGGAAATGGGAATATATGTATATGGAGAATATCTAAAACCATTTGAAATTTGTGATGATGTCCCCATGATCAAAAGAATTACAAAATATGTTGACTGATCTAAATAGGGAAAGTAAAAAAGTAGGCTCAAAGATGAACAGAACAGAACTTAGACAAAAGTGATGCTCAACAATCAAGTCCTAAAAAAAAAAAAAATAGTATAGAGGGTGAGAATTTAGAAGATGTCAACTAATACATTCACCTACAACAAATATTAAAGTTAGAGAAGGACCATGAAAGCAAGATGAAATAACAAAACAATTGTCTGAGAATCATTTGGTAGGAATAGAGACATTGAAAAGCATTTT
>OY735236.1:41029065-41216565 GCA_963457665.1 Thysanoteuthis rhombus | reverse complement strand
AAGTGGAACAAGTCTCAAGAAATTGACTTTTTTGCAGTTGACCCTCGAGTTTTCTCCCGATTTGGGAATAGGAATAAAACAACACCCCTGGGGTTGGAAGGAGAGAGGAAGGAGAGAGACTGAGGGGGAAGAAAAGAACAGAAGACAGAGAGGGAAAAAGAGAGGGAAAGCACAAAAGAGAGAGACAGAGGGAGAGAATACGAAGGAAGAGATGGAAAGGAGAGTACAAAAAGTGAGAAAGGGAGAGGAAGAGTACAGAAGGGAGAAGGAGAAAGTACAGAAAAAGAGAAAAAGAGAGAGTACAGAAAAAAAGAGAGAGAGTACAGAAAGAGATAGAGAGAGTACAGAAAGAGATAGAGAGAGTACAGAAAGAGATAGAGAGAGTACAGAAAAAGAGAGAGAGAGAGAGTACAGAAAAAGAGATAGAGAGAGTACAGAAAAAGAGAGAGAGAGAGAGTACAGAAAAAGAGAGAGAGAGAGTACAGAAAAAGAGAGAGAGAGAGTACAGAAAAAGAGAGAGAGAGTACAGAAAAAGAGAGAGAGAGTACAGAAAAAGAGAGAGAGAGAGAGTACAGAAAGAGAGAGAGAGAGAGTACAGAAAAAGAGAGAGAGAGAGTACAGAAAAAGAGAGAGAGAGAGTACAGAAAAAGAGAGAGAGAGAGTACAGAAAAAGAGAGAGAGAGTACAGAAAAAGAGAGAGAGAGTACAGAAAAAAAGAGAGAGAGTACAGAAAAAGAGAGAGAGAGAGTACAGAAAAAGAGAGAGAGAGAGTACAGAAAAAGAGAGAGAGAGAGTACAGAAAAAGAGAGAGAGAGAGTACAGAAAAAGAGAGAGAGAGAGTACAGAAAAAGAGAGAGAGAGAGTACAGAAAAAGAGAGAGAGAGTACAGAAAAAGAGAGAGAGAGAGTACAGAAAAAGAGAGAGAGAGAGTACAGAAAAAGAGAGAGAGAGTACAGAAAGAGAGAGAGAGAGAGTACAGAGAAAGAAAGAGAGAGAGAGAGTACAGAAAAAGAAAGAGAGAGAGAGAGTACAGAAAAAGAGAGAGAGAGCAAGTACAGAAAAAACAGAGAAGAGAGAGAGTACAGAAAAAACAGGAGAGAGAATACAGAGAACAGAGGGAGAGTGAGAATACAGAGAAGAGAGGGAGAGTGAGAATACAGAGAAGAGAGAGAGTGAGAATACAGAGAGAGAGAGAGTATACAGAGAAGAGAGAGAGTGAGAATACAGAGAAGAGAGACAGAGTGAGAATACAGAGAAGAGAGAGAGTGAGAATACAGAGAAGAGAGAGACTGAGAATACAGTGAAGAGAGAGAGAGTGAGAATACAGTGAAGAGAGAGAGAGTGAGAATACAGTGAAGAGAGAGAGAGAGAGTGAGAATACAGTGAAGAGAGAGAGAGAGAGTGAGAATACAGTGAAGAGAGAGAGAGAGAGTGAGAATACAGTGAAGAGAGAGAGAGAGAGTGAGAATACAGTGAAGAGAGAGAGAGAGAGTGAGAATACAGTGAAGAGAGAGAGAGAGTGAGAATACAGTGAAGAGAGAGAGAGAGTGAGAATACAGTGAAGAGAGAGAGAGAGTGAGAATACAGTGAAGAGAGAGAGAGAGTGAGAATACAGTGAAGAGAGAGAGAGAGTGAGAATACAGTGAAGAGAGAGAGAGAGTGAGAATACAGTGAAGAGAGAGAGAGAGAGTGAGAATACAGTGAAGAGAGAGAGAGAGTGAGAATACAGTGAAGAGAGAGAGAGAGAGTGAGAATACAGTGAAGAGAGAGAGAGTGAGATTACAGTGAAGAGAGAGAGAGTGAGATTACAGTGAAGAGAGAGAGAGTGAGATGAAAGACTAAAATAGAATGCGAGGGAGAGAGACTAAAAAAAGAGAGAGTGTATGTGAGACAGAGATTAAAGGAGAGTAAGATTGAATGAGATCATGAGAGAAGGAGAGTTACTGAGAGAGAGTGAGTGTAGTCAGAGAGAGAATAATTGCAAAATAGTAGAGATAGGGAGAAAGGTAGCAAAGAAGAGAGTAGGGGGAGGGAATAAAGAAAGAACAAAAAAGATAAAGTGAGGAAAGAGAAAGCACTGAAGAAAAGGAAAGAGAATTGAGGGAGAAAGGAGAAGAAGTTAGGAAAGAAAAAAATTCTGGAAATAAAAAGAAATGAAAAATGTTGGAATGAAATAAAAAAAAGAGAAGTAAAAAGAAATGGAGAAGGAATGAAAGGAAAAATTCAAAAGATGAATGAAAATGAAAGAGAAAATAAGAAAAAATGTGGAATGAAGGACAGAATGAAAAAAAATGGATAAAACAAGACAGATGAATAAAAAATAGAAGTATAAAAAGGTAATGAAAGATATCGAAAAAATAAAGAGTGAAAATTTGAAGAATGAAAGACAGAGTGAAGAAATAAAAGTGGGAGGAATGAAAAAAAAAAAAAGAAAAGGAGGAAAACAGAAGAAAGAGCAATTCTTGAAGAATCCAAAACTTCAGAAAATCTCTTTCGTTTTCTTCTGGTAAGATATCCCAATATTGAAAATTCTTGAAGACTTTCTGAGGGACAAATCGCAACAGAAAAACATTTGAATCTGAGTTTTTTTTCGCTGCCAGATGATTCCAAAGTTTTTCCTCAAACAGAGACAGAAATCTTTCAGTCACACCAAAACTCCTGAGACTGACAGTCGAACAACACAAACACATTTTTTTTCAAACCACCCAATCCAGGGATGGGGGGCAACAAAATAAAATTTAAAAAAAACATGGCACAAATTCATAACCAAGATGTCTCATCGAGAAATAATTACGATGTCACGATTGCTACGAGTCTTTTCAGTAAAGACAGTAAAAAGGAGAATAAATTAATTGAAATAATAATTCTAGGGACAGGGGTGAATCTTTAGAAATTTTTTTTTTTTTTTTCTTTCAAATTCTTCAGAAATTTTTCAAATTCTTTTTTTGTTGGGTCCTAAAACTAGGTAGTGAGAAAAGGAAGAGAAAGTTGCCTGAGGGGGGGGGTACAGTAGTTGTCATTCTATCCCTTTTAATATTTTGTTAAGTAATTAAATTGTATTTACTTTAATAATCAGGATAATTAGAGGTAAAGTTTCACAAGGCAAAATACCGAAAAATCTGCTGGGGTTTGGGAAGGTGACATAGCTTGAAAATAGGGGACCTGGGTGGGCTTTAATCCTTCAGGGGTCCCATCCAACATTTTATAAGATTTGATAAAAAAAGAAAATTTGTAATAAACAAACTTGCACTATCACTTCATTGGTGACAAACCATCCCAAAGGCTGAATTATCATTTATGGAATTCATGTACGTACAAATATATCCTTGTTCTTATATAATATCAGTAGAAATGCAGTAGGTGAACTACCATTTATAAAACCTTTGGGGGATTATCCTTCCATTGAGGTTTCAAATAGCATCTCAATGTCTCTGGTACCATTAGAACAAGAAGTAACCCTACAAACTACCAATACCAGCTCTCATTGTGGTTTACATTTCTTTTGCTCTAGACAAGCCGGTGCAAAAAATACGTAGACAACAAAAACTTTGTGCTGGCATTTTCTGTCCTAAGAAACAACACTGGATTAGGAATTCTCACACATACAAAGTTTGAGAGAGAAATGGAAGTCATTCGTATTATACATCTGATAGACCAATTTTATCAATAGCGCTTGCCTCAAATCCTGACAATTCTTTTCAATAGCCATATTGTTTCAGTGATACTCGATTTCTTTCCTGACCACTAACAATCCCTTATCCATTTCCAAAACATTTCTATAGTAAATCCATTAATAATGCATTTATTATGACCACTGACAATTCTTTTCTTTCTGAATTTCAATATATTTCCACAGTAAAATCATTAGCAATTTTCATCATACACGAAATAGTTCTATTCTGTCAATAATGCTTGTCTTAATTCCTGACCACTGACTATTCCTACTATTTTCACAATTCATATCATAGAAGTTTTCTGCTTGTAATGCCTGTGTTAAGCTGAATCTGAGAAATTGTCTTACTGGCAAAGTTGAGACATTGTTTTGTAAAAAAAAGTCCAATTTCATTTTGATTACATAAACCTTTGATCAAATTAGAACGATATATTCATTTTTTGTGAAAAATACTTAAAACTGCATATTTGCTCTTTTTTTCTAAAAAAAAAGTTTGATTACACAAACTTTTAATTGTTGAAAAATAGTTTTATTTTCTTGTTTTGATTGAAAAAAATTTTCCATCAAATTAAAACTATGTATTTATTTTTTGTTGAAAAACTTGAAGCTTCTCCAATCAAACAATTTTGACGATTCAGCAAAACACTTGGATTAATTGCGGACTTTATCAAAGCCAAATTTTAGCGTCTTTTTCCCTGGTCCATATTCTCCAAGGGAAGAGGCAGTGTGATGATGTGAATAAGGAATTTCTTTTTTAAAAGTGAATTAAGAGATTACACACACAAGAAAGCACTCCTCCTCTTCTGATAACATGATCTCATCATTTAATTATTACACATGTAACGAGCTTGACATCTTAATCATGACATCCTGTGTCACGATTGAGAAATTAAATAACTCAGACAATTCAGACTCTCGTCTCTTGAGGGACGAGGAACAACACAGCAAATCTACCTTGATTCAAGCAGGAAAATATCAGTTACACCCTGAAAAAGCTAGCAACAAAAGAGCTAAGGAATAGAAAAGGCTAGCCATAAAGGACCTGTTTATATAAGAGATACTCTAAAAGAGCTAGCAACAAAAAAGCTAAGGAATAGAAAAGGCTAGCCATAAAGAACCTATTCATATGAGAGATACTCTAAAAGAGCTAGCAACAAAAAGGCTAAGGAATAGAAAAGGCTAGCCATAAAGGACCTGTTTATATAAGAGATACTCTAAAAGAGCTAGCAACAAAAGAGCTAAGGAATAGAAAAGGCTAGCCATAAAGGACCTGTTTATATAAGAGATACTCTAAAAGAGCTAGCAACAAAAAAGCTAAGGAATAGAAAAGGCTAGCCATAAAGGACCTATTCATATAAGAGATATTCTAAAAGAGCTAGCAACAAAAAAGCTAAGGAATAGAAAAGGCTAGCCATAAAGGACCTGTTTATATAAGAGATACTCTAAAAGAGCTAGCAACAAAAGAGCTAAGGAATAGAAAAGGCTAGCCATAAAGGACCTGTTTAAATAAGAGATACTCTAAAAAAGCTAGCAACAAAAAAGCTAAGGAATAGAAAAGGCTAGCCATAAAGGACCTATTCATATGAGAGATACTCTAAAAGAGCTAGCAACAAAAAAGCTAAGGAATAGAAAAGGCTAGCCATAAAGGACCTATTCATATAAGAGATACTCTAAAAGAGCTAGCAACAAAAAAGCTAAGGAATAGAAAAGGCTAGCCATAAAGGACCTGTTTATATAAGAGATACTCTAAAAGAGCTAGCAACAAAAAAGCTAAGGAATAGAAAAGGCTAGCCATAAAGGACCTATTCATATAAGAGATACTCTAAAAGAGCTAGCAACAAAAAAGCTAAGGAATAGAAAAGGCTAGCCATAAAGGACCTGTTTATATAAGAGATACTCTAAAAGAGCTAGCAACAAAAAAGCTAAGGAATAGAAAAGGCTAGCCATAAAGGACCTGTTTATATAAGAGATACTCTAAAAGAGCTAGCAACAAAAGAGCTAAGGAATAGAAAAGGCTAGCCATAAAGGACCTGTTTATATAAGAGATACTCTAAAAGAGCTAGCAACAAAAAAGCTAAGGAATAGAAAAGGCTAGCCATAAAGGACCTATTCATATAAGAGATACTCTAAAAGAGCTAGCAACAAAAAAGCTAAGGAATAGAAAAGGCTAGCCATAAAGGACCTATTCATATAAGAGATACTCTAAAAGAGCTAGCAACAAAAAAGCTAAGGAATAGAAAAGGCTAGCCATAAAGGACCTATTCATATAAGAGATACTCTAAAAGAGCTAGCAACAAAAAGGCTAAGGAATAGAAAAGGCTAGCCATAAAGGACCTGTTTATATAAGAGATACTCTAAAAGAGCTAGCAACAAAAAAGCTAAGGAATATAAAAAGGCTAGCCAAAAAAGGACCTGTTTATATAAGAGATACTCTAAAAGAGCTAGCAACAAAAAAGCTAAGGAATAGAAAAGGCTAGCCATAAAGGACCTATTCATATAAGAGATACTCTAAAAGAGCTAGCAACAAAAAAGCTAAGGAATAGAAAAGGCTAGCCATAAAGGACCTGTTTATATAAGAGATACTCTAAAAGAGCTAGCAACAAAAGAGCTAAGGAATAGAAAAGGCTAGCCATAAAGGACCTGTTTATATAAGAGATACTCTAAAAGAGCTAGCAACAAAAAAGCTAAGGAATAGAAAAGGCTAGCCATAAAGGACCTGTTCATATAAGAGATACTCTAAAAGAGCTAGCAACAAAAAAGCTAAGGAATAGAAAAGGCTAGCAATAAAGGACCTGTTCATATGAGAGATACTCTAAAAGAGCTAGCAACAAAAAAGCTAAGGAATAGAAAAGGCTAGCCATAAAGGACCTGTTTATATAAGAGATACTCTAAAAGAGCTAGCAACAAAAAAGCTAAGGAATAGAAAAGGCTAGCAATAAAGGACCTGTTCATATGAGAGATACTCTAAAAGAGCTAGCAACAAAAAAGCTAAGGAATAGAAAAGGCTAGCCATAAAGGACCTGTTTATATGAGATACTATAAAAGAGCTAGCAACAAAAAAGCTAAGGAATAGAAAAGGCTAGCAATAAAGGACCTGTTCATATGAGAGATACTCTAAAAGAGCTAGCAACAAAAAAGCTAAGGAATAGAAAAGGCTAGCCATAAAGGACCTGTTCATATAAGAGATACTCTAAAAGAGCTAGCAACAAAAAAGCTAAGGAATAGAAAAGGCTAGCAATAAAGGACCTGTTCATATGAGAGATACTCTAAAAGAGCTAGCAACAAAAAAGCTAAGGAATAGAAAAGGCTAGCCATAAAGGACCTGTTCATATAAGAGATACTCTAAAAGAGCTAGCAACAAAAGAGCTAAGGAATAGAAAAGGCTAGCAATAAAGGACCTGTTCATATGAGAGATACTCTAAAAGAGCTAGCAACAAAAAAGCTAAGGAATAGAAAAGGCCAGCCATAAAGGACCTGTTCATATAAGAGATACTCTAAAAGAGCTAGCAACAAAAAAGCTAAGGAATAGAAAAGGTTAGCCATTAAGGACCTATTCATATAAGAGATACTCTAAAAGAGCTAGCAACAAAAAAGCTAAGGAATAGAAAAGGCTAGCCATAAAGGACCTATTCATATAAGAGATACTCTAAAAGAGCTAGCAACAAAAGAGCTAAGGAATAGAAAAGGCTAGCCATAAAGGACCTGTTTATATAAGAGATACTCTAAAAGAGCTAGCAACAAAAAAGCTAAGGAATAGAAAAGGCTAGCCATAAAGGACCTGTTCATATGAGAGATACTCTAAAAGAGCTAGCAACAAAAAAGCTAAGGAATAGAAAAGGCTAGCCATAAAGGACCTATTCATATAAGAGATACTCTAAAAGAGCTAGCAACAAAAAAGCTAAGGAATAGAAAAGGCTAGCCATAAAGGACCTGTTTATATAAGAGATACTCTAAAAGAGCTAGCAACAAAAAAGCTAAGGAATAGAAAAGGCTAGCCATAAAGGACCTATTCATATAAGAGATACTCTAAAAGAGCTAGCAACAAAAGAGCTAAGGAATAGAAAAGGCTAGCCATAAAGGACCTGTTTATATAAGAGATACTCTAAAAGAGCTAGCAACAAAAAAGCTAAGGAATAGAAAAGGCTAGCAATAAAGGACCTGTTCATATAAGAGATACTCTAAAAGAGCTAGCAACAAAAAAGCTAAGGAATAGAAAAGGCTAGCCATAAAGGACCTATTCATATAAGAGATACTCTAAAAGAGCTAGCAACAAAAAAGCTAAGGAATAGAAAAGGCTAGCCATAAAGGACCTTTTCATATAAGAGATACTCTAAAAGAGCTAGCAACAAAAGAGCTAAGGAATAGAAAAGGCTAGCCATAAAGGACCTGTTTATATAAGAGATACTCTAAAAGAGCTAGCAACAAAAAAGCTAAGGAATAGAAAAGGCTAGCCATAAAGGACCTGTTTATATAAGAGATACTCTAAAAGAGCTAGCAACAAAAAAGCTAAGGAATAGAAAAGGTTAGCCATAAAGGACCTATTCATATAAGAGATACTCTAAAAGAGCTCGCAACAAAAAAGCTAAGGAATAGAAAAGGCTAGCCATAAAGGACCTGTTTATATAAGAGATACTCTAAAAGAGCTAGCAACAAAAAAGCTAAGGAATAGAAAAGGCTAGCCATAAAGGACCTGTTTATATAAGAGATATTAGTAAGGAGCCAAGACTCTGAGAGAGCTTGCAACAAAAGAGCTAAAACCCTAAAGTAAAGACCCAATCAAGCAATTCTGAAAAAACAATATATCACATAAGTTCATGAATATTTTATTTGCAATATGGAATCAAAATCAGAATAAGAAAAAGAAAAATAACATTGACTTGCCATCACAGTCAATAACATTACAACCATAGCATCAAAATTTTAAGTAATGTGAAAAAATTCCACTGGAAAATAAATATAGTCAGAATAAATTCTTTTCGTTGCATCACAGAAAATAACTAAAATAGAGAACCTAGATGTTATCGATAAACCCGTCAAAAGGTCCCAAAAAAGTCAAAATAGCTTTTTTTACCAAAAATCAAAAAAAATCATAGAAGGTGTCTAGTGGAGTACTGATGTCAATTTTCAAGTCAGTAGACAAACCCTTACGGCCACAAGTGCTGGAACAGGCAAGCCAACCAACACATCTACATTCAAGGAAGGGTAGAACCTTTCACCATCTTTGATGGCTACTGTTGTTCAATAAAAATAACATTGACTGAAGTCCACGCATTTGAAAACCAATGTACCATATTTATGAAGGCCTTATGAAATGAACCTTAATCCAAGTTGATAAAAGTATTATCAATAGCCACCATTTTGTGGCCAGCCCTTATTGAATATACCAGTAAATATAAAATAGAATTCACTGACTCTTCTCTAGTCAATACCCTTGAAAATTGCCTTTCCTTTTCATTAATCTAATGATTCATGAAAGAAAAAGGTCTGGTTAGTCAATCAATAGGAACAGGAATGCTGGGTTGCAGGGGTGATCAATTAGAAAAAACTGGGAGAACTGGGTGATCAATGAATGAGTTACTTCTTTCACCTTCTGATAGGTCTGAATTTTTTTAAAAAGAAGTGAAAATGCTACCAGACATGAACTAAGGGACGCATTTAGCATAAACTTACACTGTAAATTCAATCCCCTACAAAAAAAACTGCTTAAAGGGGAATTTTGAAAAAAAATCATCAAAAAATCTGGGGTTTTTTTTATAAATGTTATAAGGAGTAAATGTTTAAATTTTCAGTCCTCCAAGTTTGTTAATACGTTACATTATATATATATATATATATATATATATATATATATATATATATATAGCTGGCTAGCTAGCCAGAACCAATTAAAACTGAAGAAACCTATGTTGATGGTTTTGTTTGACAGTTACTAATGATTAAATGATTGAGCTGGATTCCAGGGATTTTTCAAGTTTGTTTCTCTACAGAAACACTTGACCTCTGGTGCACTTACAGAGAACTGGCCACAAAAAAAGCTACAACAAAAACGTAAGGTGACAATTTCATTTCATTCTGACTAAGTATTAAAAAGAAAGGGAATGCCAAGGCTTCAAATGGCAACATGTTCAAATGTATGTTGGGGTTATTTTTGTTTTTTTTCTATATAGCCTGTATAAATATATTATGCATGTTACATACGGATGACTTTGATTGAGTCTTCTGTTTTAGATCTTTCCTGTATAGACAACAAAGTAGTAGCCTTTTCTATCATTTTTTCCATCTAGTAGCTCTTTAGTAAATACACCTGTTGTGGCTAACTCTTCTAGGGTCCAATCCAAGACCCCTACTCTTAGTATACTTTTTGATTTTTTGTCCGAAATTTTCCAAAATTCCAAGAGAAAAGACCCCTGAGGGTCAGTTTCATTCTTCGCTTGTATAAAAAAACAAAAACAAAAAAAAACAAGAATACAGCTAAGCGTATCAGCCAAACAGCAGACTGTAAATTTAAGGGAAACAACTCCAAAGTTTTTTAGAAATTATTTCCCTTTTGAATACTGTATTTCTTTGCATACACCCTGTATATACAATGAAGCCTTGATTGAACTAATTTCTGGTTTAACAGACCATTTTCATAAATATTCTATTTTATTGCAGTGTATTAGTCATTACTAAAATATTGAAAGTCACCATTCATTTTTTTTTATCCAGGTAATCTTTCTAATTTTTGATAAGAAGTAGCAAAGAATAACCTATATTTATGCAGACATGAATATCAATGAATAAATGAACTGATTGACATGGAGAGACTGAAGCTAAATGAGAGCAGAAAGATATCTACAGGCACAGATATGGTCTCCCATAGAATGTCAAAAACTCGGGTGAATTAGTCTGAAGAAAGTTTGATAAATAGCCAAGCATAATAGAAAGGCTGTTGCTCAGAAACCTAATTAGTTCAGAGGGGAAATGTTAGAGTTTAGATCTAAAAGGTCCCAGTTTCAATCCCAAGTTTTGGCATTGATACCAAGTCCAACACGAAGTGAAACATTTGAGCATATTGGTCTGTAGATAGTTTCAATGTGTTGGAATAAGCCTGGATTTTAGATCAGATCAATCCCTCAGCTTATGTGCAGATCATCTTTAACAAATGGATTTTCATGGGGTGTGATTGCAAGCCACAGACCTCATTCTTTTTGCTATGTTTACCCATAGCTGGGGTGGGGATGGAGTGGATTCAATTCCTGACTTAGTACAGTTGTCTTTCTCTTAGACTGGTTGCACTTCCAAAGCTAAAGTGCTCAGACTGCTCAGTTATTTTACCCATTACGGAGGTTGGGGTATGGAGAAGAGATGGATAAATGCCTTTCCAAGAGGTATTGATCCGAAGTGAACACTAAGTGGCTTGGCCAGGATTTGAACTCGGTACACCGATTCCATTTCCTATGCCAGTAACCGTTACGCCACTCCAAAGTTGAAGTAAACAAAAGTCATCAACCTTCAACCAACTGTAGACGACTTTGTTTGCCACACAAAATTTTGTTCTGCTTCTGCAGGTGACTCTGTTTTATGGACGTTAGTGTGTTTGAATTTTACAATTGTGACGTCTTAATGTGCACTTAGTAACTCTCAAAGCTTGTAATTCGTCATGCAAGTTACAGGCTTTAGAAGTTACTAAGTGCACAAAATCTTGGCGCCCTTGAAAAAATAATGCGGAGTGCTGAAGGTCAATTCGGTTGTTGGTAGAGCATTTGACTGGAGATCTAAAAGTCCTCCATCTAATCCTGGGGTTTTCGCATCAATATCGAGTCCTATTCCGTGTGAATAATATTTTACAAGGATTTAAAACCTTGTTCATAGGATAATGGTAATCACAGCCACTTCAGATGAATCAAGCATAATACCACCACCAGCCCGCACAAAATGAATTTGCTTAAAACAACTATGAAAGGAAGCACCCACAGAGTGCATACTTCTGCTAACCCCACAGCACCTAAAACTTGAATGAAAATCAGTTCATATATAACTATGATGCAGGGAGGTAACTGTAGAAAATTTCTGGATCTGCCACAAGATTTAACCAATTGATCCTCATCCCCAGGAACACCTTCCCACGAGACGTCATCAAAATTTATCGAGATATTGTGTGGACGGCCCAACAGACGGACACGAATGAATACATATACCTCTTCCAATGTCATGGGCAGAGATAAAAAATATATCATACAATAAATAGGTACATTATTGACAAAAGTTTATGACAAAATCATCTTCCTAGTTGGGGGTGGGATAATCTGTTGCATGAAGAGAAGGATTAGGAGAAAGGATTTAGTCATTCAGATTTCACGCAAATCCTAAATCCTCTTCTTAATCTTTAACAACATAAACAGTAAACAATTTTTCTGACTGACATTACAAAGAAGCAGAATCAACACACGTAACAATTAGTGATGTGCTGATGTTTTCTGTCACGTTTAAAGATGTAACTGATGTAGTAAAATATAATTTTATGCAGGCAGTTGACACAGTAAAATAGAACAATTTATGTAACTGACACAGTGAATTAAGATTATTCATGCAACTGATGCAAGAAATAAAATGTAATGATTCGTGCTACTGATGCAGTAAAATATAATGATTTAGTGTAACTGACATTGCAAAATAAAAATGTATGTGTAACTGACGTAGTAAAATATAATTTCAATCATGTTTGAATATCCTGATTAAAATGATGAATTTAAAGAATGATAAAAAAATATAAAAAGTAAAAAAAACGGAACAAAAGGTCTTTGAGATTCCATTTGTAGTCAACAGAATGCTATTCTCCAAGTTCACTGTGATGCAAATCTTTCTTATCTACGCTAATAAGATACTCTCTTTGAAGAAGAGAGGAAGACTTACAACTAATTGTGGCCGGTAGCTAAAGTGTGAATGATTGCTGCTGTTGCTGTGGGTAAGTTTTCTAAGTCTCAGTGAAAGTTTCTTGAGAGCTGATTGAAGAGAGACTTATTTGACTGCTGTACCTATCTCTGCTTTTGTGTGTGTGTGTGTGTGTGTGTGAGAGAATTTGGCAGCAAAACACAAGTTTCACTTTCTTCCTCTCTTTAAAACTGATAAAAGAGAGGAAGAGAGTGAAACTAATGTGACAAAAAACAAGGTTTAAAATATAAGCATTCTGAAATATTAATCTACTAAAATACACCCATAAAAAATGACGGGATTATTTAAATATGGATTGGTACTGAGGAATTAGAACCTATTCCATTGAGTTATTCATTTTTGATAATTCAAGTATCCGAATTTTAGGTTTGATTTTAACCAGTGCCTAAAATGGCTCCATTAGGCTTCAAATAGGCTATATATGTGTGCAAAATATATATATGGGTTCCTTTGCACAAAAAGAAAAAAAAAAAAAAAAAATGTGGGGTTAGGGTTCGCTTTCACCCAGATAATAATGAACTGATTTTCATCTTTTTCTACATGATACGAAAAGTCTGATTTCCCCAACTAAATTTAACATGCACACACAATGTACCTAAGGGGAGGTTTTAAAGTAAAATATTTATGACACCACAAGGCCTACGAGTCATTCTGCTTCTTTGTATTTACCACCTTTGCACTCTCTCTTCATTTATTCATTCTCCTCATATCTTCCATCTTTTGTCTTCTTCATCTCCACCCACCTTTGTAATGTAATGAACAAGGCTAAGAATGGAAGAAGGTGCTTATGTTTGAATGGGAGGAGAATGGATTGAATCTTTACTATAACTCTTATTTATTCATTACTCTTTTCTCACAAGTCTGAAAACGAAAAATTGAGTTATAGTAGCAGTAGACCACAGTAATTTAAATATATAACAAAATTAATCAACATCAATGATAATAACAACAGGTATATTAATTCCATTTGCTTTTGTAGGTTATTACATTTTATATATATATATATATATATATATATATATATATATATATCCATTCCACAGATGATAAATTACATTAATAACTAGAGAGCACTCAGAGAGTGTATACCACTGCCAACACCATTGTCAAGGGGAATAATTGAGCATGGATCCATTCCCAAATTCACTTAGTTCTTCTGTAGTCTGCCGCAAAATTGAATTTCACCAAGAACATTCAGAGATATTGTGTGAGCAGACATGAAATTTTGGTGATATTATGTGGTGGGTACATATAACTATGTGTGTGTGGGGGGATTGTGCATGGATCCATTCCAAACTAATATCATTTCCCACGTAGCTTTAAGGCCCAACCTACCATGATATTTCATAGAAATTTACAGAGAACTTTTGTAGATACTGTGTTTGCAATTTACGCTGGCAAACCAACTGTATAAAAATGAAATGTATTTGACAGAAATATTTCATTAGTCAATGAAGGAAACTTTTTCCATAAAACTTTCGATGCTAATCTTTTTTTTTTCACAGTTATGCTCTCTATTGAGATCATTTCAGGAAACCACTGATAAGGCTGGACACTGGGTCATGAATTTACAACAGGGAAGTAAAGGAAGTAAATGTACAAGAAAAGTGAATATTTTTGTATTCAACAGTCATGACCCAGGAGAAAGAAAAACAATCAATATCAAAGAATGCTTTTGCTTATTTATTCAAACCTAATATAAAATAATCTTCAGTTCATCATACAAAACTATGGCTTCAAAGTATTTTGCTTACTTTTCTTCGGTGTTACCAATTTAGATATTTTAAAACTAGATTTAAATGATTCTAAAGAGCAGAAGTCACGGGAGATTATTTATAGAAATAACAAGGATATATCTTATTTATCTTGATAAAATTTCTTGAGAACTGCTTTCTTGGACCCCCAACAGTCACATTATAACGAGGGACGCATGTATCAGTTATTCATACCATTTTGTTAGATATTTAGGAGACCAAACTTTCAGCTGAGATATATGCTCCTCAAGTGCCTTCCAGCAAAGCTGTATTTTATAAGACTAGGGTAGTGTCCATTCCAAAGTAGCAGGTTTCCAGAAAAGGGCAGGACTTTATGGTGTTTGGAACCATAATTGTCAAGTAAAATAATCTTCTGTTCGTTATACAAAATTATGGCTTCAAAGTATTTTTGTTATTTTTCTTTGGTGCTACCAATTTAGATATTTTACATCTAGATTTAAATGATTCTAAAGAGCGGAAGTCATGGGAGATGATTTATAGAAGTTACAAGGAAATATGACACTTTGTTTATTTTTATGAGATTTCTTGAGAACTGCTGATTGAGAAAAAACTTCACACTCAACACGGCATTGCCTTGTGTGCTGTCAATATTATAGAATGGCCAGTTGTCGACTAATTGTGGAGCATACACACTCATAAACAGATTTCTCCAATTGTTGTGAGATATTGTGATGTGTTTTTATGTGTATTTCACATGACTTAAGTAGGTTACAATAGTCCTGACAGCAATTGATCTGATTGGCTCGAAGCCCGCTCAGGAGTTATTCTCTAGTGAAAAAGATTTTTTAATTTTAACCTGGTTACAAATCAATAAAACAACTTAACAAAATTATTCTCTCTCAAAAAGAGTTTTAAAAAAAAGATATCTATTCTCAGGGGAGCTAACTGCTGGAGATAAAGAATGTTGATAAATCTATCACACTACAATCAGATGACAAATATTTTTTCTTAAAATCCTGAAAAAATTCTAAGCAGGACTGAATTTCAAACGATCATATACAGAGGGAACTATTTATTACGATCATAAATGATATCATAAAGCAGTTATTGTGATCAAAATCAGTCTGTCCCAAACATTTTTTACTTAAAATAATTCAAAATGAATTGAAAATTATAACAATTTTTACAATTATTATCATCATTATTTTTTAATGTCACATTGAAAGTAAATAGTTTCAGTTTTTATATCATTTGCTTAATGTCATCGGTCGGTTATTGTTATCTAGAAGACCCTATCCCAAAGTGATCACAACAAACAGCTTCCTCTACATTTGCCTAATGTTATCAGTCAAATATTGTTACCTTAGAGACTCTATTCCAAAGTGATTACAATAAGTAGCTCTTCTAAATATCATTTGCTAAATGTCATCAGCTGGTTATTGTTATCTAAAAAACCCTGTCCCAAAGTGATCACAATAAGCAGTTCCTTCTGTATTTCATAAAAAGTGGTTATTTTAAAAGAGTTGTTTTAACTCGCCTCTGACATCTAATTAAGTAAAGGGGAGATAATCCAACAATATGACTCGCTTTGAAATAAGAGTTACAATTCTTAGAACATCGTTAAACGGTCTCTTCTAGAAGAAGGAAAGTGTATTATTTCCGAGAAATATAGTCATACATGTGTTGAATTCGATAATATTTTGATATTGTAATTCTCATTCTCTTCATAAAATTGGATATGTCCCCAAAATGATGTAACAAAACAATCTACTTGAATAAAACATAATGTGCCAAAATATTTTTGTGTATGTAACACTATTCTAAGTCACCACTACATCCTACGTCCATTACATAGAGATCTGCAAAGTGCCCATCTCTATGAATCTGATTCTGCAGATGATTCAGTAGAAACAAGATTTTACGTTCTATTTGATGAATAAATCTTAATGATTCTCCTACATTAATTTTGAGAATGATTTTTATTTATTTTCTTGGAGAGTAGCTGATGGCTGCCATTACTTTGTTTACACAATTATCAACATGAATTGGGGTTTATTGCACATCAAGTGGATATAACAGTTCAGATCCTTTATATTCACAGCAAAAAAACAAATCTATAAACTCACACATCAAATGACAAAACATTTATAACAATTCAACCAAGACAGTCAACACCATTGAATAATAAACAACACATTAACAAAAGACATACAACGGTAGCATAGCAAGACCACAATAGTCTTTTTGAAAACTTCTGATAGCAAAAAAAAATCATTTCAATAGTTGACATTTATAGAAGAAAAAACAAAACAAAAAACAAAACATGAAAGTGAAATATGGAAAATGAGATAAAATCAAATAATGTTTTTAATAAAACTTTTCCAAGTAATTTTTAAAACAGGATTCTTATGATTATTGTACAAAGGTCTGTCTGGTAAGTAAGCAGCCATTTTTATCAAATTATTTTGGGAACCAGAAGCACGGTCTTGATATAACTTCAGGGGGGGATCTTACTTAGCATGCTTGAGAGACATTCTCCAATGGACTTACTCAGTCAGCACTGATATGCCATTAAGTGAGCTTGTTTCATTTACCATGCCTCTTGCAGGGATTTAGGGCAGCACCCGCCCGCAGTCCAGATTTGGCTTCCTACAACTTCTGGTTCTTCCCCCAAAGAGATTCCTAACTATGAACGAGATTAAGGAGAATGAAGAATTCAAAGTCAGCCACACTAAGGCAGTTAAGACAAAATAACACGGCTGGGTCAGGTGAGAGAAAATGTACAATTTGGATAAAGTTAAGAAGATGGCACAGAAACCTGATCAGTCATTAGACAATATCTGAGCAAGTGAAGGCCAATAAGAGAGGGATGCAGGAGTTACTTTGTCCCCAGGACCACGGTGGGGGAGATCAAAGAGGGCCCTGGAACTAAAAAGGCATCTTCAATAAATGAAAACAGGATGACTATTGGAGGAGGGAAAAAGGACCAAAAGAAACTTTGTTCTTCCTGATAAAGTCCCTCTCAGATTCCATGTAGCTGGGTTCAAAAGAAAGCCACAGGAAATGCCGGGAATTTGAAAGAAAGGAAAAGATGGAAAACAGTTTTCAATCTTTTTTTTAATCAGATTAAGTATCATAAATAAATAATATTTTCAATTCATTTTTATTTCATTTATGACGACCCTTCATTTTAGTTTAATTAGTTGCTTTTATTGCAAAAAAAAAAATCAAGATGAAGGTGAGAAATTCTTTTAAATAATTAAAAGAATACTGTTCATCTGAATCAGAGATTAAGAAAAAAATGTTACTAACCTGATGAAGTAATTTCATCCTCGTAACTCATGGGGGGATCATTATAGAATGTAGTCCATTTTGAACTTGATACAGCAGCCATTATAGCACCCTGAAAATCAAACAAACATAAGAAAATCATTCAGAAAAATAAAGACAAAAGAAAGGTCAGGTTAGTCACTCAATAGGAACCCTCACTTGACCAATGTCTTTTGGTAAAACGCCAAATTGGGGGTGATCAATAAAAAAATTGGAAAAAGGGATGATCAATGAATAAGTAACTTCTTTTGTCTTTTTGTTTGGCTGTGATCACTAAAAAAGTCTAAACTTTCAAAAAAAACAAGCATCAGTTCAAGCATATTTTTAGGCAACAAACCGTATCCGATGAATAAGCTCTTTTTCTTGCCTTTTGTTTCGCTGTGATTATCAGAAAAGTCTAAATATTCAAAAAACGAGCGTGAATGTTGCCAGACACAAACTAAGGGACCGATTTAGCATAAACTCAGATTGTAAATTGATTTATCACTAAATAAAACAAAAACAGAAGGAAAACCCAACTTATTAAGGTAGGGGGATTTTGAAAAAACAATAAAATTGTTTTTCTTGATATGATAATGAGTAAATGTTTAAATTTTCAGAACTCTAGCTCCATAGGTATGGTATATACGCTCAACACACAGAGAGACCAACTTAAAATCTGAAGTTTTTTTAAAGAAAAAAAACTGATGTCAATGTTGGTAATTGGAGAAGAGAGGGATATAGCTCTTTTGCTTACTTGAGGGACAGCTACTGCTTAAGCCTTAACAATATTATCATGGAAAGACAAGGATATTGGATTTGAGTTCAGATCTCACTGGAAGTTTATTTTTTATTTCTTATCCATGCAGTTTACTTAAAGGTCAAAGAATAATAATCTAATTGAAATAAGACGAAACATATCCATACTTTGCATAAATGAATCACTGTAGCCCACATGAGTATCTGAACTAATTATCTAAAATTATTTGAAAAAAATAGATCTAAAATTATCTGGGAAAATACCTGCACAAGATATGGACATTATTAGTGGTATTATGCAATTTTCAAAGTTGTAGACCCAAAAATGTCACCACGAGCATCCAGAGACACTGGGTCAAGCAAAGAGAGAAGAATCTGTTTGTTGGTCAGTTGGGCAGGTCATTTGTGGGGCTACAATGATTTGATATGTACTAGGGAAAAATGAATCACAATGACAAAGCTTGATCTAAGAGATTTGGAAGACTTGAAACTCAAATTTATTTTGACAAGTATCTTTGTCTTTGTTGTTTTTATCATGTTATTTTAATTCAAGTAGGAAGGAATGATAGAAAGAGGGGAAAACAGGAGAGAGAAAGGAAACATGGAAGGAAATAGAAGGGAAAATTTATGAGGAGGGAAGGAGGAGGAGAAGATGAAGGAAGGAAGATATGAGGGGAAGGAAGGAGAGAGAGAGGGAAAAGGAAGAGAGGGAAAAAGGGGTAGGAAGAGGGAAAGAGGAAGAGAGAGAGAAGGGAGAGAGAATAAGGAAGAGAGAGAGAAGGGAGAGGGAATAAGGAAGAGAGAGAGAAGGGAGAGGGAATAAGGACGAGAGAGAGAAGGGAGAGGGAATAAGGACGAGAGAGAGAAGGGAGAGGGAATAAGGAAGAGAGAGAGAAGGGAGAGGGAATAAGGAAGAGAGAGAGAAGGGAGAGGGAATAAGGAAGAGAGAGAGAAGGGAGAGGGAATAAGGAAGAGAGAGAGAGAAGGGAGAGGGAATAAGGAAGAGAGAGAGAGAGAGAAGGGAGAGGGAATAAGGAAGAGAGGATGAGGGAAGGGTGAAGAGAGAAGGAAAGGAATATAAAAAAAAAAAAAGAAAAAAAAAAAACAGAAAAACCCCAAAAAACTCTGACCTTTAATTTTCTCCTGGCATTAAATTTTTTCATTTCCTCAACCGTTTCTTGGAGGTGGATCTTGGTCTTTTCCTGAAATCAAATCAAAAAAGTCAAATATTTGAAAATATCAAATCTCAGGACGTCAGAAAAACTATCAACTTACATTCTCAACAGAAAAATGCGGTTAATGGTTGATAAATAAAAAAATTAAAAAGTCTTCAGCTTCCAATTTGCATCTGATAGATTTAAAACAGATATTCAAAACATTTATTTTCAAAAAGAAACAAAATCCAATATTTTTCAACATATATAAAGTACAGAACAACGGCAGCAGTAGACTGAATACGGTTAAGGGGTCATAAAGGGTCTTACAAAATCCCTTTGATTTAATTATCACAGTGGAATTTCAGGGAACTCCTGGTTGATGGATGCAACAAGTGGATTCCTTTAAAAAAAAAATCAATTAAAGAAAAATCTTCAATTGACAGTAGAAATTATTTCATTCTATAAAGATCAAAATTAGAATCCCTATATATTTTTTTTTCCCTATATATTTTTTTGGCAGTTGCATTCATCTTTGTCGTAAACATCGATATCTTAGGATTTTTTACCAGGATATGTCCTGACTCGGAGTCTTCATCCAGATAGAATCTAAAAAAATCTTCAAAACCCCTCAAATACAAATCTTATAACAGTTAATAATTAAAAGATGAATCTCCATGGAAACCTCAAATGAGGAAGAAATCAAGAGAAGAATCCCTTTTGGTTGGCCAGCTTTTCATAGGGCAAGTTAAATTTTTGAGAACAAGAAAATCCCATTAGTTCTAAAAAGGAGGGTATACAACAAATGCATCCACGGGATAGTCACCAATGGAGCTGAAACATGGAACCTGACCAAAAGATTGACCCACAAACAGTGAAACATGCAACGGGCACAGAAGAGAATCATGCTCAACATCAGAGAGAGATATCACAAAACAGCACAATATATCAGAGAAAAAACAGGCATCAGAGACATCATAGAATCCATTAGAAAACTTGAATGGCAATGGGCTAGTCACATAGCAAGAAAGTCAGACAACTGCTTGACATCACAGCTAAATAAGTTCAGAAAGTATTGGCTGCATGATGCCAGTGATAGAGAAATCTGGTGAATCTTATGGAAGGTTTATGTCCATTGACAAACATTAAAACGATCATAATGTGTGTCAGGTGAGGGAAGGATATCTTCAAGAACATTGTTGACTGTTCAGATATGTCAATCCCACAATATCTGATTTATTTTATTAAACTCTGAATCAGTGATTGGAAAGGTTCTTGCAACGCTATTTCCATTATGTATATTGCTACACAAACTGGTTACGATTTAGACCAGGGGTCGCCCAAATCCAACCCAAAGATGGCATCAAATACGTCACATCGCACCCCAAAACCCTGTTTTCATCTGAATATCAAACAATAAAATTCATTATTGAAAAATGGCGCCATTACGAAGTTAATCTTTTTAACAATCTCTATAGTTTTTATGCAGTATATCATTGCTCCAGGGTCACCAAATGATGGTCGGAGAATAAAATGATCGAAGCATGACTAGAAAGAAAAAAGAAGCAAATATGTTGAGTAAAATAAGAAAACAAAAATCAAGCGAAACATATTCAACTTGAAATGTGATTCAGAACTTCGAAAAATACTATTTCAAGGGAAGTAACTGCGTCGTTTCATCTAACTAAGTAGCCTCCCTTGTATCAATATTATGTATGACAAATTAAAGGTTAGGCATTGGACATACACGATTGATACACATTTAGACGAAATTAGATATCACAGATTTTACAAGCACACAGACAAATTGATTGCTGGGAGAATTGACGGATCAAAGTTTTGATAATTAACAACTACGAAATTAAGATGAAAGAAACTACAAGTAAAAAATTTAATAATAATGTTTGACAATGCTTCATCTATTAAAAAAAAATGGGGATAATATTGTTGAGTCCCAAGAGAGATTCATATTCCACTGGGGTACCTTCGATTTTACAAGTATATAAATGCACAAATGTACTGCCAAAGAATTTGCAAAGTTGCGTAACATTAAGATGTGTGTGCTTTTCGTTTGTTTTTAAAATGCTGGTTTGGTTGAGAACTTATTTTTAAACATCCTGAAGCTATCTTAGATTGATTGAGAGAACAAAAACAACGGAAAAATGAATTTGCCAAATCTTTAATCTAAGCCCTAAATTGCTAAATGGGGGGACACAGGGATAGATATTTCATCAATAATTTTTGAAGTAATAGTGAAATGCTGATACAAACTAAAACCATATTTGATGAAATATAACACCAACATTTTGTTCATCTACCAAAAGGTAATTATAACCTTCGTTGTCTAGCACAGCATAGGTCAGAACTTGGGGAAATTCAACGAAATGTGTTTTTTGTCATAATATTCCCTGCTAACATAAGGTGGGGGGAAGGTCTTATATTCCATCGAATATGGTACTTGCGTTTTCATTTAGAAATTGATTTTTAAAAATTAATGAATTCAAAGTCCATAATTGAATCAAAACAAAGAATGAACATATTTAATAAAACAAATAAGAGAGAAAGTTTTATGCAAAAATTAGACAATCATAATTATGAAAAGAATCACATCAAGTCATGTGAAAAGTAAAAAAGCAGAATAAAATATTGTCAACAATAATATCAATTCTGAAACTTGAAATCATTTGAGAGAAAATAACAAATTCAAGAAAAGGTTGATATATACATATATATATATATACATACAGAGAAAGCCAACATCCAGCCACATAGATAAGCATTGGAGGAATTAATTGACTTCAACTATTCCTGTCTAGAGCATAAAATAATTTTTTGTTATCACTCTCATTCCAACATTTATGACAATCTAATCTACATTTTCTCAGGCGAACTATCCATACGTAAAGAGAAGAACTCTTTTTCCAAGAGCGTTAAGTAAATAACAATATCAAAATGGACAGCACTTGTAATGTAAGTTGAAGATAATTTCTGCACATTTTTTTTTGTTAAAGAATTGCCTACCATGTCCTGGTCTGGCGGCGAAATCCACGCCAAGTTGAAATCCAAACTGGTTTTATTAAAGGTTCCTTGTTTTGTTTTTTTGATCATCACTTAATTTTATCAATAGTTATTTAAGTTCAGTGCAAATATATTTTAAAAGATCTTCCTTTTTTTAAGGAAAAATATCTTCAACTCTTATTGTGGCAGCCAGGGAAATTTTCTAATCTCTCAAAAAAATAGCCAACTGCACAGGGATATGTGTGTGAGTGTCCAGAGTGTAGAGAGAATAAAACTACGAATGGACTGAGCTGAAACTTGGCGCATACATGTTTTTTGATCCCAGGAGTATAATAATAGAAATATTGGGATCATGCTCAACTGTATTAATTGAATAATATGAAAAGTATTCATCAAATAAAGAAGATTCTGAGTCTATATCCAGAGTGTAGAGACACAAGAATGGATTGATTTGGAATTTAGAACACGCATGCTTTTTCATTTCAAGGGTTGGATAGGCAAATATTCTGATTGTGCTAAATTGTATCTCTTAAGTGATATGTAAGTATTTGTTGTATAGAGAGAAAAACTACTGAATGGATTTGACTGAAATTTGGTACACACAAGTTGTTTTTTTTTTAAACCAAGAAATGTAATACATATATTTGGATCATGGGAAATAACTGAACCTCCTCCCCAAATAATATCATTTTGCCACGTAATTTTGAATAAATGACTTATCTGCTATGATAATATCAGAGCTACTTGTCCTCCCCAGTATTGATGTTAATACAACTCATTTTTCAACAAAAGGTTTCTCCACAAGAAAACCACTAGAGCCAGTGCGAAATAAGTCCCCAGGGACTGGGAACTCTTAGTGACTGTCAGACCTTTACTCATCATACACTGATCTATAACATTTTATCCCCTTTAAGTCTGGATTTGGCTGGCTGGCTGACGCAGCCGAATACTTTTGCTATAATGGCTTTGCCAGGATGTAAAACTGAGTCTACTACGAAGATTTTCTTTTTAAAAAAGACCCATGAACTTCGACGATTTATAATGGTTTCATCTCATTCCTCTGCAATGAAATTCAAAAAAATATTTTGAGGCTCCTCATCCTCTTTTCGCATTATCCTTCTTATAAATTTATTTACGGATTTTGGATACAAAGAATCCTCTAAATTCAATGAGAAATAAATAAAAACTTTTGATAAACAACAAAAAGGAAAGAATCATTAAATGCAAGAAGGCAGACAACATGCAAATTTGAATTTTTAACAAAATTTGTTTCATAAAACAAAGAAAGCATAAATCCAGACGAATCATAAATAAAAACATCTTTAAAAGAAAAAATAATCGATCGAACAACAAAGATAAACTTTGACAAAAGCATTGTTAGGATGCAATTTTAGTTGATTAGAAAGCATGACATTTACTCTGAACACAATTTATGATTTTAAGATATGCCAGCATTCGTATCGATTTCATACACAGATACACACATATGCGTATGTATGTACACACATTAATGTAAATATATAACAAAAGCAAGGACAACAATATTTACAAAAATAAAGTCAACTCGAACAATATTTATTAATAAACTTTAGGGAACTACTTGAAAAGATTGGTCCCAAGATTGAATTCAGCTGACGTCACACAGATATGCACTCCAAGTCACACAAAGTCAGCATAATCTTTCTCTCCGCATTTTAATGATTTCGTCATTTTTTTAAATTATTACAAAAGACAAAAATTCAAGATGAAACAATTGAACAAATAATTTGATGTACTTGAACAAAATCAAACAATTCATTTACACGCAAACAAATAGATTAGTGTACTTAAATACGAGTCGAATAATAAATTATTTCAATTCAATCAATTTTCAATTTAATTTATTCTTTAATCAAAAAACAATTGAATTTATTTAATTTCAAAGAAACAATTCAATTTTTATTTCATTTGTTCAGTATAATTCAGAAATGTGCAAGATGAAGTCAAACACATTGCCCAACAGGAGTCCATTTTGTTTACTGTGGGAATTGGAGCATATACCTAGGAGATGTCAGCTGAATTCAAATTGGCTCCAACCTCAGTTAGGATCAGCATAGTTATTCAATCTGTTTACTGAAGCCTTCAAGAATTTAGAATTGTTAAGGAATCTAGAAATGTGTTTATCCTCAATGCTAATATTTGAAGATCAACTCATTCATTAATTGATCTAATAACAATGCATTTCTACAGTGGATGATTCATTAAGTAAAATCATTAGTAATGCAATTCTATAAGGAAAAAAAAAAAATCGTATGCAACACAAATTTTTACTAAATTGATCCCAAGACATTTTTTCTGATAAAGGATTTTTACAGTAAGTCATTTGTTGTGCATTTCTACAAGCAGACATCCAATATATGAGTAGTTTAAAAAATTTTTAACACACATGTATTTCTGTATGCCACTAATATTCAGTGGTTAGCTCCCTTGTTAATTCTTATTAAAAAAATGGCAACTGATATATTTCACTAGGTTTTATTTTCTATGATATATAATCTGTACTCAACAGTTGAGCAACAATATTGAATGAAAAATGCATTATCCTGTATATACAATTTATTTTTTCTTAGATAATAGGCACCTGGATTTTTTAGCTCAAAATTACCCAGATAAAATGAGGATTCTGAATTTTTAAATGAACATTTTGGCAACTTGCTCCTTATTAACATCATTATCTTAACATAATAGTCTTGGATTAGGGTTAGGGGTTATTGTTAGTCAGAGCAAGTTGCTTTGTAGAAATAAAAACAAAAAACTTTTTTAGATTGAATCACAACATTATGATCACCCTGGTGCAAAAATAATTGCGTTTTTTGTTATTTTAGAATTTGATGCTCACTTTTGAGATAAACAAACTATGTTCATGTAATATTCCATATTGAATTTATGAATTTTGTTTTATTTATCCAAGCTGGATGTTTTATTTTCACTATTTATTCTGGTTTATAAGAGGCTGTCAAGTCAAAGATGGCAAAAAGCAAATTCAAGCAATTTTGTATTTAGTTCGGGGTACATAGCAGAGAAAACTGCTCGCAATAACAACCAAGTATTTTCTGGTGACTGTCAATTAACATACAGCTCAACATTGGTTCCGAAGATTATGAACGGAAATCAGAGCCTTGAAGATGTGGACATCCTTCTGTGATCGATGACATCCAATTGACAGTTGTTATTGAGGCAAGCACATAAAAAAACTCGAGAGGTTGCAGAGGAACTAAACGTTGTCCATTCAACAGTTGTTCGACATTTGCACCAAATTGGAAAAGCAAAAAAGCTTGACATGTTGCGCAAATGACCCTCAATGAAAAGCAAAAAAGCTTACAGGTCACATGGATGATACTCCAAAAATTGAACAAACTTGGCTATGAAACTCTACCTCACCCAGGCTTACTCACCAAACCTCTCACTGACTGACTGACATCTTTTCAAGCATTCCAACCAAAACCTGCAAGGGAAAGTCTTCAAAAACCAGGCAGCAAGTCAAAACGTCTCCATTGGTTTCAAGAACCATGAATTCTATGCTTCCAGGAATAAATGAACTTGTTGCCTAAATTGATTGGATTCTGAATGTTCTCATTTCGATAGATAACTTTTATTCTAATCTGACATAAACTGCTTTAACTTATTGTTGCACTACCTACAGTCTACAGTAAATCACTTGAAAGGGAACGTTTTCTTTTATTTCCCTGCTTCGTAGCAATTAAATCTTGTCTGATGGAGAGACGAACTAGACAAATTCAGAAAGTACTAGCTCCGCGACGCCCACGATAGAGAAGTGTGGCGAATCCTGGTGAAGGTTTATGTCCAACGACGGACGTTAAGAAACTAATGATAATGATGAAGTTTTATGAGAAGCGTTCGATGTTCAATGTTGATGGAGTTATGCCCCTTGCATTGAAATTCCTGATAACTACCAATTTTGTTACATATAAAACGTCGTTTTTTAAGAAATTCTCCACATCAAAGAGGAATGCTAAACGTGAAAGATTCACAAATGTAATTACAATATTTCAAGATTCGATTTAAAAAGATATAATTCGTTAATATCAGAGGTTTGAAGCCTTTAACTGCAATAGTGTCTACACAAGAAGTTAAACTAATTTTTAAATACAACATCAAATTAGGACATGTTTTGTTGACATTTGCAGCACTTGGAGTGTCCATAACTACAGCTCACTGTGGGTTTATCAAGTTAAGGAATAGATATAAGAATTCCAATAATAAACAGCAAGGGAGGCTGAAACCCGTTCTTAATTATAAAGAATCATTGACAACAGAGACTAGTAGTTTGAAAACTTTCTTGAGTCCTCTAAAGCATTTCCAATTTCATATCCGTAATGAAAGGTCTAATGATATAGAATTCATAATTTCAGTGAGACGGCATATCATGAGAGAATCATTGAGAAAAGATTACTTCTTTAAATGTGTCATTTACATCAAATACTGGGTTTAGATCTTTGTATCATCTTCCATCTTACTATTCAAGAAGATTTCATACATAACAACATACTATTTGTGAAAACTAAAATATATTTTTCATAATAAACTACAATTACTGAAGGATTGATAATATTCAAGTTGTGGAAGACTTGAAAAAAGTAACAGTTTTTTAGGAATCTTTCTTGCTAGTAATTTATGAAGTATTGTAACAATTTTTCATTGAATTTGATTAGTTTTTACCTTCATCTTATTTTTAGGGCCAAATTCTAAAGGTAAAGGCTGCCAAGAATAAACTAGTCCCCATCTGGTAATGTGGGTGTGAGTTTGATTACCACCAATGGCTTACTAATTATTTCGGTATTTGTTACCATTGAAACAAACTGACCAAAATTGAAAGTTGTATAAAGACGAAGGTAAAAACAAGTCAAATTTAATATGAGTAACAATTTTTGTCTTTAACTTGAAAACTTATTTTTATTAATTAAAACCAGTTTTTCAGTTCGGCTTATTTGAATCGAAAGGAAGACAAGATAATTTGGAAAACTGAAGTTTTCCTTAATGAAAAGTGTAAAGCATTTTGTAGACAAAGGCGGACTTATTTTTCCTTGAAAACAAGTCACCTCCAAAAAAAACATTTACAAAAATTAGCTTTGAGCAAAATGGCGTCATCTATTTTCCACACATGACAAATCCCGGGATTAAGATTCGGATAATACCAAACAGAAAATCTTTTATGAAAATGTATTTTCCATAAGTAAATTCATGAGCTTTAAATCGATAATTTGTTTCTAGTGGAAATCTGACAGTTCTGAGAAAAGAATTTCATGATTTCAGGAGGGTCTATTTACAATGTAATTACAAGTCTAAACTTACTTTCTATCCATTGTATGAAAATACAACTATGAAGTATTAGGTTATTCCCCTTGTGAAAGTTGTTGGGTGCTTTTCATTTAATCAAAATGTTTTACAAGGATTCCATGATGGCCTATTCAGTTGACGGTACTCATGTAATAATCGGGTCCAGGACGTAATGTCTAGAAGACAAAGAGTTATTCCCCTTGCATTAAAATGAATTACCAGAAAACTTTGTATAGAATTGTGTATCGAATTATCATCGAATTGTTTTAGTATCAAAATAAATTGTTTTCTAATAAAATTAAAGTATTTTTCACAGGATTTTTTTTTCATGTATGTCTGGAATCCCAAAATCAAAAAAATCATGTAAGGGGAATAAATTTTAGTCTTTTACGCATATTATACCCTGGACTTCACTCTTACAAGACAACCGGATTGACAGGAATGAAACATTTGACAAAAAGCAGCATGAAGCAAAGAAGCAACCCAAAACACAAGAAACATTTGAACACTGAACAAAATAAATCAATGTAATCAATGGTAATCAATTTAATATCTCACATAGAAATCTCATCAATAGACACAAATATGATTGAATCAAAAGACAAATCATTGAAAAATGCTAACAACATACATATAAACATATATCTTGATAAACATTTTCAAAGAGAACAATCAAAATCAGGTGCATTTGGTATCTTCAGGAAAATTGACAATCTCTTCCCCTTCATCAAAAATAAAATATTTCAAATTTATACCAAATCTGATATCTCTCATCTTTTATTTTGGACCAAGAGTGGGAAGAGGCAGAGTTGGTTGGAAGTCATTTGTAATAATTTATAAAAGAGAAGTTTTTATCCGAAAGTGATATAATTATACATCCAAGCAACCATAGAACTTTGGGATGTGTAGTCTCGTAAGGGTTGAACCTAAATCTCGTTGTTTGTTCACTAACAGCATTATCTATGAATGTTAAAATTCATTTCCCTTGCTTTCAAGAACAGAATTGATAAATATGGGGATGAACAGATTCTATAAAACTACAAATAAACAATTTGAAAACATGTGAAAATCCCAAATGATTACTGGAGTCTGAAGGAGAGGATTTAACAAAAAATAGTTCCAGAAAATATCACTAAGCTAAACAGATAGTTTGATTCAAGCCGAACTTATACGAATACAATGTAAATCATAAACAAATCATGTCTTTTAAAGCTTTCTATATTTGCCAAGAAAATTTTTAGTTAAGGTTAATGGGATTAAATCGAATTTTCACTGAATAGGTAAGTAGATCAATAAATCTGTAACTTGACAGTTATTAGTGGAATTTTAATCTAAAATTTTTCCCGTATAATACTCATTCTATGTGAAAAATGGAGCGTCATTGGGTTAAGTGTGTTGACAAAGAAGGAGATTATGTCAAAAAATAAATATCTATCGAGTGAAAAATCAATTTTTTTCACTATTGGACTCCAGTACATAGATAAATGATTAATTTCTTCTGAAAGAATATATTATTTGGAAATATCAATTAAAACTATGTTAGTTTTGGAAAAAAGGTTAGAGAGTCAAGTTTGTAACAAAACTGATTATTTTGTGATGAATATTCAATAATTCACTCTCAAGTGTTGGTCATTGCAGCTAAAAACTACAAAAGTGTGTTTGCATTTGTGGAGGGGCTTTAATACAGCCATTGGGAGATGCTATCAGGTTGTTACAAAAGAAATGTCATTTTTTTTTTATTAGTAAGATGAAAAATGATATAAACAACAAAAAGTTGTAAATATTCAATCAAAATAAGACCCATCTGAAGCAATCATCATCAGTCTTTCAACGTCTGTTGTTGGACATAGATCTTCCCCAGGATTCACCACACTTCTCTATCATGGGCGTTGTAGAGCCAGTACTTTCTGAATTTGTCTAGCTCGTCTCTCCATCTGATATTCTACCGGCCTCAGTTTCTTATGTGATCTCTGGGGATCCATGTTGTGAGTCGCGATGTCCATCGGTTGTCTGCTATTCTTGCAACATGGCCAGCCAACTACCATTTGAAATTTTTAATGGATTCCATGATGTCCCTGACTTTTGTCTTTTCCCAGATGTACTGTTCTGTCTTGTGGTCTCTCCATGTAGGGTTGAGCATAATTCTTTCATGTGCACATTGCATGGTTCTCAATTTACAGATCTGTCTTTTGGTTAGGTTCCATGTTTCAGCTCCAAAAGTGACTATTGGGAGGATGCATTGGTTATACACCTTTCTTTTTAGGATTAATGGGTTCTTCTTATTTTTGAATCTTTCTTTAATGATCCTCAATGATAACATACCATCCCTATATCAATATCAGAAACTTCTTGGAAATTTTTATGATTTTTATACTTTGGTAACAGAAAGAGCTCTTTTAATACTTGAAAAGTCATCAAAAGGTTCTGCGTTTTTGACATACATATGTATGGAAAAGTTTGGAAGAAATTTTATTAAACACAAAGTGATACTTGCTTGGAACGATTTCATAGATTTTTTTCCCCAAAAAAGATCTAAGTAGAAGAACCAAGAGTCTCAAAAGACCCATTAAAGAATATTTCATTGAATCATATTTATAATCTGTTCTACAAATGTTTATTTTCATAAATATATCTATATTTATAGTCTGTTCTTAAAATGTTATATCATTTGTTTTTTAACCTAATATATGAGTTTATAAAAAGTGGGTACTGCTTGCGAGTCAATAAGCCTAATTTGCATCCTCCTTATCAATGTCACATTAGTCGAAAAAAAATTATAATAGATACATTATTATTTATTGGTGAAATAAAAAAATTGGACAATTCATTCTTTTCAATCTTATTCCCTAAAACTCTTCAAGTTTCATCATCATCAGTCTTTTATCATCTGCTGTTGGACATAGACCTTCCCTACCAAATTTCGCCATCATGGGCATCGCGGAGCCAGTAATTTCTGAACTTGTCTACTTCATCTCTCCATCTTGTATTTTGTCGGCCTCGGTCCTGCATGTGATCTCTGGAGATTCATGTTGTGAGTCGTGATGTCCATCGTTTGTCTTTCATTCTCGAAACATAACCAGATTGTCACAAATTCAGTGAAAAGCTCATATTATGGCTTCCCTATTACTGAACCTTATATTACAGATATAAAATTCAAAATGTTTGGAGAGACGATAATCTGTAGGAAAAATGTCACGTGAATACGGAGGATGTCGCAAGACTTCATGTCCCAATTCTCTAAGCTTAAACACAGTCAGTTGAGAAATCTGAGATGACGAACTGTCATGGAACATTTCATTCAGTTCATGTGGGACCCATTTATCCAACATGTTTATATAATCCTTCATCTTATTAACCAAAAAACAACATTTCAAAAGTAATAACCTAATACAAGCTGCCCTTTTTGATAAAAGTCAGGTTTATGAAATATTGCATTTATGCAGGGTTTTTTTAACTGAACAATAGTTCAGAGGATATTCACATACAAAAAACGAATATTCTATATTTCATGATGACTGACAAAAAAGACAGGTGTAAGATAGTATAGCTCCAAGGCTGCTAATTTTAATCAAAATTATTGAGGGAGATCCCAATAGAGAGGAACCTATACTTCATGAGGCAAAAGGATAGCTGAGCTAAATACTGAGCTTGTTGAAAACAAAAGGTAAGAGTACATTTTACATGGGGGAAACAACAGTCAACTTACTCCAAGAAAGCACTAATAATACTGATATGGGTGGGTGAGGTTTAGAACTCTGTTTCTACACATTGGAAAAGGAAATTTAATAGGGAAGGGATTTTTAAAAAAATGAAGTAAGATTATCAATAATTTTTAAGTACTATTAACTTCATCTTGATATTCAGTAGCTATTTTGTAACAACTTAACTCAGGCCATCAATCTACGGCAGTGAGTATACACAGACTAGAAATTAAGAATAGGTTCCCGGTGAGAGCTGAACTCAAGTCCCTCTTGCAATAGGGAAGCCTGGTCAGATTCAACAGCTGTTACATATGTTTGAGTCTTACTGAGATTTCATTCTTCATTTCTGATTCACACTATCAAGTCACTGCCATAGATTGATGACCTGAGTTGACTCTTAAATTCATACACTGCTTATTATTGCTCCTAATTGACAGGGGATCTCTTCAGGCAAGGAAATAAGATTTGTTAAAATTATAATGCCTTATAGAATAGAAAATAAATTTTAAGATTCACCTAGAGCTGGAAGGAAGGTAAATTTTAATAGCAGTTGTTCTCCTCGATATCAAAATTTGAATTTTCATGTATGAATTTATGTGTCAAGTTGTGGTGCAAAAACAACTTAAAATTAAGGTAAGGGAAAAAGTTGTAAAAAAAATAAATAAAAAAATTCACCTAAAGCCAGGGGAGGGGAGGTAACAAAGATCAGTAGTTAATCCCCTTGATATTAAAATTTGAATTTTCTTGTATGAATTTATGTGTCAAGTTGTGATAAAAATAAAATAACTAAAAATTAAAATAAGGAAAAAAGATGTAAAAACATTATTAAGAATGGTTTAAACCAATTCATCTAAGAGATTATGAATAACAAAAATAGCAGCATCTTGAAATCTTTTGTGACCAATCCCCAACAAGAGAAATGATTGAAAGAATATGAGGTCATTCATGGCATGACATCCCTGTATTGAAGATAGAAAATATAGGGACTCAAAGACAACACTCAACATTGGGAAAAGATGGAAAGACAAAAGGTTAAACATTTGAATTAAAATAAAAGAATAAAAACCCTTAAGAAGCATCGACTAATGTGAAAGGCATGCAAGAATTGTCTTACCTTGATGGACGTGACCTGTGATTAGTGAGAATGATGGCAAAATGAGAATATAAGGAAAGAGATGAAATGGCGGCAGAAATGAAATTCTAGCAAAAATAAGATGTTTGGATGGGTGCTCTCTCCAATCATCTTCTGAGGAACCAGTTAAAATTTACAAGCACAATTGAAATCATAGTAGATGGCAGTAAATAGTTTGTACTCAAGATTCTTTTTTTTTCACTTAAAAGCAACCTTCAGAAGACTTCCAGCTCAATGTCAAGTCTCTTCCTATTCGTAGATTTTATACCATAATGTTTATTCCTCATATTTTCTTATGAAGAACTAATTAGTAGTTAATAGACATGGAGTTATCCATTGTTTTTTCAATTTGTACTTCAAGGAACTATTCAAAAACCAGTGGCTTTACTGGACTGGAAAATGCTTTATTCCTCAAGTAAGAGCATTTTAATGGTATTGCTCTAACAAGGATTCTGCTATGGTGCGTTGTTTTTGTTATGCTACAGTAACAAACCAACAAACAGAGAGCAGATCATTATATTATAGATGATCATAAAATGGTAAAAATCCTGTTCTTGAATGATTTTGCTGTGAGATGTCTTTGCAGTACAAGGGATACTCATCAGGGCTGAACATAAACATTTGATTTTAACAAGGGTGAGGATTTGAGAAGGGAAATGTTTCTATTAAAGTAATAAGTCAAAACATTATTCCAATCATTTTCATAGAAGCAACTCAGTAATTAGAATCTAGCTGAATGTAATTGAAGAAGGCCAATTGATAATATGCTACAAGAACAGATTTTATAAATTTAAGCCGAGTCATTAACATTCCAAGCTTTGTATTTTTAATTAATTCAGATTAATTGCCTTCTCAGGGGGACAAGTGTGCATGTGAGTCGGACTGTATACTTGGCCTGTGTCAAAGCTGATAATGGAAATGACAGCTATTTGCTGCTCTTGCTAAGTGTGAGTAGCTTGTCCAAGATCTGTCTGACAGAACATTCACAGATAGGACAGAATGCATGATCAATACTGCTGGGAAGCCAAGTTAATATAAGTGTTTCGTTTTTAAATCCCCAAAACAGTTACATGGTAAATAACTGATGATCCCTAAAGAAAAATTCACTCATTGTACCATGATATCAAATTCTATGTAGAATACAAAAATACTGAAGGAAATTACATAAATTATAATAACAGATACTGGGAAATGATTAACTGAAATGACAACCTTTTTATATATAGTTAATGTTAAAGGCTGTAAAGCTCTCTGGACTATACATACATACATACATACACATATATATATATATATATATATATATATATACATACCTATTAGTTTTCATAATTTTATGTGTGTGCATGTGTAAGTATTATTTTCTGTGTGTATATTACTGAGTAAGTGTTATTGAACAGTGTGTAAATATTATTGCATGTGTTATTGAACAGTGTGTAAACATTATTGCCTAAGTATTATTCTGTATGTGTACGTATTACTGATTAAGTATTATTGAGTAAGTGTGAAAATATTACTGAGTAAGTTTAAAAGTAATATTCAGTGTATGTGTGTGTGTGTGTGTGTAAATGGTATGTTAATCTAAATTCTATTCAATTCATTGCTTTCTCTTTGCGTTTTAAGAGAACTTGACATAAAATCTATTGAATCTCGAAAACTAGTAGAGATTTGGGATTTCCTAAGAGGTAAATCTTGAACAATATGTCTTCTGTAGTCAACTACTTGCAAACGTCTAATATCAGTGTCCATCATTGTTATAAAGAATGGCAGATTTGGCAAAAGAAAGAGTTATGTACCTTGTAGAGCCTCTTCTTTTGTGCTTATGTCTCAACTTGAGAAGTGAACAAATTCTTTTCCCTTTCTACAAAGAAGGGATTAACTGTTTGCTCGGCTGATTCGCACGTCTTAATTCCCCTCGTCAATGAAGATCTAACAAATCCTTCTTCCTTCCATTCAATTTGATATTTAAACCTGTTAATCTAGCCACGGGGAGAACCCATAGAGACCTTACCCCGACAGCAGAAGATACCAGGGAGTGTTGTGCTGTCGGATTTCATTTATCTATTCTGAAAGAAATGGATACCAGTCTGGTTAGTCGCTGAATAGACACTGTCACATGACAAAATGTCTTTTGACAGCATGCCATATTTTTGGAGATCAATTAAAAAATTAGAAATGATTGGAAATGAATAAGTTACTTTCTTCGCTTTCCGTTGGGCAGAGAATACTAAAAAATTCTGAATTTTTCAAAAAACGAGCATTCATGCTGATAGACACAAACTAAGGGATTGAATTAGCATGAACTTATATTGTAAATTGAACCCCAGCAAAAAACCTATTTCAGTGGGGAATTTAAAAAAAACAAAAAAAAATGTTTTCTTCAAGAAATTTTCAGCCTTCTAGCTCTATTGAAGCAGGCTGTACTCATGTTACATATGTAGCAAGCAAGCCAGCAAGACCAAGTTGAAAACTGGAGAAACCCATGTTGGCAGTTTAGGTTGAATGTTTCTAATACTTCAAGTTATTCTAAGCTTGTTTCTTTGTTATTATGTTGAAGTCGACATCTTTATCTTCAAAAACTTATATCTACTTCTCTATATTTTGAATGGATTTGTGTAGAATATATATATATATATATATATATATATGTATATATGAACACACACACATACACATATATACCAGATCTGTCCAGAAAATATCGAACCATTTTGAATATCTCGAGAACAAGTTGTGCAGCTTTGGTGTAATTTAGCCAAACAGAGAAGACCTTACTATGCATACATGAACACTGATCTGTGGGTTTACTCAATCAGCACTGAGACACCATTGTGTGAATTCACGTACTGAGTGAGCTTTCATTTTACAATGACAGGCAAAACATTTTATCCCAAGGCCTGTCAGCCCCCAATAGTCAGGATTTAGCTCCCTACAAATTTGAAATTTCAGACCATGGACGAGATTAAAGAGAATACAATAAAGCAGCTGATGGTTATCCTGACAAAGGGCTTTAAGGGACTGTTTAGAAAAGTGGAAGGGATGCTGGAAGGAGAATGTGAGTTCCCAACAGGAAAACTTCTTATTGACGGTTTAAATAATCTTCGATTCATCTACATCTAAACCTCTTTTAAACTTACTAAAATGTTTCCATCACAGACTCTTAACAATTTTTGTCAATCCAATTTTGAATTGACTTTGTTTTCTCCTAGAATGAGAACAATGCTCACCAAATTTGGGAGAGTAATCTCTTCCCTGTTTGCGTATCACATCAGGTTAAACCAAACCTTTATATGAAAGTAACATTTCCCCCTACCTTGAATCGAAATCACAACCATGCGATTGGAAGGCAGCTCTCTTACCAACTGAGAAGTTTTAAATATCTGCATGTTTATTTATCTTATATACAATACAGACGTTGCAGTACACATCTTCAGTCAATATAGAAGTAGGAGGGAAGTTTGACCCTGAAGTAGCCTGGCTTGTTTTCATTTGTACTTGTAAGTTTCAACTGGCTTCAAAATCTTAAAAGATATTCTGCTATTCATTTGGCTTCGGTGTTGAAATGAATTTTGTTCAATTACTTTTGGGGTAGATTCTTCGAAATATAAAATTTTGATTGTATGAGAAAAACAAATTTTCTTTCTGATGTGTGGTGAGTTTAATTAGCAAAGTAAGATGTTAAATAATTTTAACCTTCAGCACTCTGTAGATGACTTGGTTTATCAAACGGAAAGATTTCCTGTTACTGCAGGTGACTCTTATCGATGAATGATAGCATGTTTGAATTAAGCTGTGTTTTCATATCAATTTCAGCCTTATGAACACACTGGTTTTCAAAATTATTAAGTGCACAAAATCTTGGCACCCATGTGATAGAAAGCAGAGTGCTGAAGGCTAAAAAGATGGCTTTGTAAATCCGCTTCAACAAAACAATTTATCAAAAGATTCCAGACTTTGATCACATGCACAGTATGTGGGTAAATACTTGCTACAAAAAAAAATAATCTCTCTCTTGCTTTTCTTTATGATTTACCGACATATTTGGAAATCTTCAGCAAAAAAAGTTGATATTTAACCAAAACACTTTTCAAAAATTTTCCATAAAAGCTTTGCACATTCCAATCAACACAAAAAAAATCTCAAGAAACTTTTCAAAAATTGTTTTAGCAAAAGCTGTAGGCAAAGGAAAAAAACAGAGCAATAAAATGTTAGGTAACTCTCAAACAAATTTAGACTGTTACAATCATCTGTAGTTTGAATTTACGTCTGCCTACAAAGGAATTTTCAATCAACCTTTGAACTCTACAAGTGACTAATGCACATAACTTAGTCTTGTAAAATTGCTGTGATTTGCAGATGTCTAGAAAAACATAGAAGAGGAGAAATGTTTTACTATACATCTGCCAATTGCAGCAATTTCAAAATTTTGTACCACCAAAAGATTTTTCATTTGATATTGTGGTATTTCTTCTTAAAATAAATAATTTCATTTTTACATTATAATCTCAGAATTTATCTTCTTTTAATTTCTCAGTGAAACAGCTCTTCAACACCTCAACTCATTTTTCAACAAATCGGTGACCTAAAGTCAGATACTAAACAGATATACCTTGATTAGCATGGTTAATAAGATTCCAAATTGTCCATATCATTTGAACTGCATTGTTCAAAGTTTTTCAATTAAATAAATTTTTGTTTACAGTTTCTACTTAGTTACATTAATTTGTACACCATTACTTTAATTGTAAAACATTAAAAAAAAATCATTCAAGGTATTTCTGTTTTGTTTTTCATCAAACTGTAAGTTGCATATTACAGAAGTAACTTAGTGGCAGACAGTATACTACACGAGTGCCACAAGTTGTCCAAACTAATAATTTCTCATCCTTGATGGTTTAATCAATTTGTTTTGGCTGATGCATTCTTTAGCCTTCCTCAGCTGTGTAATTCATTCAACTGGGGGAGATTCTTATGATAGTTTTGGCTCTGAAAGTCAGAAATTTCAACAGGCTGTATCAGAGTTTGTTCACTATGTAAAACTGTTGATTCACTGTTAACAATAGAAATTTTAGAAAATTTAATAAAAATCTTACAGATTGAGTGCATCAGTCTGACAAAACAATCATTTACTTACATCTCTTTTTATTCTTTTAGAAAATAGAAACAACAAATTGCCACATTGAGCATTTCGATCAAGAAGTTTTTGTCTGTAATTGTGAGGTCAGGATTCAAACCTTTTGCAAAACTATGATACTCATTTCAATGTCTAAGAACCAGACAAGATTTCTGTCTGAAATTTTGAGATGACGAATTCTCATTTTTCATAGATTTATTCAGACCATTATCCTCACTTTGGATGTTTAGTTGAACACAGCATTTTGGCCGCTGCACTCTACAGCCTTCTTCGGGTGTTTGTCGTATCCTGTAATCCTCTAGAAATCTCGAGTTCAACTCTGTATTCAATCTAAAGGAGAAGTATGTATTTATTCTACAAGTAGAGCCACTGAAACAAGACGGCCTCATGCAAGTTACCCCCTGGCATAGATAGTGGAATGAGAACAGAGTCCCACTGGGGATTGAATGGGTGGGGGGCTCAACTTTAGATTGCAAGAGCATAAAGACAACTGAAAAGGGCTGGAGGGTACAACAGCTGAAACGTTGTGAACTTATAAACAACCAAGGTGAGGACAATAGTTTGATTAAATCAATGTATAATAGTAGATCAGATAGGGACAAATCGCATGAAATGAGTTGAAAAAAATTGTTTCTTTTTTTTTTTGGTCGATTTTACCAAACCAACATGAATGTGCAGTCAGATCTTTCCCCCCAAGGTTATTTCTCAGATATTGTTTTTGGAGTGTATCAAATGCATTTTCATTTTTTACAGACCTTTACCCCAAAGCTTATTTCATGTACACATCTAAAGACTATCCATGACTCTTCTATAGAATTAGTATTATCATCATATATATTATTTCATTATCAATAATAATCAGCTGAATCTTTCGTTTCAGATATAATAATGGTGGATATTGATATTCCAAGACATTATTCAAAACTGGGCCTCAAAGCCACTGGAGTTGCTTGCAGAATTCGGGAAGTTGAAAGAAACAATATTGGACTATACAATCCAAAACTGGTTTAAGTGTTTAGAAGGGTCCACTGAAATAAAGCCCAGAAGTGGACATACCATTAATTGTTGATAATGATTTTTTTAAATGCAAGGTAGAGGAAAATCCAGCCACAAGCAATCTAAAAATTTCAGAAGAGCCAAGATCATCAAATGATGCCATATAGAGAACATTATGTAAACTTCAGAAGACAATGGCATTTGTAAACTTTTAAAATATACCGGAGTTCTTGAGCTGATTAAAAAAAGAAATTACTTTTGATACACCACAACAGGTATTGCTGATTCTGAAAGACACACCCTGGGGGTAAAGTTAAGCTGCTGTATTTACTGATCTTCATCAAGGAACGAAATATGGATGATGGGTGACCTTTGATCATTCCTTCTTGCAAACTTTCTTGAATTAAAATCAAACAGTGAGATGTGAAAGAAGAAAAAGAGTGAAACAATGACTGTCGTTTTCTGTGAGTCATGACGTGTTATGAACGATGGACAGGCAAATAGAAATTTGCAGTGAATGTGGTTAACTGTAAACCCTCGTTGCAAAAGCCTACCTTAATCCATGGATGATTCAGAGCTTCATCGATGGAAATTCTTTTATCAGGATCCACTTCCAGCATCTTTTTAACAAGATCTTTAGCGGTATCGGAAATGAAATCCCACTGCTTTGAGCGCATCTGTAAAGAGATAAACGATTAAGTCTGAAATTCATAAACTGCTTGTATTTGACAGAAGAACTTTCCAATGAACGGCATAGAAAATAGTGGAACTATTCTGTGAATCACGGAGAAAATTTTTTAAAAAGATTCACCAAATAGTCAAATGAAAAAAATTTCAATCAAAAGTTATTTCCCTAGTTACTGATTTTTTATTTTCTTTGAATGAATCTAAGAGTTAATAGGACAAACAATGAAAAAAATATATATATCATTACAAAAAAAAAAAAAGCCATGAAATTTGTTTTCGTAGATTTTCTATCATCAATTTGAAAAAAAGAGTTTGATGTCTTGAATAAAATTGATTTTTAAACTCATGAATTTGATGTAGAAGTTCTGAAAATTTCAGTCAGCAAGATCAAAAAAACTTCTCCTTCAGTCAGATACTTCAAGATTTCAATTTTCTGATAATGTCATAAAAAAATGGTCAATTCTCTTACCGAGCGACACATCAATTTGAAATTTTTTGGTGATATTGAACAAATAACTACGACAAGGTTTTGATTAGTGCTAGTTTTAATGTAGTATGACAGAGTAAAAGTAACGGCTGAAAAAAAGAATGCAAGTTTTCATAGATATGATTTTGAACAGTTCAGTAAATTTTGGAACGAATTAACTGCACTAATCAAGGAATACCTGTAGATCTTTTTGTATGTTTTCCGAAGCTCACAGGGAGTAATGTGTGTCATATGTATGTGAGTTTGAGTAGCACAAGAGATTGGTGCTTTGCTTGACTTTTGGACTGACCATTTCAACGCCATGTTTGGAACTTCATTCAGTTGTTCTTGCTTGCCCAGTGGTCAAATTATACTATGTAGTTCACTCATATAAACAGTGCTTTAATTTGTATAAGGTCAGCTCTTTCATTGAATGGTTAAACCTTGAATTTCATTGCACTTAAATTTGGCAGAAGGAAACAAGGAAAAGTCTAAAACAGGTAAGGTTAGTTATTCAACAGAAACTGTCATGTGACCGACATATTTCAGCAGCTTTCAGTGTTGGGGGTGATCAATTGGAAAAAATCGAAAAAGTGGGATCAATGAATGAGTTACTTATCTCACCTGTTGTTGTTCTATGATCACTTAGAAAGTAGGAATGCTGTTGGGCACAAAATAAGTGACCAATTTAGTATAAAATTACATTGTGAATTGAAAATAAAAATTGTTTTTCCCCTAAACATAATAGAGAGTAGTTTTCTTTTTCAATCCTATGGCTCCATTGGTGAGGTCTGTATGCATGATATATACACAGGTTTCTTGAGTCTTCAAGTTAGTTTGGCTGGCTGAGTTGATGTTGACAGTTTTGGTCAACGATTTCTAATGAGAAAATCTAGCGAAGTTTGAAACAAATACATCAGTGTTTGCGAATGAAGAGTCCATGACCCCACCATCATGCCAGCAGGTTTGGTTTTAGGCAACTCATTCTAGTTGGGTCGATATCAGTCAGGCCATCTTAGCCTCATTGTTGACTGATTTTCTCTAAGTTTGCCTTGGTTTTTCCAGACTTTTCTTATTTTGTGAGTATGTCAGCGAATGTTGCCAAATCAAAAATTTTTTCAAGCCAAGTTGGCCGCGAAAAAGCGTCAATAAACACCAGAACAAGTTTCTTTTTAGCCAATTTCTGCACATTTTTTAATAGGCTCAGAATTGGCTGAAAACTGGCTAAAATTGGCTGAAAAATAGCACTAGGAATAGTACTACCAAAACAAGAAAAAGTCATAAATTGGCAAAACTGCTGTCAGCCAGTTAACATTAGGTGCACCTGATCCATTCCCACTTTTAGTTCTTCATGTTATGGTTGGTGAGGTCGTGGTCAGTTCTCTCCTTCAGGTTGGTATTGGAAATCTTTTCAGAGTACCTTATTATCAGGATGTGTTGTTGACAAAAGTCTGCAGCTTGGCGCTTTGTGAAAATCTCTCCAAAAAGGAAATTAATTGTCAGAATTTTTTGTTTTTGACATTTTACTTGCCTTCCCCAACCAGCAAAGATGGCTGCCTCAAGATGTGGAGATAGATAATCATTTCTCTTTGCACAAAACTTTTACCTGGGTCATCATCATCAGCTTTTTGGTGTCTGTCATTGAACAAAGACCTTCCCCAGGATTCACGAGACGTTTCTATCATGGCCGTAGTCGAGCCAGAACTCTCTGAACTTGTCTACTTTGTAACACCATCTTTCTTTCTGCAGGCCACAGTTTCACGTATTATTTCTAGGGATCCTTGTTATGAGTCGGGATATTCAATGCTTACCTGTCAAGGTACAACAAGTCTCCTAAAAGCACTCTTGTATTCTTGACATATTAAGCAGAATGGTAACCAGTAAGACACTTTTCTCTCTATTTCTAAAAAAAAAATCTTGAGGAACCTTGAGTAAAAATGGTTCACAAATTCACCTTCAATCTTTTCTTATTTTGATCATCAAGATAATAATGTCTTGCTATTAATTTTTGACTTGTATATTCTTTAAATTTCAATTCTAATCAAAACAAATGAAAATATTAGTAAAAAATAATAATAATAATGGTTGACAAAGCTTCATCTATCATTTATACTGGCGTACGACTTTTCAAGATTAAAGCATTTGCCTTCATAGATTGTATTAGTCTGTTCAAATGCCAAGAACTTGACAGTTTAATGGACAAAAGGCTTTGGAGATGAGTTTTATTCAGCTAATATTAAAGTATACTTGCATTAACACAATAGATTTGGGGGTTCCATTGATATACCAACATGTACAGTTATAAACAAGAACCACAAGTTCACTGAGGTGTCCACTATGAAGTTGAAACACCATTATTATCAGATTGCGTAACTGAGTAGAAGGTAATTTTAGGTAAGAGGCATCTTATCAAAGAACACCTCTCTATCAAGTTTCAAGTAAATCTAGTAGCTGAGAAAATCAATTTTAGAACAAGATAATTTTTGCCAGATTAAGTGACCACTGAGTGGAAGATTTTTCAAGGTAAAGAGCATTTTATCAAGGGACACTCTTCTACCAAGTTTAAAGAGAATCTGATTTAAAACAGCTGAGAAACAATATGGGGACAGACCTACTGATGAACCAAGCCTTTTATGAAGAGGCGAGGATGCCTCTAAAATCGTCTAAAAGCAATAACAAATATGGTGCTGGGAGAGATGCCATCATATATATACAGATATATTCCCTATGTAATAAATAACTTGAACAAAATCATATGCTTAATTTGCAGAAATATGGTACATTCATCGTGTAATGACAGGAGATCATTTCAAATAGGAGTTTCAAGATAATATAATGCAATTCATAATCATTGTCGGATCATATCATCATCAGTCTTTCAACGTCCATCATTGGACAGAGGCCTTCCCCAAGGTTCACCACACTTCTCTATCATGGGCGTCTTGAGCCAGTACTTTCTGAATTTGTTTAGCTCGTCTCTCCATCAAATAGTCTGCCGGCCTCGGTTGTGCATGTGATCTCTGGGGGTCCATGTTGTGAGTCGCGACGTCCATCGGTTGTCCGCCATTCTTGCAACATGGACGGCCCACTGCCATTTGAGATTTTTAATGGATTCTATGATGTTCCTGACTCCTGTCTTCTTTCGGATGTACTGTGCTGTCTTGTGGTCTCTCCATGTGAGGCCCAGCATAATTCTTTCATGTACATATATCCATTTCTTAATAACACATATATAAATACGAGAGCAACAATGATATTTTAGTTGTTGACAACTGCGGTATTTCCATGGGTCCTGCTCGTTATTCTTATCGTTGTTTTGGATTTTACTGAAACAATTTATTAAGAATCTTTGGGGATCATCAATCAGTGCATACCAAGAGACTATTTTCAAATGTTCATTTCATTCTTGTAAATAAAATTTTTTTTCAATATTTCTTTCTCCGAATCCTGACATTTAAAAAAATGTTTGGAGTGACAAGGAGGAGAAGGGAGAGAGTAGGGGAGGCAATTTGTATTTAGAAACTCCTCCGCCACAGACTGACAGCTGCAAGAAGGAAAAAAGACTCACGGATGTCTCGGTGGGCGGATCCAGGCTGCCAAAAATTTTTATCTTATTGAGAGATAAGGTTACGAGATGTGCATCTCATTGCAAGAAGCTGCAACCCTTCCACCGCCCACCCCAGATATACTGACAAGATGGCAACTGGTAACATTTTATTGACAACTGGAGACATATGCTCACTTCACGTATCGTCTGAGTGGGTGTTTATTGGTCTCGAACAGAAATTAGTGGGTGAGGGTTCTGTGAAAAACAATTTTACTAGTAAATGTCACTGAAGCTACAAATTTGTATACTTTTTGCAATATAGAAAAGCCGCCACAATTTTCATCGAAAGTTTCAACTGCAAATAAAAGGTGTCCGGAAAGTTTTCCATTTCGAATATCTCATCAGGTTGCACAGCCTTTATTTAATTTAGCAACCAATATAGAGGAGATCTCACTGGGTATGCATTAAGAGACACTCTCCAGTTGGTTTACTCAGTCAGCAATGAAACGCTATCTTTTGAGTTCTACTGCTTGACTGTCTCATTCTTCATGCCTTGTGCAGGGTTTTTGCAACCCCCCTTAATTAAATCACCCAAGTCTGACAGCCCTCCACCCTTACAGACAAGAATTAGATTCCTGCAACATTTTTTTTCCTTAGAGATTCCAGGCCGTGAATGAGATTACAGAGAACGCAACAATGCAGCTGATGGCGATCCTGAGAAAGAACTTAGTATTTTGAAAAGTAGAAGGAATACAGGGAAATATGTGTGAAATCTCGAGGGGTGGACTTTGAAAGGAACTATGGCGCCACCACCACAGGCGAATATTTTTTTTTTTGAATAATCAGTGGCTGAATAGTTTATGGGCAGACCTCATATCTTATTAAGGATTTATCCGCTGTACTCTCAGGCCTTCCTCAAGTGTTTGTCACATCTGATAACCCTTAATTACTAGAGGTGGTGGCCTAGTGAACAAAAGTGCTAGTCTCATTTCTAGAAGTTCAGAGTTCAATCCATAGAGCAAGCGATGCACTGACACAAGGAAAATGTAGATAATTTTAGGAAGGATGCAAAACATGACAAAAAAGCTGGCATGAGGACAATATACACCTATTTATCCACCTCAATAAAAAATATATCCCCACCTATCGAACAAAATAGAGATTTCCCTTCGATATTCCCTTAAAGTTATTAGAAACATTTGAGAAAGTTCACAAGTGCCCTGAACATTTTGATATTAACGACCAGGATAAGGATACTCGTCCAAAAGAATCATTACGTAATGATTCAACGACTTTTCCACACAAGTTTACCTAGCGTTGAGAACCGATTGCCAAGAAATAATTTTAATACTTCAAAAAAGTATTTCAAATAGGTTTTTTTTTTTTGTTCTTGCACTGAGATGAGCTGAGTTATCATGTGCCATGTAAACCTGCGCCAAGAAGTAGGCATTCAGTTGTCAGCACCAAGCAGACTTGTAATGAGCAGTCAGGTTACTTTGTACACTATACTAGAAACATTATGTCTCTAAGAAGCCTTATGGTAAAAACAACTACGAGGAGAATGCTGGTCCCCTAAGAAAAAGTTAAAAAAAAAAAAAATCATTGTATACCCGTGAAGCCACATACACGTATGAGAAACTAATTCTGAACAATGAATTTGGGAATATAAGATGTTGAAGATGTTTGATGAAATAAAACAAGAAATGATTTTAATAAAAAATCTTTTGTAGTTTGTGCTGATACAAACAAGATTTTTTCTGATCAGTTGACCAGACAGAGTGACAGGGAGATCAAGAAAACCAGCACAAAGACGAGGAAATTACTCCGAAGAAAGTACAAAGGTGAGGAAATTAATCTTAACAAACCAGATACAATGAAGGTAAATCAAGTTGATTATTTGGTTTCTCTCGCTTGTAGCACAGTTGATCGAAAGAATTCTAAAATGAGGAGAAAATATCGTTCAATCATTTCAAGACCAACCTATCAACTCTTAAATTCATGAACTGTTTGTAATCGACAGTGGAACTCTTCAATGAATAGAATTGTAAAATAATGGAACTCTTTATTTCTGTAATTTGAAAATAATTTTTTTTCTTTCAGATCACCAAGTAGTCAAAGAGAGATAGTTTTAGTCATAAGTTATTTCCCTTGATAATGACATTCAAGTTTTTTTATGAATTCAAGAGTTAAGGAGCTTAATCCCTGAATTTTTGAAAAGGTATTTCAAAAGACAAAATAAGGAATAAACTCCATGAGATGCGAACCCATGTACCTTTTGCCATAGGTTACAGTCTCACTAAGAGGTTATTTTCAATCTATACTGTTCCCTAACTACTATAAGTTGATTCCCTGACTTGGGTTGAAATGAAAAACAACCAAAAAATTATGAAGGAAAATGGTGATCAGAAATTGATAACAGAACCGGTCTGGTTAGTCACTAAATAGAAACCATCACATGCCCAATATCTTTCGGCAACACGCCATGTTAGGGTAATATAAATGTTCAATTTTCAAGCCCTCTACCTTCATTGGTGAAGTCTCTACATGTGACACATACATATCCAACAAGACCCACTTAAAAACTAAAGAAACGGATGTTGACAGTTTTGGTTGATGGTTTCCAATACTGAATGGATTTCAAGACCACTTTTTTAATGACCTTGAACTTGTTAAATCAAAGAACACATATCATCGACCATTGCTGGGAAAAGGCCTTTCCTGTTTTCTTCCATGACGACAGCAATTGCTCTGATCTCTGCCAGGTCTTCCTAGCAAAGCTTCCATGACTCCATCTTGCGTCTGGTCTTTTCATACAAGATTAGCCTTTTGCTCCATTGGATGTCATCTCTTTGTATCAAATGTCCAGCCCGTCTCTTCTTTCTTATTTATTTGTACAATATCCTTCTCTCTTGTCCTCTCTCTGATCTATGTTGATCTTTTTCTATCGCTTGGAGTTATTCCTAACATTGCTCTTTCCATGGCTCTCTGCACAATTCTAAGGTGGTTTCTAGAGGAGTTAGTAAATCTGTTAACTTTTGATAAGTCTGGATACTACAATGAACTCAATTTAGGAGAAGAGAAAATATGTTTTGATTGAATTATAATAAAACCTTGAACAGTGTGGTTTTCGAATAGTACGGAAAATTTTGGAACGAATTAACCGCACTAATCAAGATATATCTCGACTCCTTTTAATCATTTATTCTTCTCATTAGATGAAGTATTGAAACCTAATATTTTATCACTTTTAATCTTCGTCTAAAAACATGAGTAAATAAAAACCAACTATGAATCAAGATAAAGAGTAGTAGAAGTAGATGAAAATATATCCATGCTTTGCATAAATGAATCCCCATAGCCTGTGCATGTACCAGAACTGATCATGTAAAAAATTATCTAAATTTATCTGAAAAAAAATAGATCTTTTATCTACAATTATCTAAACATTATCAGTGCAAGATTTGGGCATTGTTGGGCAGGCCATGTTGCAAGAATGGCAGACAACCGATGGACATCACAACTCACAACATGGATCCCAAGAGATTACATGCGAAACTGAGGCCGATAGACTACAAGATGGAGAGATGAACTAGACAAATCCAGAAAATAATCGCCCTGTGAAGCCCATAGAGAAATGTGGTTGATCCTGAGGAAGGTCTATGTTCAACGATGGACGTTAAAAGCCTGATGATGATGATGATGATGATGATGATGATGATGATGATGGTCCCAAATGACCATGGAAACCCCAAATGAGCATTTAAAAGAAAATTTTTTTTGATGGTCACTATGTGATGTACTTTAACAAATTTTAAAGTTATAGCTCTTAAAATTAGACGCAGAATATCCAGAAGAGGCAGATACTCAAAGAGAGGAGAATCTGTAGCCCGCATGGCTGGTTGGTCGCGTGGGCCATTTGTAGAGTTACGGCGAATCAATTACTCATGGTAAAAAGTTTTGGAGATGATAAAATCTATATAGATTGCTAATTGTAATTCAAGGGATGCTGGGGTGGAGGGCAACGAAAAAACATGCATCAAATTCTGCTGATGTAAGCATCAACTTATAAGAAATGTTTTGAACTGTAAAAAGCAGATAAGAGGTCAAAACGAAGAAAAGGTTGTTATTGATTTATTGATAGAAACAGATGTTCAATAAAGAACAAACATTGGATTATGGCTTATGTAAAATGCAACCAATATTTTACGCAGGGATTTAGATTACACTTTCTTAAGAATATTACTTGAGAGCAGAGTTGCCAATGGGATGGTTTCCTGCTAAATCTAGATGTTTTTGGTTGAGTCTCGGTGTCAAAAATTACTATTCAGATCATAATAAAATAAGTACATTTCAATTTGATCCAAAGTAATAATAAAGGTAATATCTTTAATAAATCAAATAACATTTTTATAAAAATGTTGAAAATCGAACTCATTTAATTTACAGATAATATGTAATATATTTCCTAGATTTCAGATATATATCTGAATAATCTGGATCTTTTTTTTTTAGATGTAAATTTGAAAATAAAGTTGGCAGCACTACTTGTCAATAAACAAATGTCTTCAAAAAATTGTCTGAATTTTGAATGACAGAGTTTTAATCGTTATGTGCATTCTTTTCAGACTAATTACCCCGTCTTTGTTACATATTTTTCTCAAAACATTTCAGCCATATATTCTCCAGCCATCCATAGGTGTCTCTTAGGTTCTGAAATGTGCATTGAATCTTGTTATGGGAGTGCATGCACATTGCTTTCCATGCACGTCATATCCGATTTTGTGTCTGTGTTCTTGGAGACGTCTCCTTCTCGTCTCCATTCTGACCCTGTGACTTCTTAATACACATTCCAGAACACAAAAGATATCTATCCTTCATTCTCCACTGATCTCCTGGCACCATATTTGTTATTGCTTTTTTCACACTAATATTATCAGTAGCAGCAGTGATATTATGCGGATTTATTTTTTATCATAAGATGACTGTCAGCCATTATTATAAATTTTCTTCCATTTTATTTTCTTATCACCACTACCTATGATAGACAGTTTTAATCACCCTCGTTGGGTTTAGCTTATTCATGCGTTCTGACATTTATAAGTCTATTCATCTGGAAATTTCCAGCCCTTAACAATCATAATAAAAACTTGAAATATTGCACACACACTCTTCTCAATGAGTGGAAAAAATATTTTTTTTTGTTTTTTGAAAATTCTCCCAGTAAATAGGTTTTTATTTTGAGGGTTCAATTTTCAATGATAAATTGGCTCCTTAGTTGATATCCAAGTTTGAAAGAAAATCATAAATTTATGGTTTAGACCACGGTAGTATTTTCATAAAGGTAACATTATTTTGCTACCACTAGAGCAAAATTTACAAGGTAAAAAGCAGTGCATAGGTAGGTGAAGGTGATTCATAATTTCCCTTGGAATGTTGGTTTTAATTGTTTTTAATCATAACTCACCCAGGCCATCACTTGATGGCAGTGAGTGAACAGTGAAATAAAAGGATATTTGAGTGAGACTTGAACTTTTGTTTCTTTTGCCCTAAGGGAATCTGGCTTTCCGTACCAGCTGCTCATACAGACTGAGCCGCAAGAACTTTATGGCTGGCAGATGATCTATTCTAACCTTCCCTTCTTCTTTCCCTTATCTCTTGGCACCATATCTGTAATTGATTTTATACTGGTAGTATTAGTATGAGCAATGTTATCATAATTATTTTTTTTTTCAATAGATGAATAGTGAACTACCATATAACAATGTAGCCATTGAAGATTAAGACGGTATTCATCCCCCTTTTTTTTTCCATGTGTTTGTATTTCTCCAGCACTCCTGGCCATACCATTTTTTCTAAAGACTTCAAAATTGGATTCAGTACTCCTCTAGACCCATTCCAAAAATGCTTTTTTTGATTTTCGGAAAAAAACAAGCCATTTTGACGGGTTTATTAATAACATCTAGAATCTCCAGAATCTAGATATTTCTAGAGTTTGTTTTTTGTTTTTTTTCTTAACGCAATCATAGATGTTTCCAAGTGGAAAACACCGGTGATGTCAAATAGAATTTTCTCTGATCATATCAATTCTTAGATGGAATTTTCTTTTACAAGACTTTGAAATTTTGACACAACAGTAATATTTAATTTTAGAAAAGTATTTTCTTTCATCTTAATTTTTTTTCTTGCTTTTCATTGCAATTTATTCAGGCTGTAAGTTGTGAGTAAACAAGGCAGATCAGAAATAACTCACTGCCATAGACTGATGGCCCGAGTAAGTTACATTGAAAAGCAAATAAGAATATCAAGATGAAAGAAAATACTAGTCAAAAATTAATAATAAGAAAAATAATGTTTTAACCTAAGATATCTCTTTCTATTCTGGAAATACATGGAAAGATTCCCACAAAGTGGATCATATTTTTTTTTTCCTAGTTGTAAAGAAAACATGTTTTCTTTCAACCGTAAGAAGACCAACAATATATACATTTAGAGCCAGTACATAATAGCAGAGGCTGTATATATATCTTGGCAAAAGGGAAAAAAATGTCAAAAGTATAAGAAGCTAATTGATTGTAGCATGTGTGTAAAATCTTCTGGCCATGAAGCTTCAAGGCCATCTCAATGATCAATACAATGTTGCATGCTGGGAAAATAGTTCAAAAGGGGAAATAACTACTAATCATTCATCATTCATTTTTAAGATTTTTTTTTTCTGTGAATTCGAAGGCTTGATCAATAAGTATTTGTAAGTCAGTGGTTTGAATTAAGTGTTGAGAGTCAAGATCTTTACTCGTTCAGCTAAGATGAATATTAAGTGGGGTCCGCTAAATAGAACTTACTTCAAGAGAGTGAATATTGAGTGTGATTCTCTTCCTTGAAAGTTAAGTATGATTGAATTAAAAATGTTTTTTTCTAAGTTAAAAATTAAGTTAAAAGGAATATTGTGATAAAAAACAACAATAATAATAATAATAATGATAATGATAATGATAATACTAGGATCTGGCAAGTGAACTGAAGAAGGTGTGAAAAATGAAAGTCAGGGTAGTGCCAGTAATAATAGGTGCACTCAGAACCATACCAAAGACACTGGAAACAAGATTGGAGGAACTAGGCATAAAAGGGAGGATTGAGACTGTGTACACCACAGCTCTGCTAGGGACTGCATGAATGCCGGAGAAAGTGCTAGAAATATGAGATTTACGACCCCCGCTGTTAGCAGTGGCCTAACAGAGGGGCAAAAAAACAAAAAAAAATATACACACAAATGGTGGAGGAGGTATGAACCACAGCACCACTGTGATAGGTGAGGGAGAGAGAAGGGCTGAAGGACTGAGAAGACTTACTGTCACTCAGCCTTCAGCAAGAACCACTGGGAAACCAGTGTGAAACTGTAAACCACAGTACTGCTATGGACTGTGAGAGAGCAAAGATGAGGGCTGGAGACCTGAGGAGACTTGCTGTCACTCAGCCTCCAGCTGTGATCACCACGCAACTGGTGTGGAAATGAATAACAGTAATAATAACAATAATGATAATAATAAGATTGAGTAAAACTAGTGATAAATTAATTGTAATAGTGTATAGAGTATTTTGACCTATTATGTTGAGATCAAAAACAATACAAGATGGAAAAAAAATAGTGATATAATCTACGATAATAATAATACACAATATGTATTTATATATATATATATATATTTTTTTTTTGTAACACACCAAAGGAAATATTAGTATGCTGATATAAAAGTTCTGTTCATTGACTACTAAAATGTTTCCGTTCTATTCATTTCATTCTTCTTTTAAATTATTGATTTCATATACATCATGGATGGGACATGTTCAATAGTCACCATTATAATGATAAAAGAGCTCCATTTGAAAGTTTAAAAGAATTGCAATGAATGTCTATGGGATGCTTAACATGAAGCAATCAGTAAGTTAGTGTGTGTTAGTGTGTTTGTCAGAATAAAGTGAGAAAAATTTGATAAGATTTCAAAATTTAAACTATGATATTTTCACCATCTGTGGAAGAAGAATAAGTAGTCATCTGTCGAGTCAATTGATTCTCATACTTGTAAAATATTGCAATATGGAAATATTCCAAGAGTACTGTTTTCAATGAAAATCATAGATGGCCATTTTTGGCTTTTTTTGAATTTTTTTTTTGCCTTTTCTAAAATACAAAATTGCCCATCTTATTCTATGACATTGCAGATGGTTTCATAATAACTTCAGACCTCTTTTTTCCTTCCAATTTCTGTTGTTTAATGTAACACTGACCGGCTGACTGACCAAAAGAGTATCTCACTGATATGTGTGGACACATCAAAAAATACTTTGAAAATATGAAACGAAATGTATTTGACACCGAACTGAGAAGCATGCAATGTTCACATGAAAGAATCATGCTCAACATCACATGGAGGGTTCACAAGACAGCACAGTATATCAGGGAGAAAACAAGAGCCTAAGACATGAGAGAATCCATCAGAAAACTCAAATGGTAATGGGCTGGTCATGATGCAAGAATGGCAGACAACTGATGGACATTATGGACATCATGGATCCCCTGAGATCACATAAGAAACTGAGGCTGATGGAGAGATGAAGTGGACAAATTCAGAAAGTATTGGCTTGGAAATGGCATAGATAGAAAAGTCTGACAAATTCTGGGGAAGGTCAATGTTCAACGACGGGTGATAAATGACTGATAATGAGGGTGAAGACTCCCCTTTCCTCCCCAGAAAATGTCTCAAAAGGTAAAAGTCACTTTTGCTGTTTAGCCCCAGATTTGCCAGAACTTGAAGAGGGATCAAAAAACGTGATTGTACATGTGAGAAATTCAAGGAAATCATTATTCTTTTTTAATATTATGAATCGCAAATTCAGTATGTTTGAATTTTGCAAAAAATTGGAAATTATTTTGTGATCGATGCGACCAAAATGGAACTTGATTTTTCTATTTTATACATTTCTAAATAAATGAGGGAGACTACTCTCCCTCAGCATTTGATAGCTATCTCTTATGACAAAAAGATTTTATCGGACGGACATGTTGCTCTTGTATAAGACAGATTGCATTTTCTCAACCCACAGGAATTCAATGGAGAGAAGTCATTGTAAGATATGAACTGAGGTGATGTTATTTGAACACAGGCAAATACATCAATTTTCACCTTCCAAGAGGGAATTCTCTGCTGAACCACAACAAATGAAAAGAGAAGAGGGGGGACATCCCCTACCCCCAAGCACTTTTGTCAAGGAGCAAAGGCCTGGAGAAACCGGCATGTTTTAAGAGGACATTTTATTTATTGTTGCTACCATTAATTCTCATTCACAGGGGAAGAGAGGCCATAAGTTGATCTGTTCATCTGACATCAGCCGTGTGTTAAGTTCCATCTCATTTCATTCATACATACATCCCGAAATGCAAACACACACCAACTTTGAGATTTACTGAAAGGAATCTTAAAAAAAAAAAAAATATTCTCTTTTATCGGACGAAATTTTAAAAAAATTGAAACAGATTCTTTTAAAACTTTATTCACGTAGTTCTTTAATCCTGAAGAATCCTTGTGGAGCATTGGGCCACAACCACTCTGCAGCAGTTTCAATAACAAATAGATCTTATGGAGCGGAAATACTAGCTGAAAGCCAAACACCTTCCTTTAACGCAGCTTTGGATCAGCTATGTTGAATGCCAAGCTGTGGGGTTTTTTTTTCATGCCTTTCTCTTAGATGGATTGCCTTACAGGGTCAGAGAAGAGGATTAATGCTTTCCCTATCCATTAAAAATCTCAAATGGCAATTGGTTGGCCATGTTGCGAGAATGGCAGACAACTGATGGACATCGTTACTCATGACATGGATCCCCCGAGATCACATGCATAACCGAGGCCGGCAGAATATTAGATGGAGAAACGAGCTAGACAAATTCACAAAAGTACTGGTTCCGCGATGCCCAAGATAGAGATGGGTGGCGAATCCTGGGGAAGGTCCATGTCCAATGACGGATGTTGAAAGACTGATGATGATGATGAAAGGAAAGAGCCATTTCCATAACTTGAACTCAGTCGGCCGATTCTGCTCTGCCGAGTCAATAACCATCATGCCACTCTGAACCTCCTCATTACCAAAAACAAAAAAGTTGGATAAAAAAAAACAAAAAACAAACAACAAAATAGGCTTCAAAAAAAGAAAATACATGCAGAAAAACTTACATGGAATTTCCCTCTGGTAATCATTCTGAACAGTCTGTCTTTGGTGCCATAGAACGGTGGATAACCACCAAGTAAAATGAAAAGCATAATTCCACAACCCCACACATCCACTGGTTTGCCGTAAGGATCCCTGTTGACAACCTCGGGGGCCATATAATGTGGGGTTCCTATCCGACCTGAAAAATAAACATAAATAGAAATTACCTACAAAATCTATTTATATAAAACAACTAGTGCTGTCTGTCTCTCTGCCCCCACCCTTTAAACATTGGTGCAGCTCAAATAAATATGGTATGCATACTTAGTGGACCTAGGGGGAGAACTTAGACAAATTGGTTTTTCAAAAGAAATTTTTCCAGGGTTTTAGAGGAGAGGGTCCTATTTAATATATAATGGAAAACTGAGCCCTTGCTTTCCATTGAATATACATATATAAAGTATTCTATTTATCATTAAACCACTGTCTGTGTTCATCAGTGCCCTGACCGCCAACATTGGTGTTCAACATACAAGCTGAAAACCATCAAATACGATATATTTCAGTAAGTTACCAATAAAAAACGATGGATAAAAGAAAAGAAGATATTGTCCATAATTTTGAGAAGAGTCATTAACATTAAAAGAGGTTTTTTTTATTGTCGTTCATACAATGTTTCGACCAAACCATTCAATGGTCTTCTTCAGGTATACTATCCGTGAGTCCCCCTCCTTATATATGGATAGTACAGCTGTAGAAGGCAGCAGAAAAAATAGTCCAAAACATTGAGGGAAGAACAAAAATAGCGAGAAGAATGAGTTCAATTGTCTGAGAGAGATTCCGAATAGCAGCACTTTCATCAAACACATGAATTTTTATTTTTCAACAGAATGTTCAAATCAATCATGAATTCCTCATACCATGTGTGGTATAAAAAAAAAACCTTACTTTATGCCTCAACCATATTCGTCTGATTATACTGAAAGAGTTTTTCGATTGAAGCTGATTCCCCTTCTTCAAGAGGGAAAAGATTCGGGGTATTTTTTTCACAGCATTTTATGATATATACTGGGTGTCCCTTAGATTTGTCCCCTCAAGGGAAATAACTTTGCATAAACAGGTAGATACGATATTTTCATTTTTCTTTTCTATGGTCTTGAGATACTTAGATAACATACTTATTTCAAGGGAGACAAATCTTTTTCATAATTTACTTCCCTGACAACTAATACAAAAAAAAAAAGACCAAGTATGGAATACAGTGGTTATTGGCTGGAATTTGACCTAAAATTTTCACTGCATACAGTTCAATCTACATGATTAATATTCACCACTAAATTGAATGCATTGAAAAAGAAGGAAATTACTGTATAGGCCAGACTATAAGACAAATGGTTTACAAGGATCTTTGGAGAACTATCATTCAATGCAGCTCATCAAAGCCTCATAACTATCCATATAGATACAGCAGTCAGCTACCTAGTCATAATACCGGCACATGAGATACAATGTAATGTTAGCAATGTTTAAAAGAAAAAAATCAAATGTCAATCTATACATGTCCATCTTTTATATTGGCATATATGGTACGTTGAAAAATATTTGCCATATAAAATGAATACACTTTCAGCATTACATAACAAACTGAAGAATCCATATGCAATGAGGGCTTCCACATTTCTCACTCCATATCTAATTCTGTATTAACACAAGTAATACACAGATATACATCTTAACACTAACGCATCTAAATGCGCATATATATGCACCCATCAAAACAGTAGGAATAGATACAAACACCCACACACTAAAGTAAAAAATATATTTAAAGACTTTCCGCACTTCAGGTGTAGACTGCTCAGACTGCAACATTTTTAATCATAGTTTTATTTTTAATAATCGTTTTTTTTTCACTCATTTTATCCAGGAAATCAGGGTGAGACATGAAAGGTTACAAATATATACCATCATTGATTGAGAAAGTCTTAAAGAATTACACAAGAAGAAATTTTTTCCCCCTGTAGACTTCTTGCGGAGCACACAGCCACAACTCATCACGCTGGGTAATGTTGCTGCGGTTTCACTAGCAAGAGTTGTTAGCCCTATGCCCAACCCTCTTCCTTTAACCATGCTAGGGACAGATAGGATGGCCTTTGCCATTTACTGATAACAAGGAGGAGAAGTGGATCCATGTCTTTCCCGAGAGCATTAGTTTGAAGTGAATATAAAAAAGCCTTGGCTGAAACTTGAACTTGGTCCACTGATCCTGTTTCCCTGAGTCGGTAACTGTTATGCCACTCTGGACTTCCATACAGAAAAAGCAGAAAATATATTTTAAAGACTTGACTCACTTCAGGTAGAGACTGTTCAGACTGAAACATTTCTAATTATGACTCATTCCCTGTCGAATGGACCAATGGTCCCCACTTGACAGTATTCAAGTTGGCTCATTGGTTACACTTCCTTTTGGGCCTGATTGGGTCCTGCAAAAGTTTATCTCAATATCTTTACTCATTTAGTCACTATAGATCCAAGAACAATGACTGCTTCATGTGTGACAATGACCAAACTATTTCTTTCATTTTCAACTAGCCAAAATTCCATACAAGGAACTTCTACTATGCTGAAAATTTGTCGTGGTTAACTTTTTGAGTAGATTTTGAAAATGTTATCAGTCTAGCTCTAGAAATGAAATGACCGATAAAGTTTTTGGAAAAAAATACTTTTCATTAATATTACTCTCTTTATGTCTATAGATCATTTGAACCTTTATGGTAAAGTCTACAATGTTCCATATAATGAATACCACATTGAAATAATGAATACCACATTGAAATAAAGGCAGATATACTGCTAACAATTTGGGGGCCTGGGAAGTTTGGTGAGATTTATCAGTTGATATGTAGTAGGTGAACTATTGCGAGCCTGGATGGGGGGGGTGCTCAAGTCCTCATCTCTAAGCTGTGTCTCAGATGTAAGGAATAGAAACACACACTAAAGTATGAAAATGTATTTCAAGACTGATCAGACTGCAGCATTTTTAATTATATAGCTTTTTTTTTTCAGTATCATTTTTCATTTTTTTTCTTTTCACCTGTTTAAACAATGAAATGTGAAATCAAGGTGAGACATGAAAGGTTGAGGAGGTACTTCATCATTGATCGGAAAAGTCTTGATGAATTACACAAGAAGCAGGAGAAAAGAAAGAAAAAGTGTCGGTGAAAGAAAAAGAAAAATTCTCAATTCAAGTGCGTGAAAATAGAAATTATTGATTTATCCGAAGAAAGAAGGTGATCTCATCTGGAGCTGTTGATCAAATTATTGGAGAGAAGAAAAGTAAAAACAGGCATTCAAAGTTATGACTAGAATGATATCTAAAGATCCTTTGAACCCTCATGGTGCTTGACAATCAAAGATGTTTAATTTTTTCAGAGTCTACAGTTCAAATAAACAGAAATCATAAACAAAATATCTAATATTTCACTAAGTGTCAGCAGGTAAACATATGTATACTAGTGTGCAGCCTATGTGGGTAATACCAGGTTTTGTAATTTTATTCAGATTTTATTGATACTTCAGCTGTCTTATTGGACTCTCATAAGTTTAAGTGGGCTTTCATCATATAAGTAAGGAAAGCTGACTCAATACTCACTTGACCTTTGAACTGAGTTGAAAGAAAGGATATTTCTGATTGCCAGGTTACTAGATACATTTAACTAACACTTCTTTCCACAGGGCTGTAGTGGTGATAGAAATTTAGAGCCTTAAACGTAGTCGTTTCTTAGCCTCTTCCACTGAACCAGATTATATGACTCCTCACACTACCCGCTGTGACTATAACAATCAAAATTAGGGGAGGAGATACTCTTGTGAGCCACTTACCTCCAGATATTTTGCCCGTTTCATCCAGCTGAATGGCAACACCAAATCCGCCAATCTTGACAGGGGCAGAATTCTCCGTGGACGACAATAAGATGCAATGAGGTTTGAGGTCTCTGTGAATGATGTCATTGTTGTGACAGTAGCGAAGGGCCTCCAGCATTTGACGCATGTAATGACTGGCAGTCGGCAGGGAGAAAAAAAATAAGATGACAAGTTGAAGAGTAAACCGAGATGATCATTCAGAATCATTTTACCCAAGGGAAAAGCATCAGTAAATGTTAACTCTTAAAATCATAGGTTGTTATACATGAAATATCATTTTTGAATATTTTGAAGAATGATATAAACAAGAAAAAATGGTAATTATTTAATCAAAATCTGACCCATCTGAAGCAATAATCTTTTTCCAATGAACATTCAATTATAATATGCCATGTCTATAAGATTCTTTAGGTTTAATTGTCACAAATTCAATAGAAGCACCCATTATGGCTTTCCTATTTTTGAACTTTTCAAGATGGATATGAAGTCAAAAATGCTTGAAAAGAGATGATAATGAACAGGAGAAATGCCAGGTGGATATGAAAGATGCTGCAAGACTTAATATCCCAATTCTTTAACCTTACACAAAATCAGAATGGAACTGTCATGGAGCATTTCATTGAGTTCAAGTGTGACCAATTTTTCCCCGTTTTATTATCCATTCCAATTGCCCTTACATGACATGATATGGTTTAAGTCCGACTCAAAGAGGATTGTCAACAGATGAGAAATGAAAATTCCTATTATTAGCAGATGTATAATAAAACAAAAAAAGGTCGGAGAAAAAAGTTTTAAATTTGTTTTTTGGGGTTTTTTTAAACAAGTCCTTGTTTCGATTGACATTCATCAGAGGATGACTCATCAGAAAAATGTTTATATGTACTGTGTGGAATTAATTCAAAATTCAAAAAAATGTTTAAAATGGCAAACAAACACATTAAAGACGTGCTAAGAATCACACGATGCGAGGATCAGAAATCAAAACGCACTTAAACTACAGTCAAATTAAAAATAATCTTGGAGCAAAAACAAACTCTTTTTGTTTGCACGAGACTGATTTTTTTGTTTTGATAACTCCAAATCCTCACAGTGAAAGGAAGATCTTGCAATACTGACATCTTTGAAGCAGTCCTCTTTGTACGCTGGGGTTATCCAGTAGATTTTTGCCTGTTGATGAGTTCATTTGAGGGTCATTTGTATAAGGTGACCGTATCCTTTTTTTTCCAATAACCCTTGGTGAATATTAGATGGAACGTACTGTTTTATTTGGTTTTCTGATTAGGAAATCTAATAGCAACAACAATAAGTGAAAATGATGTACTCACCTAGCAACAGCTTCACTATAAACAAACCCAGCAGTTGCTCTTTTAACAATCTCAAAACAAAGATCAGCTCCTTGCATACTGAAAAAAAAACAAAATGGCGGATGAAAGGAAAACTTGAAACCAATACCAAATGAAAGATCAAATCATCAAAAGTCAATTATTTAATAGAATTTCACGCAACGGGTAGGTAGTAGCATTCCAAGGAGAATTATGAATCACCACCACCCATATATATCATGTTGGGGGTGATCAATTAAAAAGTTTGAGAAAAAGGGTGATCAATGAACGGCACAAGGTTTATGCTGGAAAAAAAATGTCATTATCTAATTTGCATATAATTATGTCATCAAGTGGCAGCCATCTAGAAATTTAGTTCAACTTTCCCATCGTTAAACCAAAAATCCTGCACTTCTAATTTTGAAATTATAGCAAGAATCTGAATAGACCTAAGAGATATTTTTACTTCAGAATTGTGCCAATATATATGCACCACCTATTTGTCACATGCGCAGCAGATTTCTAGTCATATTTTCGTAAATATCATCTACCGACCGACTTTGGTGTACGGCTGTTGTTGGGCAATGGTGTCACTCGAAGGTTTAATATTGTATGAACATTGATCCAGGCATCTTATTCCATCTCAAGTGAATCCTTGGCCTTTTGGACGGCAACAAAACAATTGAGAATGGTAGTCTAAATACAATACCTGTATTGGATCACCATAGGCCCACAAATGGCCTGCTTGACCAACTAGCCAAGTGGGCTACAGATTCTTCTTTTTAAGTGTCCATGTGTGTTTAATGATGGTCAAGGTTACATTTTTGGGGCTACAACCAAGAAAATTTGCCACTATGCACCATCTTAAAATTCTTTTGCATTTTGTTTTAAAAAAGGACTTCTTGGGGTATCAAAGGTCATTTTGGACCGACAATGCCCGAATCTTGTGGTGGTATTTTTTTTTTAGATAAAAGATCCACTTGTTTCAGATTGTTTTCTAGATAATTATCTCTGATACATGTGCAAGCTATGGTGATTCATTTATGAGAGGCAAAGATATTTCTATAATTCATTTTTGAATATGTAATCACTGACGAACCAAACACATGAAGATTGGACGCTGTGAAAGGGAATAGAAATCGGATAGCTCATTAACCGACTTCTGGAAATTTCCCAAAGTTTCATCATATTTCTATCAGTGGAATTGTATGAGAAGATGAAGTAGAAAAAAAAACCCCACTTTGTTTACAAAGATGGAATGGGGATGTTTAGGGGTTAAGTGGCTCCTTTGCTACTGGGGAGTAGCATTGATGATGTTGAAAATCTTATAGAAATGGAAAATTGTCCTAAGTGGTTGAAGCCATTTTTATCCCAGAAAATTGTGTTTTATGCTAAGGAAATCGTTATGCATTAGAAGTTTCACTCAGGCAGGTTTTAACTTGATGGAATTTTTTCGGTCCGACCAAAAACTAATGTCCATGATTTCAAAGACCGGAAGCCAAAATAGGATGTTGCCAATAGTAACTGATTTTTCATTGGCTTGGCCATAACCTAGCAACTATGACTTACTTCTAAAAGTGATAACAAGTTAAAAAATATGGAAGCCCCCAAAAATGATTTGTTGTATTTTATTTTCTCTAGGACTACAGACTTTGTGATTTTTTTTATTGCAATAGATATAATTATACAAAAGTTATAGAATTTTAACTGTTTTTCTCATTTCTGGCTTAAGTATCAGGAGCTCCCCATTTAGATCTCCTGCAGGAACTAGCTTACTATCACCTGGTACAGAGTAATATACAGATGAACAAGATATATCCTTTGCTTGAGGCTGAGAGATGAATTTGAGGAAATAATCCAAAAATGAAATTTAAAAAGAAACTTACAATTCAAAAACCATATAAAGCATTCCATCTGAACTATATGTATCCAGCAGTTCCACAATGTGAGAATGTTTTAACATATGACAAATGCTTGCTTCTCTTTTTAAATCTGAAAAATAATAAAGAAAAATATATAAAGAAAAATGTCAAAAATTTTTAAAAAATCAGAAATATGTTATGATTTAAAAATCTCCACAGTAAAATAACCAGAAAGCACTCAGGGATCTCATACCTCTGCCAATACCATTGTCACCTAAAAACTCGATGAAAATCAGTCCATATACAGCCACAATGTCTGGAAGGTAACAGTAAAAATACTTGATTCTACTCTAAAATTCTTTCTTAGCCTATTGCCTATATTGTCATAAAATGTCATTGAAATTCATAAAGAACTTTTGGAGATATTGTGTGGATAGCAGATTAATTCGAGAGAATACATGAATCTAGGACATTCTGGCCACTGACAGTTTGGCCTGGAATTATACATAATAGTTACAGGAGTTATGTAGCACAACGAATCTCCATGGAATCCTCAAAAGGAGAAGTAGTCAAGCATGGAATCACAGAAGTCTGGTCCCATTGCATAATACTCTGGATTTTGAGATTCAAACAGGGAGAGCACTCTATCCAGGAACAAAGACCAGATTCAGTTATAGACAAGGAGAAGAGATTCTACGACATTAAGAGATGTCTATCCTACCAAATTACTTGTTTCAAATAAAAGAAATAAAATGAAAATACCAGGACCTTGCCTGGTAACTAAGGAAGCTGATGCACTTGAAAGAGAGCAGAAACACTGCAGGAGAAAATGGAGATATAAGGATAGACTAAGACTCGGCAGACTGCAGCAGAGCTGGCGTCTGTGAAAATACTGAGGAAAGTGCTGGAGATTTAAATACTTGGTTTCACTTGATCCCTTACAACAAACACCAGATATCTAGTGTAAAGATGCAAATACATCGAATATGGTTAAATAAATCAAAATTATTAATACCATAGTATAATTTTCAATCTTCCTTCTTGGCTTTTCTAGTTTATATCCTTGAGGCAATTGAAAGTGCATTCAAAACTGGTGGATTTATAAAAAAAATAATTGGTCTATATATATATATATATATATGTATCAGCTTTTTTTCCGTGCTCTTGTTTCTGCTTTTGGAGCTTTCCTTTTGATTATAACTTACCCGAGAGTATTGCTCCCTGTAATCTGTGTGTGTGTGTGCGTGTATGTACATATTTTGCAACCAGAGCAGAAAGAAAATTAATGTGCGCACAGAAGATTACTAATTCTATACAAAGCTTACTGAGTTTTTCTTGAAAAAATATTGATTCCCTAAATCAGATTCAAAATAGCACACATACTTTAGTCCCGGGGAAAAAAAAAATTTCAATGACATAAGATTTTTGTGCACACCGACTGCAAAACATTAGAGAGAATATTGTCCTCAAGGCATTAAAAAAAACATTTTGATACTTTGAACCCATCTTCTTTTGCCCTGGCTTGCAACTTGTAGCATGTAAGATCAAAATGTTTTCTTGAATCTGTCAGAAGGAACCTAGGACAACACAGAATTGCTGCGATAATGAAACCTCACTTATTTTCAGGCAGGTGGTTGGAGACAGACACTATGATCAAAATTGAAAATGCACAACTGTAGAAAGTAGACCACTACATATACCTCGAACAGTGAATCTCCGTGAAGTCAACAAAAGAAGAAGAAATTGAGTGAAGAAACACACTACGTTGGCAAGCTTTTGGTAGAGCAAGCTCAACCTAAAAAGATGAGTATACAACCAATGTATCCTACCAAGGGTCACATATAGAGCTGAAACATAGAACCTAACCTAGAGATTCACCCTCAAACTGAGAACCATGCAGCATGCTCATAAGGGAATCAAGCTCAACCTCACATGGAGAGCACAGCATAGTATAATAGAATAGAGACAGAAGTCCAAGACATCATAGAATCCATTAGAAAACTCAAATGGCAATGGGCTGGAAATGTTGCAAGAATGGCAGATAACCGCTAGACATCACAACTCACAATGTAGATCCCAAGAGATCAGGTGTGAGGCTGTGGCTGACAGAAAGTAATATGGCGTGGTGATCTTGATTAATTCAGAGAGTACTGGCTCCATAATACCTATGATAGAGAGGTCGGGCGAATCTCGGGGAAGGTCCATGTCCAACAGACTGATGATGATGATGTTGATGATGATGATGAATTCTGTTACAACTGCTTTGCATATCTCACCATATCCCACATTGTACACTTACCAAACATCCAATTTAGTCTTTGCTACCCCTACCACTACAAGAAGTTTCCAGTGCTCGAAATCTAGTCTCTATTCCTTATACAAATACAGATCAATGACATCTCAGAGAACTCAAAATAGAAATTCTTTTTGAATGAATATTCATAACTTCTTTATTCAGATTTCTATCCAGGTAAAATATGCCACTAAAAATATGACTGTTACTTTCATCAGAGAGCACGTCCATCCCCTGCCAGAAAGCGGCACCCTGACCTCCCACCCAAAATTACTTCCAACTTCACATCTGCCTCTTAATTGATCAAATATTGATTACTTTTATATATATATATATATATATATATATATATATATATCTTTCTTGAAGTTATTTTCTTCTTTTATTCTGAAGACCTTTTTAAAGTAGCAGCTTGATACTAACTGTATAGTGATTGCACATAAACCATATAGCAATTTGATACTAATTATAAGGTAGTTTGGTATTAATCACATAGCAATATGATACTAACAACATAAATGGACATTAATTAAACGGCAGTTTGATACTAATTATATAGCAATTGACACGTTTAAAATGCTTTTATAATTCATTATTCATTTAGAGAGGAAGCTTCATAGTTCTTTTAACGTAAAACATACTTTGAATTTACAAGTTTCTATAGAGACAAAGGGTTATCTTGAAACACAGACTTTGTATCGGTTATATAGGGATATCTTGTATCAGTTAATTCTACTGTTATTAGAAACTACCAAACAAAATTGTCAACATTAGTTTGTTCAGTTTCCAAGTAAGTCTATAAGGCTATGTATGTATCTTGTATAAAGGCCACACCAATGGAGCTAGAGGGCTGAAAATCCAAACACTTATTCTTTATTATGTCAAGAAAAAACATTTTTTTTTCAAATTCCTCCCAAATAAGTTTTCAGGGAGATGTTCATTTTTATTATGTAATAATTATAAGTTTTTATGCCCAATTTGCCCTGTAGTTTGTGTCTGACAGTATTTACACTCATTCTCTAGATATTCAAACTTATCTTTTAGTGATCACTGCCCAACCAAAAGTGAAACGTCTAACTTGTTCATCGATCACCCTTTTTTCCAATTGACCAACCCTAACATAGTGTGCTGTCATAAGATATTGGTTTATTGAATGACTAATAAGATAATGATCCTTTCCTCAATTCATCTTTGTGATGCCAGAGTATAAAGATTCAATTGCCCGACACAAGGATTGAACTCACAATGAAAAAGATGGAAGGCAATATCTTATCCATCGATCCCAATAATCCTAAAAAAAAAAGAGCAAACAACCAATGCATTCTTCTGAGAGTCACTTATGAAGCTGGAACATGGAACCTATCCAAGAGACAAACCCGCTAATTGAGAACCATATAATCTGCACATGAGAGAATAATGCCCAACCTCACATGGAGAGATCACAAGATAGCACAGTATATCAGGAAGAAAACAGGAGTCCAAGACATCATAGAATCTATTAGAAAACTTAAATAGCAATGGTCAGGCCAAGTTGCAAGAATGGCAGATAACCGATGGACACCACGACTCACAACATGGATCCCCGCAGGTCACATGCGAAACCGAGGCTGACAAAAAGCAAGATGGAGAGATGAACTGAACAAATTTAGAAAATACTGGCTGCATGACACCCATGACAGAAAAGTGTGGTGGATCCTGGGGAAGGTCTATATCCAACAATGGATGTTAAAAGACTGATGATGATGATGATGATCTACAGGGCCATGTCTCATAGAAATATCATGTGGGGAAAACATTAAAACTAATATCCCTTCTCTGTATCTTCAACTGAACCCAAGCATTCGCCTTTTCACATTACCTGGAGTTTAATCAGGAGGAATTATTATAGAGTGTTAGGCTCAATATGATTTCTTTCTTAATTAAAGACTCCCAATTAATTGAGTTTTTTTTTTTTAGCCATTAAACAAAGATTTCCATTTGTGCAAACGACGAAAATTTTAAATAATTTTCAAAATTGGACAATTTTTCTTTTCGTCTTTTTATACTTGAATAGAATTTCTGGTTTTCAAGATTTCCAAGAATAATTTGCGGAGAAACTGTTTGGTAAACAAGCATTAATTCAGAAAGTGAAATGAACTGATATCTAGAGACATCGATATCTGTTCAACAAGTAAACAAGTTTGTTTGAGGTCAATTTGCAAAGCAGGTTGGTCTTGTGTAAAGGGATATTTACCCCACTTCCCATAAGAGTGGAATGTGGAACAAATTCGAGTTTAAAGCGGATGGAGCAGGGAGGTGTGCACATGTGGGCAAGAACAGTTATTGCCCGGTCCCCACCAACAGTTTCACAAAGGCATCAGGGTAACCCATGATGCGCCCCTATTAGTACATTGGAAAGGTGTTACCCCTTAGGGTAAAAATCATTTCTATCTTTGGTTTGTCTTGTATAAGGACTGGTTTCATTTTAATTTCTAAGGAATCAGAATAATTCTTCAAAGCGTTAATCACAGCTACAAAAGCAGATCAGAGCAAATGTTCACATTTTGAGAGGATATTGAGACCAAGAAGAAATGGAATAAAAAAAGCGTTGATTAAATATTCAAGAAAATAGACACACAAGGAAATATAAATGAAAAAACTATCTAATAATGAATGTGTCTGTTTGCCATTCTACCAATAAGTATATCAACCTGGAAGAAAAAAGACACAAGCATTCCAAGGAAAATGATGAATCACCACCATCCATAAATGCTACTTTTGACCTCATAAATTAAGCAGTGGTGTTGGTGGTAAAATCAAGTTACCTTGATGAAAATACTTCCAGCGTGGTTTGAATCATAAATCAATGATTAAAAAAATCGATCTAGCTAGTCACTCAACTGGGTGAGCAATTAAAAAATTAGGAAAATAAGTAACAGTCACTTTTCTTGCTTTTTTTGGGTTGTGATATCTCAAACGTACAAATTTTCAAACAAAAACAAGTCTGAATGCTGCTAGAAGCAAACTAAGTGACTAAATTGACGAACCACCATTGAAAATTAAACCCCCACCACAATTAAAACCATTTCCCTACTCATTGAGGGTAGATGCAAAATTTCAAATTTCTACCATGAAGTGCTCAGTCCAAAAACATAGACAGATATAAATGTCAATATAATGTGAAATGACCTAAACCTAGCAACAGTGATTAAACCAGTCTGTTGTGGTTAATAAAACACACGCATAATATATATATATACACACACACAAATACATGTATGCATTCTTACATCTTAGTAAAATATATACACACTGATGAGATAAAACATAACCTGGGTCAAGAGAGATGCATATCAGGGTCAGAGGTATGCAAGTGAGCGGTGGCCTTGACATCTTCATCTTCGTGTTGAAGGTCACATTTATGGGCAAGAAGTGAGATTTGAATGACTTCGACTAAGATCAAATCGTTATGGACAAAAGACGAGGTAAAAATCATTTCTGAAGTGGTACGGCTTTGTAAGGTGCTTATGATAAGATGTTTATTTGCATCATCTTCAGCAAGCTGATTTTAACAGACTTGATTTTTTTTCTGAACCTAAATTTGGACATTACTAATATTTTGAAATTCAACGAGAAAATCTTTTTACCTCCACAAACAAAATGACAGAGGTAAATTATATCCAAATGAAAAATTATGTTCACGTAGAAAAAAAATGTCCTGCCAATAAAAGAGGAGATGTTGTATGAATTTATCAATTACACTGTGTGTATATATATATATATATATATATATATATTAAATAATGATTAATAGTTATGTCATTCACACCAACTCTTCAGTGTGGCTATATCCAATATCCCATCCAGTAGCAAAACCTTCAGACTCAGAGACTGGCGTTTTCCCCCTGTCCTACACAGAACTGGACAGTCAATAGGACTGAATTTAAGTGATATTTTCTTATGCACAATTCCTCATATAAAGTGTTGTCTTTCTTTCAATTAGTATAATCATAAATAAATAATTAGTTTCAATTATATGCTCAAACAGATTGGAAAAATGTCCAGCCAGAATAAGATAATATGGTGTATGGATTCATCAATTGCACTGAGTGTGTGCTTGTATGTATATATATATATATATCAAGTGTTGTCTTTTCTTTAACGAGTGTAATCATAAGTAAATGATTAGTTCCAGTCATAGGTTTAGACAGATTTATTTATGATAACACTAGTTTAAAGACAACACTTGTTATATAAATATAAATTATAATGACTAGTAGTACTATTCATTCTTCAAATATCACTATTACACTTGATAATGACCAATGATGGCTGAAAGATCTCAAACTACCAACTTCAGAACATTTTTACAAAATCTCTGATGACATTAATAAAAGGTTTATATGCAAACTAGAAAATTTTACCAAAAATTAAATAGAATTTCTTATTTTCAACAATGTATGTTCAAATGAAGGATTGCTACTTCATTATACTCTCCTTGAAAGAATATATATATATATATATATATATATATATATATATATATATATATATATATATATTTTTTACTGTGCATAATACTTTTCATTGTACACTCTAATCTTAGGCTGAGAGCCAGGAAGTGACACTTTGATCCTAGTAAACAGATACTTTGATTTTAGGCAGTAGCACAGAAAATATTCATATAATCCTGTCATTTTTTACTGGTACTATGTAATTAACGCTCCCCCAATTCAGGGTTGAGCACTCTTCAAGTTAGGTAACTCGTTCATTGTAAGCTTATGCAATGCTCTTCCAACATGGAATGGAGCATTCTGGTGGACAGGAATATATATACGTAAATAAATATATCGCTTATATTCGGCCTTACTGACTGTCTACTTCCATGGAGTAGAGGGAGGATATCAGTCTCTGGGTCTGAAGTGAAGGTTTTGATTCTACCTTGTGGTACTGGATGGGATAATGGATAGTCTATAGCCACACTGAAGAGTTGTAATACAACGAAACAACTGTCTGTGGATGACACAATAATATATTATATATATCTAACAGCTTTAGCTCCAAATTCTCATTTTGTCCATTCACTGTCTATATCTGCACTATCTATTTGTCTTTTTCAATGTGGACAATTATATCATTAAAAAATAAAGGTATAATCCGATAGAAATAATTACAAATTGCGTTGTATCATATTGAAACTCTACTAAAAATGTTCTCCCGTTATTCCACAGTGAATGTATCATTTGGCCGAGACAATGCAAATACAATAAACAATTAGAGAAAATGGGGCTGCTGCAGGAATTGAACCTGTGACCGTTAGGTTAGCAGATTCAACATTGCGTTACTCTTACCACTGAACTAAACAACCGCCTGGAATGCAAACGCCTACGGTGTATGTATAAAGAGAAGAAATCATGTAGCTCAATCGAGAACACAAAGAGACAAAACAGAGCCAAGACATAATCTGAAAAGCCTCATAGCTCACAATGGAATGAGCAGAAGACGTCATCATTATCTTGCATGATCCCATTTCTCCAATCGGATCATTTAGCCCTGGGGTATTTATTGCCATCTGATACAACTAGGTGAGAGACGTCTCTCATTTATGGTAACACACATCTGTACAGTCGAAACGTAAGGTCTAATCTTACAGAATATTAAGTCCCTTCCTTTTAGCACTTCATGTGAGAAGAATATCCAGAGAGTCCACACTTGCCAGAGGATCAGGTGATTAGAAACTGTCAACCAATACTGTCAACATAGGTTTCTTCAGTTTCTGAATTGTCTGGCTGGCTAGTTGGTCACATGACACATTCTATCGAGTAGCTACCCAGACCTGTCCCTTTATTTCCAACAAGATGAATGATTCAGCCAAAAGTGAACCTTGAAGAGGGACAAGCAGAGAGCTGGAGGGAGAGGGAGAAACAGAGAGAGAAACAAAGACCCACAAAGTAACATAGAGGGGCAGAGTGGCAGAGTGGTTACAACGCAGAAAACAGAACCAGCACACCGAGTTCAAGATTCAACCGAGGCTACTAATGTTAACTTTGCACTAATGCCCTTGAGAAAGCCATATATCCACTGTTTCTCCAGACAATGGATACAAAGGACAGTTGGAATGCTTTTAACCCTGTTAGGCAGACCATCTTGGAGCATGGGGCTTGCAACTCCACACCTTAAAAACCTACTTGCTATTGGAACCGCAATACGGCATAATGAATGTTCCAGACAAACAAAGAATATCATTTTCTAAATTGACAATACTGAAGAGAAGAAGCCGTAGTTTCATACAACAAATAGAAAATCCTGTTTCATGACAATCATGGCAGACTGCTCCGCGCACCATAAAGTCTGGACCCTTCCAAACTGCACCTTTGGGAAGGGTACTGCCCGAGAAAATATAAAATATTGTATGTATAAGAAATACATAGCAAAGCAGTTTACAAATATATAGAGATTACCAATTAAGGTTAATCTGGCATGAGGCTATACATGGGGAAAGGGAGAGTAAAAAAATTGTTATGCGGAGATCCTGGTGGCCTAAAAAAAAATCAGTATTTAAAAATCTCCTGTTATTTTTTTTACCTCATATCTATTTTAAAATTTTCTAATGATGATGATCTAAATATGCATTGAAATATCAACTAAATTACTATAATTTTTCATAGATCTAGAGCTTTTCCATACTTTTTGAATTGGCGGCACACTTTTTAAAAACATCCTTTTTTTGAGACATGTTACTCTGGTTTTGTTAACCAAGCCAAATATATAATGTCATCCTAGCAATTCAGCTGACTCAGGAAAAGTATCTTATATATAAAATCATACATAATTTCATAATGCATGCAGAGATCAAGGTGACACAAAAAGTAACAAAAAGGTGGCAAAGGGTCCTATCCCTTTCTATAATTGTTTGGGTATTCCAGTGCTCTTGGCCATACCATTTTGTCTATAGACTTGAAAATTGGCATCAGTACGGGACAAGACCTTCTAAAAAAATTTTTTCTGATTTTGAAAAAAAAAAGCATTTTTTTTTTTTTGCACCTTATTTTGATGGGTTTATTATTTAGATTCAAGAAAATCGAGAAAAAATGTTTTCATTCTATTTCAGATGTTTTACAGAGGGTTCAGTGGAAAAAACATCTACATTCTCCTGTTTCCAGAAGTTTTTTTTACTTTCTTTTAGATGTTTTCCAGGGGAAAACACCAGTAATGTCAGAAATAGAATTCATTCTGACCATGTCTATTCTTCAATGGAATTATTTTTTACATAACTTCAAAATTTGATGCAATGGTTGTTCAGTCATTGACTGTGATGGCAAGACAGTATGTTTTTTTGAGGTTACGCTCATACTTTGTTTGATGGAAAGAAATTTCATAATCATTGTCATTTCTGCAATCACAGTCTTCAGCAGATTATACCAAATAACAACGGAGAGACGGGTGACAAGTTAAAACATCCTGGTCAAGTGTTTGTTTAATAAGCTTAATTTCTCTCAGCTTAAATAACTCCCTTTTCTTGTGTCTTGCTCCAGTATGAAACCCTTCTCTTCCAACTCTCTTGTCTATGGAGGCATGAAAATAGATTATCCTGGTCCAATCACAATGCACCTGCCTGATGCCTGTTGTAACTTTTAAAGAAAAACACATCCGTAAATGCAGGTGTGTCAATTAGGTTAATCCTATCAACAAAGGAAGAGTAATTCCAGCTGCGACCATCTTATTCAGGTAAAAAGCAAAAATTACCAGAGGCAAACTAACTTTTAGTAAAATAGCTGCTAGATAAGATTTTCTTTCTCCCAATATGCTGTCGTGTTTTGATATCTGCAGGGGATTGATTCTAGGACTGACTCACTTACCTGGTACCAAAAATTCACAGATGCTTAAGTCCTTTGTATAAAGTGACATGCTATTTGCATATATATACACACATATATATATATGTATATATATATATGGGTATAATTATTGTGTCATCAACAGACAGCTGTTTTGTTGTATTACAACTCTTCAGTGTGACTATAGACTTTCAATTATCCCATCCAGTACCATGAGGCAGGATTGAAACTTTCGCTTCAGATCCGAAGGCCGATATCCTACCTCTGAGCTACGGAACTGGACGGTCAGTAAGGCTAAATTTAAGCGATATATCTATTATGTTAAATTCCCCATCTACCAGAGTGCTCTATTCCTATGGAAGGTATATATATATATATATATATATTTGCCAATCCACCAGTATACTTTAAAAATCATCTTGTTTACTTACAATACCAAATAGATTGTGATGTTGATACATAAAATATAGGTATGAACAAAAAACTTTGGTGGGAAATCAACACCTGAGCCAAAAAATTGTATAGAAGTAAATTTCATGATGAAAATCTTGGTGCAATTAGTAAAGAAAAAAAGGAAAGGAGAAAATTCTGATCTAAAAGTTATTTGTGTACACTTCATAGAACTCAAGATACGTGTGAAATGTGATAGAGTGAAAAATTGTTTAGCTGTGAAAAAAAAAAAATTATAAAAAAAACCTAATTTGCATTAGAAGATTTTTATGCAAAAAAAACACCTCAATCTTCAATATCTACCAGAAACCAACTGGTAATTAAATCTTGAAAAATTTTAACTAATACATATTTGGCGGAAAAATATTTTCAAAAGAAGTTTCCATTTCAAATTTCAGAGAGAAAAAAGATATTTCTTTCATGTGATTGAAACTCACCTTTTTTAATTTGATGATTTATTTTACTTGCATAAGCATCGGAATTTAATTGATTTCAACGATTTTTAGTCCCCAGAGAAATAAATTTTATATACCTTTTCAAAAACCAAATATCATAGTATCCGTACGGATACCTCACTTTGGAATTGAAAATATCAAAAGAAAAAAAGGTGCTCTCAATGTAGACAAAGTTGTCTATTTCACCTACACATCCCTGAGTATGGAGGTATGGGTGGTCTAAAAGCTGTACAGAAAATTAAATCAGTGAGCTGAGTTCAAACTCTGGTCGAGATGGTTTGCATTCACTTTGCACAAACACCCTCAGGAAAACATGAATCCACCTCTTCTTCCATAAATTACTTTTTCTATTACCACAGATGGAGCCCGAACCCAGGTTTGCATAATTCCAGGGTGGATCTGGACCTCCCCATGTCAAAATTGGTAAAGATTATTTGAGAAATGGTGACGCAATGAAACTAAATCTAGATGTGGAACATCTAAAAACATATAAGCAAATACTGGAATAAATGGAAGATACATCAGATATTACCCTAGAGGGAGTCCAGACCCAGGTATTTCTTGGTCATGCATTATTCTAAGGTGTATATGGACCACTGTGCCAAAATTGATAAAGATTCATGAAGAAATGGCAAACAATCAAAATGACAGACATACAAACTTCAGTACTTTTTATATAGATTGCTCAAATGAAATAAAGAAGAGAAAGAAACAGTCAGACAGAATAATGCAACTACTGTTTCAACCTCCGCAGGATACATAGATTTTAAGAGGAAAATCATTGAGACGCATTTGTTGATAAGATTTCCAGAACAACTCTTGTAAGAATTCCTTCCCATACGATTTATCTTCCAGACAAATAAAATAAATATTTGATAATCTTATTTTTGTTGTCATCAATTCTTTATTTGTAAAAAATTATCTGCTGCTATTATTCACTTCAAATATACGTCTGATGATAAAAAAATAAATAAGCAATCACAAAAAAAAAACCGTCTGGCTCGGCAAATGATAAAAATTAGCATCTATAATTGGTAATTTGGTTCCAAATCCAACAAACTACTATTTGAATCATTTATGGTGAATTATTTAAGGCATGTACCAAAAAGATTCCTGTTACACATACATATTATAAACTGAATACATACTGTGAGGATTAGGGGGTTTATATCTTAAAAATAGAAACATTAGATGTGTAAGTAGTGTAACTCAGTGAGCCAAGTCCTTATTCCAGCAAAGGCTGTTCACATTCACTTTGCAATAATGTCCAAAGGAAACATCTGAATTCATCTCTTCTGTTCTCAGCTATGGGTGAAATAGCAGGGCCGTAGGGTTCTGCAGCCTTGGGTGACGACTAGTCAAAAAGAGGGACAATTCTAAATTCTAAATCAGGAGCCAGAATCTCCATGGCAGTCCAGTGCCATCTTCAACATAAACCTGGCAACACTTGCAATGGAACCAGTGCCAAACTGTATCGATCCTTCTGTTGAACATCATGTGTCATAAATGGGGGAAAAGTCGCTGGATGGAAAAACCAAATGTCTTCCATGCAGCCTTGTCTAGGCCCACACCCTGGAGAACTTTGTAAGGTACATAGGTAAATATCTGAGGTCTTGCAAGGCCACTGACTGTTCATAGTTTGGAAAAACATGATCCGTCAAATCTGGCAAAAGGGTTACCAGAAATAGTCTAATTTCATTTGCAATCAGAACAATATTAGGCTAGTGGCTCCGTGACGCCCATGATAGGGAAGTGTGGCAAATCCTGGGGAAGGTCTATGTCCAACGACGGACGCTAAAAGACTGATGATGATGATGATGAAGGTCAACCTATGGAGTTCTAATATAGTTAATTATTTAGTTTGGAAATTCATACTCATTCGATGTCCAAGATCTTTTCTGAGATTCCATTTGAATGTGTTTATGTTTAGAGAAGAGGCTGTTGCTTCTGATAGCTTATTCCATATAAGATCAGATCTGTCTCCAATGGCTGTTTGGATTCATAGCTTCATGCTTGTCTTCTGGTTTGCACTGATTAGGTTGTAGCATCATTTTATCTGAGCAAATGCTGCACTTGCAATCTTGGTTGACTTGAGACTGGATATTATCCTGTATATTTCCAGTAAATCAACATGGCTTCTAGGAGAGTATCTTGAAAACAAACTCTTTAAGCCTTTCTGAGTATGCTTCTAGTTTTAGAGAGACAGCTATGTCTGGAACAAACAGCCACACTCCATTATAAAAAAACATCTGAAACATTCATTATTACTGGTTTGTGTGTCACAAGGCATTCACAAAGCAATTAATGAAAATTTTATACCAATATTATTTTGAGTCTCTCGGGATAGTTCGGCCTGGCACAGAGCCACGAGATTGAAACATCCACCAAGAATTGAACTCTGCACAAATCACAATCTACCTGTCTATATATGGCTACCATACAGGGAAGATAACTGTGTTTCAGTTGATATTTCAAACTATTGTTTACCCTCTGTTAACATGTGAGAGAAAATTATTCAATCAAAAATTAAAAAAAAAAAAAAAATCCTGTATCCACCCCCAAATTTTATGAATTCTTCTACAGGCTATTGCTCACCCTTCCAGAAACTTTTTTGAAATTCACACAGAGCTTTTGGAGATGCGTAAACAAACAAGTGATTATATGAATATATGAAAAAAAATATCAAAAAAATTTCTCAATTGAAAAAAAAAACAAAAAAACAAAAAAAAAAAATGATACAGTATCATCCTCTAAATTTGATCCATCTTTTGCCCTTTGACTATTCTTACAGAAAATTTCTTTGAAATTCATTGAGAACTTTTGGAGATATAGAGTGGATATATGGCTACAATACAGGGATCTGGATGTGAAACAATTGCTGGATCTGCCCCCAAATATTGAGAGGATAAACATGAATGAGGACATATCCCTATAAACTTCCTAGGCGAACAAGTTCCTAGGTGAACAAGCTTACTAAATTACTATTTAAATGTAGGTCCATTCTCTCGGAGTAATTCTATCCCTTCTGAATCAAACAATCTTCGAGGTTTTGGCCTTTTAAACAATAAGATGAAGGGAAATTTCTAAGGAAATCCAAAATCATAACAGAAGCCATTTTTATCTTTCATTGAGTAATCCAGCCAAAATCAAAGAATGAAATATAAACAAAATGTCGATCAAAAAGAATCGTATGAATGGCATAGGGCGGGAACCTACCTGGAACAGAAAACATTTATCTATGATGACTTGTATTCAATACATCGATTCATTCAAGGATAGAAAAAAAAAATCTTTTAGGAGATATCAACCCTCAAATTCATATAAAAATACAGAATGTCAATATCAAGGAAAATAATTTATTAAAACTATCTTTTTTTTGACCATTTGTTGATTTTTTAAATTTGATTTCTATTCGATTCACCTAAGATTTCTACAATTTTGAATTCCATTTATTGGAGAGTTCCATTGTCAATTACAAAGGGTTTATGAATTTAACAGTTAAAACCGATTGACTATACATTCATTTTTTTTGCTTTGAGGTTAAACCATAGCAACCAAATGCGACAAGAGTTCTATTAGGTGATTGCAAAAGTTCCCAGCACTTTTTTTTAAAACTAGAGACTGAATACAGAGCTGAAAACCAGTTTTTTGCTGGAAACTTTTGCACATACCTTATAACCATCATTCTGAAGTAGGTCCATCCCATTCTCTTATTCAGTCCATTTAGAATCTAGCACACATTAAGTTGTTGGCCTTTTAAGCAATTTTATGATAGAAATTCCCAGAGAATCCTAAATCATAACAAAATCCATCTTGTATTAAGTATTCTATCAAATATCAAAATAAAAATCTACAAAAAAATTAGGACTAAAAGCACCATATTATTTCAGATAAGGAAAAAGCCTTGCATGACCACAAAAATGTTTCCAAAAGAATTGTATGGTGACTCTTATTCAACATATTCAAGTATAGAAAACAAATCTTTTAGGGGATATTGAAACTGACAAACCTTTCATTTTTTTTGGCTCAAAGATTAATCCATAAAAACCAAAATGAACAACAAGTTTTACATAAAATAATACAAAAAAAAAATCAATGAAAATCTGGGTTGAGTCACTGGTTGGTAAACAATTATGAAAGGTTTCAAAACATTTGTATACTTTACTAGCAGGAGTACCCTGCCTTGCCCAGGTTCCCTAGATATCTAAAATGAATACAATTACATGAGTTTATTGTACTTTGTATCCATTACTTTAAGAAGATGCTGACAATCGTCAATCAGTCAGGGAATGTTGATTCTAGCAAGATTGTTACTTCCAAGCAATCAAAAAAATAGCGTCATTTTCCCTATATAAAAACAAACATAAACAGTACTGGTTAGTCACTCACGACAAAACTGTCTTTAGCCAGTAAGCCATGTCAAGAGTGATCAATTAAAAAAGTAGTGATCATTGAATAAGTTGATTATCTCACCTTTTGTTGAGCAGTGATCACTAAAAAGTCAGAAACAGGCAGACACTAACAAAGGGATCGATTTGGCATAGACCGTACTATGTAAATTAAACCCCACACTAAAGACCTATTGAGGGGAATACAAAAAAATACATTTCCAAGACAATGAGTAAATGTTGAAATTTTTAGCTTTTTAGTTCCATTGGTATAAGTATACACATTGTACATATGTATAAAGAGAGATTTGGTTAAAATGTAACAGAAAGCTTTTCGGTTTCCAACAAACTTAAAATGAAATTCTATCCATATAATTTTTTAAAAATTTTTGGAAAAAATTCTGTATAAGTTCACATAATTACTGTATGTAAATTCTCCTAATAAAGGACTTTATTCAATGCCAATAGCATCATCTATTCTTATCCATGTCTTTCCTAAGGGCATTAGTGCAAAGTGAACAGATTATCCCAGGCAGACTTTGAACTGGGTCTGCTAATTCCATTTTCGCTGTTGCTAACCACTTGGCCTCCAGCACCTCCACCATCAATATATTTTAGAAAAGAATAAATGTTCACATACAATTCATAGATGTTTATAATTAAGCTGTTTCTGGTTTTTGTTGTGTTATGAAAAGAATTGTCCCTCCAAAACTTTACTGGAAACAGAAGTTTTGACCAAAAATTGACCCTTGGTGACCTCTAGTGTCAGCTCAACATAACCCATGTTCATCTGTGTCAACTTATCCTCATAGACTTATTTCAGCCCCTAGAGTACAGCAGTTTGGCTGGCCATAAGATACATACAATCAACCAAGCAAACAAGCGCCCATGTTATATGAATAGATTCAGAATTCAGTTAGTATTTTATAACCTTTTTTGGTTTCCGATTCTCTGAAACAGGGCTTTCCAAACAGTTTGTATAGGCAACACACTGTTCAAAAATAAAATTTTCTGCAATACATTACTCAAGTTTTGTTAGTAAAGCCAAATATATATAATGTCATCCCAGCAGTTCAAGTGACTCAGAAAAAGTATATTTTCAAAGATATTCAAAATTATACTCTATTTCAGGAGACACCAAGAGATTATGGGCGACACACTTAAGTGCCTTAACAGTTTGACAAGCCCTGCTCTAAGGGGAAATGCTTTTACTTGGAGAGGCCAAAAAAGTCCCTTCCACAAAAATTAATGGAAGAAGTCCTCCTACTTTAGTTTGTCATAAGAAAGCACTTTATTTCACTACATATCTGTATTTTTGTGAATGTATTTACATAAATGTGTGTAGCCCTCATTTCTTTTTTTTTCCTTTAAAGGGAGGTAACTCTTCCTAGTTGCTCTTGTTTTGTTTTTCTCTTTCTTCTCTCTTTCACTCCTGTTTTCTTTATCCTTCGAGTCTTTTTTCTTTTTCACACTTTGTAGTCTTTTCCCCCTCTCTTTATTCTCTCTTTTCTTTCCTGTCAACCCAGTTTCTTTCCTTCTCTTTATTCATCCAAGTTCTTTCTCTTCTCTTGTCTTGTCTTTCCTCTTCCTTCCACGTGTTTTCTCTCTAGCTCTTATCTATTTTTTCCTCACCCTCTCACTTCATATTCTTCTTCCTCTTTATCAACCTCACTTTTTTCTTCTTGTCACTGCCTACTTCTTTTCTCCTCTCTCTATTTATATTTTTCCTCTCTTTTTGTTTTCTTCTGTCATTCTATCTCTCTCTTTCTTTCCCTCCTTTTCCTCTGAACAAAAGAACCAACTCCTCTACAATCTTATTTTTTCCAATCTCATCCATTGGAAGATCCTGAAAAATTCCAATGTCTTTGATTTCTATCTCTTTTAGGAATTGCATTAGCAATATCTTGAAAAACCGTTTCCATTTCTCAATTCTTATTTCCACCTCTTCAGATGAAGAGAAGACGTCTTGGAGGAAACGGTGGGGTCAGAGAGCGGGGACAGGGAGTTTGTTGCATTTTGGATTCACAATTTACAGGCTCTTTGCAGATACTCATGCATTAGCCAATATTAGAAACTCATTTCCTTTTTTGCTTTTAGCAGGTCTCTCTCTCTCTTTCTCTCTCAAATTCTCATTTTTTTGGACATTTTGGAAGAGAAATGAGTTTTATGGTAACAAATAAAACAAAGGTGACTTCTCGTTTAAGGTTTCTAAAAATGATATTCATCTGCAATTCTAATAAACATCTACTTTAATTTTGTAGTGCCCCCTATACTTTTAGTTAGGAATTAAGTACAAAACTCTTCTTTTAGCTAAATATCCAAAACGTCACTTCCTCTGATGACCCCTATAAAACCCCTGGACGCACATGGTCCAGTGCTCATTAGCTCCAGCACCCTTAGCTGGGTACGCTTCTAGCTCCGGTCTCTGCAGCTGGCCATTCTCTCTTTCCTTCTCCCTGGCTCAATGCTCCTTGGCGCCAGGACCCATAGTTTGTCATGCCTCTGGCCACGGCCCTCGCGGCCAGCTACTCTTCCACTCTCTTTCCTTCTCTCATGTTCTATGTCTTTCATAGTCTGTTCGTCGTGAGTCTAACAGCGTCTGAGAATAGCCCCCAAGTTAACTCATTTACTTGGCAGTAAGGCTCACACACTGAACCCAGTTTCCACGTGGGAGCTATCCAACCATACGGAATCCACACGTTCAGACAACTCAGCTACAACTCTGACGCCAGTACTATTAAGACAAGAGAACTCCCACTTTTTACTATCTCTTCTCCTAACATTATTTCTCACGATCGATCGTATTAACGTTACCCGTACATGTACCTCATCTCTATTCTTGTATTAAACGTACATCTCTTCTCTGACCATAATTCTTGTATGTGTAAATTCCTCTTTATTTCAATGCGCATCCAACTTCATACTTCTCTTCGTACAGCATTCTTTTCCTTACCCAGCTACAGGGCCGGCGCACTACACATCATCCACGAGGATCCAAAATCCTCATCTTTCAACAATCCATTGCTGTTCGGATTCGACAATAGACAGTACACGCGAAAACTGGTGTGGACCCGACACGAAAAGACTCTACATCCTACAATTTGATTTTAAATCAGCAAGGTGTAGTAGCACTGCCCAAGAAGAATAAAATGAATGGGTCTTCTCAGTTATGCAATAGAAACCGTCATGTAACATAACAAGGACCAATCTAACATAAATTCACATTACCAATTGAATGCCCCAATGAGAAACATTTTTAGGGTGGGAATTCGAAAAAAAAAAGAAAAGATAATAATGTTTATACCAAACATAATAAGGAGTAAATGTTATTCAATTTGAAGCCCTCTGACTCAATTAATGCGGCCCGTATACGCAATAAGCCAGATTCAGGAAATACTGGCTCTGCGATGCGCATGATAGAGAATGGTAGCGAATCCTGGGGAAGGTCTATCTCTGATGACGGACGTTAAAAGACTGATGATGATGATGATGATACGCCATAAATACGTGCATAGCTAGCCAGACCCATTTGAAAACTGAAGACACATATGTTGACAGTTTGGCTTGAGCGTTTTTGACCGACTCAATGTATCTGAAGTCCCATGTAAGGGTTGCAGGGAGAAAGGAATTACATCCCTTAATAAAATCATCATTGATAAATGTACGGGAGATGTAGGTGGCCAAGTGGTTAGAATCACAGAAAATGAAAGTGGTAAGCTGATTTCCAAACTCCAACAGTGACTACCTGCGTTCACTTTGCAGAGAAGGCATGAATCCATTTTTTTCAGCTGTGGGTAAACAGTGTGTGAAATGGGTTATATCACTTGGGTGCTAGTCACCTCAAAGTCCATTTTCCCCATATTGCAAACCCCAAAGAAATTTTAAGTCAGGTCATAGACAGAGGAACATTGGGGAGAACTGGTGATATGCGCTGGCCGGGGCAAGGATGGATTCACCATCCCCAAAGTGAGGGCAATATTAGAAACTGTCCACCAAAACTGTCAGCATAGGTTTCTTCAGTTTTAAAGTTGGTTTGGCTGGTTGGCTATATATCAAATATACAAGCCACATGAATGGAGCTAGAGGGCTGAAAATACATACATTCACTACTTGTGTCTAGAAAAAACGTTTTTCTGTTTTTTTTAAAATTCCCCCCTCCCAATAAGATTTTAGTAGGGAGGGGCGTGATGTACAATGTAAGTTTTCACTAAATTGGTCCTTTAGATTGAGCCCGCTTGTTTGTTTTTTTTGAAAATCCAGACTTTTCTTACCGATCACTGTACAACTGAAGACTAGAGAAATGACTTATGCATTGATCACCAATTTAAAAATTTTTTCTTGATAGATCACACAAACAAAGTGTGTTACCAAAATGTTGGCGTTGAGACAGTTTCTATTGAATGACTAACCTCTTAGATTTCATTTTTTGGATAATTGTACAATTTTATATAACAGTTAAAACAAGGTTTGTTGTAACGTCTGAATTTTTTGTCATTTTGTCTTCCTTTGATTGTGTTAATTTTCATTGAGCGAACCATACATAAACTTCAGTAAAACAAAAATCATGTGCAACAATCACATTGAGAATAAACTTTCTGTAAGAACATAACTGTAAAGATAAAAGATGCAAAACTCGGCAAGGTAGACCACTACATCTACTTAGGACAACGAATTTTCATGAAACCCTCAAAAGAGGAGGAAATCAAGCAAAGAATCACCCTAGGATGGCAAGCCTTTGGCAGAGAAAGCTCAACTTTCAAAAACCAGACAATCCCAATAATCCAAAAAAGAAGAGTATACAACCAATGCATTTTCCCGATAGTCACTTATGGAGCTGAAACACGGAACCTAACCAAGAGACAAACCCACAAACTGAGAATCATGCTCAACCTTAAATGGAGAGATCATAAGACAGCACAGTATATTGCGAAGAAAACGGGAGTCCGAGACATCATAGAATCTATTAAAAAACTCAAACGGCAATGGGCAGGCCATGTTGCAAGAATGAAAGACAACTGATGGACATCACAACTCACAACATGGATCCCCAGAGATCATATACGGAAACAAGGCCAAAAGAATACAAGATGGAGAGATGAACTAGACAAATTCAGAAAATACTGACCTCATGATAGAGAAGTGTGGCGAATCCTAGGGAAGGTCTACGTCCAACGACGGACGATAAAGACTGATGATGATGAATTGTGTTAAAAAGTTCAAACAATTACAGATGTTCTTGTCTAAAAATGTTTCAACAAGTTGTTTCAATCATCATAGTACATAGTTCAGATTAATTAATTCTATGGTCTTCATTTCATTGATCACTAAGTTTTGAATGCATGCCTCCAAGTCATCTTCAGCAGTTTACTGAGCATCAGAATACTGAATCTTGCTCTGAGGAGGCATATGCTTCCCTTTTTATACACATTATATCTGGTGTCTGAGCCAGTGCGTTCTTATGGTACAGAGTTTGCGTATTTGAGCGAGTTCATGAACCTGTCTTGAGCAGTGCTTGTGGCATTCTACTGTACGTTGCATCTTTATACTGAGTTATGTAATGAAGTTGTTTAACTTGCTTACTTGTTAATCTTAGTTTAGACACTCCGGAACCAGAAGCTGTAATAATCTAGTTCCTTTACTTGAGAATGAGATCTTTGATAAGATCTGAAACTGATTTTCTCTGATTCTCAGATGATCTAATCTTCCATAACCATTTATCAGCCTAAATATAATTATAATGGCCCATTCCATTTACAGAAGTGAAAGGGTGTGATAGTCCTGAATGCTATTCTCTCACATTATGGTGAAAACGTGTTGGATTTTAACAGTATGCCACTGAGTACAAGGATGAGACCAGCTGTCCCCTAACAATAAAACTTGAGGAACACCAAAAAGCTGTAATTCACAGAGATGGGGGAGGCACATCAACTTTTATGGAATCAAGTCAATCTGCCCATATACTATGCTCAGATATTTTGATCAGCAAACCATTCATAGACATTAATAACTTGGAGCACCAATCGATCAGTAGGCAATAGCAATGAATTGCAGCCTCAAAAGCCTGACCCGAGAACTGAGATCTTTAGTGAAGTTCAATGAGTTCACGGTAAGGTTACAGGTTCTGCACAGAGGTCAGAAGAAGACAGTTCTAAGAACACTGGTGCAGGCAATGGACGTAATTTTTCCAAGTGTGAATTTTGCTCTATTTATTTATTCTGGTCTATTCAAGGCTTAAAAAGCAATAGAAGCTGCCTGCAATATCAACCAAGTATTTGGCCAGGGGACGACCAACAAATGTACAGCTCAACATTCATTCCAAAAATTTGGGCACTAAGATGAGAGTTTTGAAGATGAGGAAAGTCACGGATAGCCTTCTGTGATTGATGACATCTGACTGAAGGCCATTTTTGAGGTGGAACCACACAGAACAACCACCCAAGAGGTTGCAGAGGAACTAAACACTGACCATTCAACAGTTGTTTGACATTTGCACCAAACTGGAGAAGGAAAAAATATCAACAAATGCCGCATTATTGCCATCAGGAAGTCTGCACTGCACTTCTTCTATGAAATAAAAACAATCCATTTCTTGATTGCATTGTGACAAGTGGATGGACTGAGATGAAGCACAAAAACACTTCCCCAGCATCCAAAGAAGATTATAGTCATTGTATGGTGATTGTCAAGTGGAATTGTTCACTACGACTTCTTGAATCCTGTTGAAACCATCACAACAAAGAATCATTGTCAGGAAATTGAGAAAATGCACCAAGAACTCCAATGTTTACTTCCAATATTATTCAATCAGAAAAGACCGATTCTTCTCCATGATAACACCAGACAACATGTCGCGCAAATGACCCAGCAGAAATTGAATGAATAAGGCTACCCTACTCACTCATCAGACCTCTCTGAGTAACTACCACTTTACTCACCAAGCATTTTGACCAATTCCTCAAAGAGAAAGTCTTCAACAAGCAAGCAGCAGCTCAAAATGACTGAAGAATTACTAGATTCCACGTCCCCAGAATTCTATGTGTCTGGAATAAATGGATTTGCTTCTAGTTTGCAAAGATGTGTAAATTCTGAAATTTCTTTTTTGGATTAATAACTTTTAATCTTAACCGAGATAAACTGCTTCAAAATTGATTGTCAAAAAACACAAATTTTGCACCAAGATACTTGGAGATGAGATGAGCATCCACAAGTAACACGCATTACCCTGAGAGATGCCATGAGGGGTGGGTACCCAGTATAGCACACAAACAATCTACTACACTATGGGTTGGATTTGAATAGGACTTACACCAAAATCCAGTAGTAAAGGTGATGACACAATATTTGGTGGTTGAGAAAGATTCACTCATTAAGGCATCTCTTAACTCATCCATTTGATACAGCCAGATTCAAATAAAAGACAAGGTAAAGTTTGAACTAATGATTACGTTTGAGATCTTGTATCTTATCACACAGAACCCATTGACCATGTTAACATTCATTTCTGGGTTAAAAAAAGTTTGAAAATGTCTTGATTGCCTCTCCATCCAAAGTCATCTTCTAGCTATTCAGAGGATCCTCCGTCTACTTCTTATTTATGTATAATTACTTAATACTAAAGGATTTTGGGTGCAATCTCTCATAGCCTGGCAGCCATTAAGAATATGAAGATCATTCTGGGCTCAATTAATGGAATCATGTTAAATCAAGCCTTAAAAGAGAAAATAATTGCTGGCAATAGTTCTTTGAACAAAAGTAATTGTTGGGTACTAAAAATGACTTATTGCTTTTCTAAGCCTTTATTTTCTTTTTGGGGCTTTTTTTCTATAATTCGACTTTCACACAGGAAAGGACCGCCAAAAATGATGAATTTTGGTTGAGGGGAGGGGACAGTCATTTTGACTTCTTACCAGAGAAACTACTTCTATGATACGCCATGAGCATGTCTATATTTCTGTTTGTAATATTTGTTAAGGGAGATAACTATCAAATGCTGTTAACAGAGGAATCTCCCTTATTTATCTTCTTTGCCAATGCGTTAAAAAAATCCTGGTTCATTCTTATCAAGCATAAACAAGAAAATGCAGAGCAACAATTTAAAAAAAATATATGTTTTTGAGGAAAAATGCAATTGCAAAATTATTTGAATACTGCTGTCATTTTTCCAGATATAGTTGAACAATATAGATAGAAAATTCCAGATTTCTGTCTGGAAATGAAAGATTCTCACCTTCAGAATTGAGTCCCGGACTGGACGTAAATTTGGCAACATCTACAATTTTGACAGCAAACTGCTGTCCACTTTCCCGATGTACACATCTCCGTACTACACTGAACGGACCCCTGGAAAGAAAAGGAAAAAAAAAATTGAATACAACCATCCAAGTCACAGAGGAAAAAAAATTATCGATTACCAACAAAATTGTAAACTAATCTTGAAAATTTAAAAACATTCAATTTATAAAATTTATAAACATTTCTGCATACTTAAAAGCATCAGGGCATAGCAATAACAAGACATTTAATCAAATTATGTAGTGATGGGAAAAAGTGGTTTCATGCCTTTCACAAAGAAAATGCAAAGAAAACTCAAACAGCTTAGTCATGGATATCTGTTCACTAATTCAGTTTTCCATAAAAATGACTGTTTTGCTACACCCCACAATATATAAATATAAATATATACACATAAATAAATCAATGTAGATAGAGTTTATCTAAGCATATGTGCACTGACAGACATATATGCGTGTGTGCATATATATATATATATAGAGAGAGAGAGATATACATATATATATATATATATATATATATATAAACACACACAAAAATACTTTCTGCATGTGTATATGTCCATCTGTATAATAAATATATATGTGAGAGAGAAAACACACCAATATACACACACACAAAAATATGGATGAATTGCCAAAAATCACTGAGTTAATCATTAACCCAAGGAGCATTTAATTCCACCCCAACCAATGTCCCAATTTCTCCCTCAACCAACGTCTCACTTTCCCCCTTCTCTCTTTCATATTGATTTAATCTATTTTCATTTTCTAAATATATCCCTGACTTCTTTTTTACGCCGATGCACATCAAGGTTTCCAATTCATCGATACAACGAATGTGCTTACTTGGTGGCATTTTCGTCACTTCCCCCCATCTGCATGTTTACGACCAAAGAACTTAGTCAAATTTACAATAAGAAATACTATTCATGATAATTTATTTATGTATGTATATATTTTTGTTTGTAATATTTGTCAAGGGAGATAAGTATTAGATGTTAATTATTGGGTATTTTCCTTTATTTATTTCTTTTGCACATGCATAAAATGCTTGGTTCATTTTGGTTGAATACCCCTATTACAAGGTGTATTGGACAATGGTTTTGTCTTTACATTTGAACGATCAACGGGAACATCTACGGTTCCTGTGGCAATAGTAGGTTTTTGAGGGACCCAGATGCTGGCCTAACACCTGACTAAATGGCCCAGTTGTTTTACCCAGAGCTGCAGGGAGAAGTGTATTCATGCCTTTCACAAGAGCATTAGTGTGAAGTGAACATGAGTACCTTTGGCTGAAACTTGAATTCTGTTCACAGATTATGTTTTCTGTGCCAATAACCACTAAGCCACTTTGCATCTCTTACTTTTTTCTTCTTTCTTTCATTTTACTTTTTTTATTACATGTATTTTTTTTTTTTTTTTTTTTTCAAAGTTGTTTTCTCCAAGCTTAGAAAATTATGTCCGTTTTCTTTGTCAGGACGCGTCTCACCATTCATGAAGTTGATTCAAATTTAGAACTAAAGCAATATCTTTTTGAATAGATATAGACACATCTATTCGACGAGTGCTTATTTTCTGTCCCTATATAAAACCAGGAGTTGGGAGTTGGTCGATGGAAAGCATTAAATGTGGCAGTTAGGTGAAATTTCACAGCAGACTTATCAACTAGTGATACTTCGTACTAATGCACTGACTGAAGAGTTGTTTTTTTTGTTTTTTTTTAAAAAAAAATACTTTTCACACATTCCTTATATGAATACTCACAGAATGAAGAGGGTTAGAGAAACTTGGCTTGAAATATGGCTGGGATCAGAAAAATCATTTGCTGAACCCCAGACCTCAAGAAGAGAGGTAGGAATTGGATTATGGAGAAATAAATTGGCAACCAAGATAAATACTATTTGAAATTCTTAGATGTATCTTTCCTGAGGTATCTAAATTCATCTAGGAGAAAGGTACAGTTACCAAAGCTCTGGTGGAACTTCGACAGACAAACCGAACCAGAATTGGATTATAATAAATAATCTGAAAGCTAGCATATCTCGGAATTTTCGACACATAGCGCAGTGGTTACAGCATCAGACAAATTACTGTTAAGTAATCTGATGGTTCTAGGTTCAATCCTAGTGTGAGACAGTATAACAATACTACTAACGCTAAAGAGGGGAGTACGGTCAATATACCCCCGTCGGATAAATAAAGGGTTCGGTTCGTTACTTCCCAAATCTACCAGATGATACCTGACGAAGGCCGTAGAGTGCAACGGCTGAAACGTTGTATGAAAAACAACAAAGATGAAGATGGTCCAAATATCAATAGAAATATCTGAAAGCTGCACTAACGGGCAGTTTTCAGTTAGTATGTACATGTTTATATGTAGGGGAATTAAGGTTACAATTTAGCATTATAGTTACATTACTCTCTAAAATCCTTTTAAAATTTTTCTTCGAACTTTTTACTTTGAAACATTCCCCTGGATCCATTGAGTATGCATTTGAGACAAGTTTGGTTGAGCTGCACCAATATTCAAGAGTGGGGAGGGCACAGAGACGAATAGAGTCAGTTGTCTTATATAATAGAAGAGGATTACTCAAGTAAAATCAAAGACAGTTGGACTGACACAAACACTGTCTCTATCTCTCCATGACACACTGTATACAGAAGGAAGATTTAAAAAAAAAAAAAATCAATTTTCTGAAAATTAAGAAAATAGGGACATCAAAGTGAAACCAGACTGGAAATTGATTTCATAAGAAGTTGTTCTCCACAGTCTCTTTCCGGCTGACGACAAAATCTTAAAAACCCACAAAACAACCAATGGAAAAAGAGTCATTTCTGACCTACTTTGACGGTAGAACTTGAAAACAAATGACATAACCGTAAAAATCTTTTTAGATATTCCGGAGGAACAAGGAGAAAAGAAGAAACTTTTGTCTGAATTTCTTGGATCAGGCCTTGTTGCTACTATACATTGATTGTTTTGAACAAGTTTCTTTATTTAGGTAGTCTTTATCATAACATAGCTACTATGCAGGGGAAAAATTGTGAAAAATTCCTGGACTGTCCCCAAAATGTACTCAATCTTTTTTCTTATCCCATGGTCCAACCTTCCACAAAATGTCAACGGAATTCATTGAGAACTTTTGGAGATATTGCACATGAGTTTCAACATAATTATATATAAGAAAAAAATTAAATCACAAGGGGGAAAACTCAAAATTTACTGATATTAAGTTGACTGTTCCATGGAATAAGGAAGATATCTCTCTTTGGAATCAAATCCTTGGATCTGGCTCCAAATTGACTTGATTCTTCCTTGGACCCATGGTCCACCTTTTCACAAAATTTCAATGGGAATCATTGAGAACTTTTGGAGATATTGTGTAGAAAGACAAACATGGATGAATACATTCACCTCTCCCAACTTTATTGCCAGATGTAAAAGAGGGGGAAAAAATATCCATTTTCCAATCAAAAGAGAGAAAAAAAAAGAAGAAATTTCATGTCAATGAAAAAGATAGGAAATTCGCATGGGTGGAGTGTGGGATGGGGGCCGAGAGTGCTTGGGTACAGATCCCTGCACACCAGTGGGCATACCCCACACAGAAGTGCGGAGTGAATCAATTCTGGAATTCAGTTCCAGGAATAGAGGAATTAACTTGATAATTAGCACAGATCTTGCTTCCTTCTACACCAACATACTTAACAAGCTGATGGTGAAATCTCTCGGAAGTATTAGAAGTGGTATTCATTTTTAGGTACACATCAGTTCTCTGGATTAATCATAAACGTCGAAAGAACGGACCAGAAAAGGTTTTCAAAAAAATGGTTCGTAATATTGAAAACTTTCAGGAAGTTAATGAATCATTCAGATCAATTGAGGGGAATGCAGACGCTTCTAAAAATAATAACATGGAAGCAGGGGTGATGATAATTTGTGTCATAATAATAACAATGATATTGATAATTAATCACCATTAAAGCAAGCTCTATCTTCATGAACAAAAAAATCCCATTAGTCTTAAAAAGGAAGGGTATACAACTATTGTATCCTTCCGATAGTCACCTATGGAGTCCAAACATGGAACCTCACCAAAAGATTAACAATGAAACTGAGAACCATACAATGTGCACAAGAGAGGATCATGCTCCATATCACATGGAGGGATCAGAAGACAGCACAGTATATCCTAGAAAAAACAGGAGTCAGGGATATCAAAGAATCCATTAGAAAATGGCAATGGCCTGGTCATGTTGTAAGAATGTTGGATAACCGCTCAATATCACGACTTTTAATGGTTCTACAGATCATATGTGAAACTCTGCCAAGCAAAGTATGCGGCGTGAAAGATAAGTTCAGAAAGTATTGGCTCTGTGATACCCATGATAGAGAGGTCAGGCAAATCCTGGGAAAGGTCTTTGACCAATAACAGACGATAAAAGGCTGCTGCTGCTGCTGATGATGATGATGACCCACAACAAACCTGTTTTAATCATTGTTACTCAGTTCACGTTATTCATATGTTCCGACATTTATATATGTGTATACAACCGATGCATCCTCTCGATAATAACCAATAGAGTTGAAACATGGAACCTAACCAAGAGAGAGATCCGCAAGTTGAGAAGCATGCAGTGTGCACATGAAAGAATCATGGTCAACCTTACATAGAGAAATTACAAGACAGCACAATATATAAGGAAGAAAACGGGAGTCCAAGACATCATAGAAGCGATTAAAAAACTTAAATGGTAATGGGCAGGCCATGTTGCAAGAATGAAACACAACCGATGGACATCACAACTCACAACACGGATCCCAAGAGATCACATGCGAAACCGAGGCCAAAAGAATACCAGATGGAAAGATGAACTAGACAAATTTAGAAAATATTGGCTCCGTGACACCCACAATAGAGAATTGTGGCAAATCCTGGAAAAGGTCTATGTCCAACGATAGACAATAAAAAAACTGATGATGATGTATCATTCTATCTATCCAGACTTTGCCCAGCCCTAACCATTTATAGTAGGAACTTGAAATTTTGCACACACACACCACGATGAGTAGAAAAAATGTTTAGTTTTGTTCTTTTGCAAATCCTTGAAATAGGTTTTTTTGCCAGAAGGTTCAATTTGCAATCAAAATTCATAACAAATTGGTCCCTTAGTTTTGTCTGTTTTATTTATTTTTTAAAATTAGAGTTAAGGTCCAAACAATACTGATAGTATTGTCATCAAGGTAACTTGATTTTACAACCACCACTGATTAATTTATGAGGTAAAAAGAAGTATATATAGGTGGTGGTGATTCATAATTTCTCTTGGAATGCTAGTGCAGAATTGAAATTAGTAAATATAATTGAACCTAATAGAAACCATCACATGCCAATTGTCTTTTGGCAGCATGTCATGTTGGGGGTGATCAATAAAAGAATCGGATGAAGGGGTGATCAGTGATTTCTCTCATTTTTGTTGGATCAATAAAAAGTCTGGATTTTCAAAAAACACACTTGAACACAAACTAAGGGACCAATTTAGCATAAACTTATATTGCAGATTGAACTCTCCACTATAAATCTATTTCGGGATGGGAGGTAAGAAAACATACCAATTTTTTTTTTCTTGACATAAAGAGTAAATATTGAAATTTTCAGCCCTCTAGCACTATCTGTGCAGCCTGTGCATGTGAAACATACATAGCAATCAACCTGACCAACTTGAAAACTGAAGAAACCTATGTTAATGGTTTCTAATAATAATATGAAAATAATGAAGTGATTAGATATACTTGATAAATAAAAAAATATATAGATGAGAGTGGTTTAAAGAGGAGGTCTCTTTGAAACATCAAGCAAAGGTTTACAGGAAGGCTTTCCTAAAATGCCAATATTTACTGCTTTTAGAGTTTCAAGTGCAAGTTTACTAAATGAATTTCTCATTTTTTCATTTTTTTTTTTCTTTTTAGGCTTCCATACTTCAAAATCATGGATGCAAACTTTTAGTGGGGGACTAGAGAAAAAAATAACTACTGTATTTCTCTATGGATCACATGAAAAATTTTGTACTCAAATCCGAGTGATGCGGGTCATTCAATACTCAATTGTACGCTGGAAAATATTTTATACATGACTAAAATTGAGCCCATTTGATGACAAATATATAGATATATGAATTTGGAACATCAAACAGAAAAACACGGAGGACTGCCAAAATCTAGTGACAAATCGAGTATCCGTCTTATACAAGAAGCTACAATTTAATATCTATTTTCCACCATATTTAGTACTAGTATTATACAAGAATTGTGTCAGTATATATATTTGGCAAACTTTCAGTGTTTATTCTAATTAATGGCTTCTGTTTGGGGAAACTTGCCATCCAAGATGACAGTGCTGGACTCTATGTCAATTTGTATCTCAAAAAGATTTTTAAAAAAACAAAGAGCGGCAGCTGGTGGAAATGATAAGATTCAAAATCCGTTCCATGCTGGAAAGATTTGGAAGAAAATCAGTTCCAGAAATTCTGGCTCCAACATTTACCTCTAAGTAAATGGTGATATTTTCTTTGGGAGGTGTGTGTGGTCTTATGGTTAATGGCAGAGGATAGAATTACCAAACTGAGTTCAAACAATAGCTGAAAGAATTTGTGTTCACTTCGCACAAATGTCAATAGAAAAGGTATGAATCCCCAACCCAGGTACAGATTAATGGTTGGAGCTCTTTAGCCCTGTTAGAAAGTCCATTTTGGACATCAGGATAGCATCTGAGCCAAAAAGCCAATATTGCAATAAATGTTTGATATATTACGTCTCGATTAGTTCTAGAGCTGTTATAGAGTCCCATACCAACTTTTGAGTAAATGAAACTAATTGAATATGGTAGTGGGGTGGGACCTCCAGTGAGTGGGAATATTTTGGGTAGATATTCTAGATCAGTCATGAGAAAATTTTAAATGTTTAAATTTCATAATGTTGAAAAGGAAATTACACATGGCGTAAAGTTTACAGAAAAACCATATGCCTCAGAGAAACTCATTTCAAGCTATTCACTTACAATCAAATGTTATAAAACCTCGTTCTGAAATGAAACACCAGTGTATACTGATAGCAAGGGCAAAGGGGAGGTAATTGTTGATGGATTTGATCCAAAGTTTCATCAACCCTCCTGTTCCCAACACTTCCACTGAATTTCATTGAAGTTCGTTTTGGACTTCTGGAGATATACAACGGACAGACAGAGAACATCTGGTGCTATTGTGTGGTGCGGACAGTAAGCAAGTACATGGAGATAACTGTGCATGGATCTACTCCTAAATTTCTGGACATCTTTTGTAAACTATTGACAAAATTTCATTGAAACTCATTGAGAACTTCTGGGGATATCACATGTACAAACAGAGAAATTTTGAAGATATTATGTAGCATGCACGAATAGTTACAATGTAGGGGGGGTAATTGTGCATTGAAATTTATTTTGAAGTTTTCAAGATATCGTGTGAGCAGAAAGAACTTTTGGAGATATTTTGTGATTGCCAACAGGTAGCCAGGATTTATAAAATGAAAAAGCATCGATCCGATGGGAAATTTTGGAATATTGATTGTTTGAGAAATGGAGAGAAAATCATTGCCTTACGCGTTGTATGACATGGAAAGCAACATTGCTTGCATTGCCGACGTTTTCTTTTATTTGCTCTTTTATTTTGACAGTAGAACCAATGCATCCTCCTGAGAGTCACCTATGGAGCTGATACATGGAACCTAACCAAGAGATACACCTGCAAACTTAAAAATATGCAATGTGCACATGAGAGAATCATGCTCAACCTCGCATGGAGAAATTACAAGACAGCACAGTATGTCAGGAAAAAAACAGGAGTCTGAAACATCATAGAATCTATTGAAAAACTTGAATGGCAATAGGCTGGTCATGTTGCATGAATGGGCTGGTCATATTGCGAGAATGAAACAACCGATGGACATCATAACTCACAACATGGATCCCCAGAGATCACATGGAAAACTGAGGCAAAAGAATACAAGATGGAGAGATGAACTAGACAAGAGAATACTGGTTCAGTGACATCCACGATAGAGAAGTGTGGCAGATCCTGCGGAAGGTCTATATGTATGGTCTATGGACGTTAAAACTGATGATGATGATGATTGAAACAGTCCTGGTTAATGTTCTCTGAAATGGGATTTTTTCCTTGCTTGAGAGAATATATAAATCAGAGGTAGTCAAGGTACTTCCAAAAGATCTCCTTTTCTGAGATGGAGGACCAGACTAGAGGGTGAGGGACGTGTCAGGCGCGTCTGAGAAGACTTCTCGATTCGATGATGGTGGGTGGTGGTTCAAGTACAGAAAAGAATCATTTATGATCAATAACAAGCAGACCCAAATCAATTCAAAGTCAATTATATCAGTTCTTCAGAACATCCTAGTCAGATTTTATTTATCTATTTGTCTTCCTCTCTTGGCATTCATTTAGCTGATTTAGCAAGACTTGGGTAATGAAGACGTTTGCCAGACATTTTTCATTATCAAATTCTCTGCTTGGTTGGTCAATAAGAAATCATTCTTAGCAATAAATACAGGTATACCCTGATTATTCAAAAGTTCACTTCTTTTTGTTGGCTACTATACGAGACCCTCAAAAGAAGAAGAAATCTAGCCAAGAATCACACTAAGATGGTAAGCTTCTGGCAGAGTAAGCTCTACCTTAAAAAATGAGATGATAGCAAATTGAGAACTATGCAATGTATACATAAAAGAATTATGCTGGGCCTCACATGGAGAGACTACAAGAAAGCACAGTACATTTGGTAAAAGACAGGAGTCAGGACATCATAGAATCAATTAAAAATCTCAAATGGCGGTGGGCTAGCCATGTTGCAAGGATGGTGGGCAACCGATAGACACTGCGACTCACGACATGGATCCCTGAGATCACATGTGCAACCGAGGCCGGTAGAATATTAGATGGAGAGTCGAGCTAGACAAATTCTGAAAGTACTGGCTCAATGACACCCATGATAGAGAAGTGTTGCAAATCCTGGGGAAGGTCTATGTCCAACAATGGACGCTGAAAGACTGATGATGATGATGAAGTTTGAATTCTCAAAAAAACAGATGGACTCAAATCAGGGACCAATTTTGAATGCTTGGATTGAATCATTTATTCGACCAGAGTTTGCTAAAGATCATCACTAAAAGCAAGTGAGTAAAAGAGTCTGGTTTTCTATTAAAACCAGTGAGGAATCTAAGACTTGATTAACATCTCAACCATTAAATGTACGATCAGTCAACTATATAATTATAAACCCTGCCATAGGTTTCATCAATTGAAATACACTGTATTAGAAATTATAGAATATCAAAGTAACAACAGAAACAGTTAGGAAGACCATTATGTGTGGTATAATTGGACAAATCTCCACGTCTATGCAATTATTTCTTTCAAAACATTTCCCTCCAAAACAAACATATTACAGCATAAATGAGGAGAATAGTCCAACTATAACGCACATTTTGATTAAAACATTTCGTGTAACAAAAATCACAAATTAGAAGGTTTTAAACCAATTTGCTGCCAATGAGAAGATAAGCTGTATGAACAAGTCATCAGCTCGGATCTATATATACTCTGTTTTTCTGCAAGATGGCAGCATCTTTGAAATTTGCATATTCATTTCAGTGATATGAAAACTTGTTAATTTTTACACAGCTTTTGACAAATACATAGATTGACCTATTTATAGAAATAGGCAAAGTGCCATGGGAACATTCATACTGATCGGGCATTTGAATCGAGGCAAGAGAATTAATGTTTGTGAAATGCTGAGAGGCATCTTTTCACATAGATCAGTGGATGAAGATCTAAGTGAGTCAGAAGAATAAATTTCTGAAGATGGAGATGAAAATTATGGATCAGAAAATGATGAAAACAAAGCATCAACAGGAAAAACCTGGCACAAGAGTCACATTATAAAATATACTTGAAAGTGAACACGTTGAAAGTTGCTTAGTCGAAGGTTAATTACTTACATTGATTTACAAATCAACTGACCTTCATCCTTTCATACATACGAACACACAGACTCACACACTCCTGAACCAGATTTTCCATAGTCAGGCAACTGGATAGTTACAGGTCTGGCTGATCATTCAGTAGATACCGTCACATGACCAACATTTTATGGCAGCAAGCCATTTTTGGGGGTGATCAATTAAAAAATTGGAAAAAAAAAGAGTGATCACTGAATAAGTTACACCTCTTGCTTTCTGTTGGGTTTCATCAGTAAAAAATCTGAATTTTTGAAAACTAGTGTAAACAGTGCCGGTTACAAACGAAGGGATCAATTTAGCATAGGTTTACATTGTAACTGCCCCCCCAACCTACTAGGAGAAAAAGATTTAAAAAAAAAAAAAAAAAAAAAAGTTTTTTTTCCACACATTTTCCTTTATAATGAATTCTTTATCTGCTACATTATAGAATGCATGACCCATTGGGTTTTCAGTGCGCCATAATCTTCCATGTTGGCCAGACATCTTGGAAGCTGGACAAAAACTTTTCATCCTGGGAAAGACACAACCGAAAGATGGTTGATACATGCCTTCCACGTCAATCACACAGCTTAGAGTGTACTCAATACAATGCTGAGTGCACACGTAAATTTGTCCTATGGAGAGTGTTCCACATTTTGCTCATATCAGGAATCAAACCCATGACCTTCTGAGATTGAGGCCATTACACCATCCGAGCAGACTTTCTAGACATAATAAGGAGTAGATGTCAGAATTTACAGCCATCTAGCAACATTGATGCAGCCTGTAAACATGATAGATAGCAAACCAAACCAACTTGAAAACTGAAACAAACCTACACTGTTATTGACAGTTTTGGTTGACAGTTTCTAATACAAAAAATTAAGTGAACTGTTAAGACACACACACACACACACACACACACACACACACACACACACACATTCAATCTCAAGTGCAGTAATCAGAATGTAACCTATCACAGCCATACCCTAACAATAAAAAAAGCAAAATGCAGAAATGAAAAAATACTAGTAGCTTTAAACCAATGATTCTCAAAGTGGGTGCTACTGCCCCCTTGGGGGTAGGGTGCTTGGAGACCCCAAAGAGGCACTAGAAGGCAAGGGGGGCAATTGAGAGGGGGTATAAGAAGAGATGGGATGGTAAGGGAGGCAAAGGACTAAAAATTAAAAAAAAAAAAAAGAAAAAAAAATACCACCTCCATAAAAAGTATGGTGAATTCTAAACTTATTTTTGAAAATTAGGAAAAAAATTATTGTTGGTGATTCTGAATCATACATACTCAGGTCTGGTTAGTCACTCGATAGAAACCATCAAGTGACCTACGTCTTTTGGCAGCATGCTGTATTACGGGGGATCAATTTAAAAATAGAAAATGTGGGTAATAAATGAATAAGTTACTCTTCTTGATTTTTGTTTGGCAGTGAACATTAAAAAAGTCCAAAATTAAAAACAAACGTGAATGCTGGTCGAAATAAACAAAGGGACCAATTTTGCATAAACTTATGTTGTAACTAGAACATCTGCCCCAACCTGTTCGTGGGGAGGTGATTATCAAAGAACAAAAAATTTTTTTCTAAATATGATAAGGAGTAAATGTGTAAATTTTCAGCCCTCAAGCTCTGTTGGTGCTGCCTGTACTCAGGATAGCTAATGAGACAAAATTGAAACGTAGAAAAAAACCTATGTAAATATTGACAGTTCTGGTTGGTGGTTTTCTAATACATAAAATTATATGAACTATAAAGACACATATAAAAGCGAAGAATCACACAAGCTTGGCAAGTTTTTGGTAGAGCCAGCTTGACTTTCAAAAAAAAAGAAAAAAAAAGAAGAAATCCCACTAGTCCTAAAAAGAAGGGTTTACAACCAATGTATCATACCGATAATCACATATAGAGCTGAAACATGAAACCTGACCAAAAGATTGATCTTCAAACTGAGAGCCATGCAACATGCATATGAGAGAATCATGCCCAAGTCCAAGATATCATAGAAACAATAAGAAAACCTAAATGGCAATGGGCTGGTTATGTTGCTAGAATGGCACACAACTGCTGGACATCACAAATCACAATGTGGATCACCAGAGATCATATGCAATATTGTGGCCAACAGAAAGTAAGGTGGCATGACGAGCTAAATCAATTCAGAAAGAACTGGCTCTGTGATGCCCATGATAGATAGGTTGAGTGAATCTTCAGGAAGGTCTATGCCAAACGACAGACGCAAACAGACTGATGATAATATACATGAACACACGATTATAAATTGTGTTATATTGAAACTCTTCTTTGAAATGATCTCAAAATATTACTTGGTAAATGTATCATTTGGCTTAGCAATTCAAAAAAAACCCCAAAAACATATATATATAAGTGATATATTCAACAATTCACACAGCTTGCAACCTGGAGCATCAGTAGCCTACCAATGAGAAAGCAAAACGCTGAAATAAAAATCCAGTAGCTTTAAACATAACTCATAGCAAAATCCTTTCAAGAAGATCCAGAGAGCAACTTAATGGCTCGTTGAAAACACTAAATTAGACAATCATCATCATCAGTCTTTTAAAGTCTGTCGTTGGACAGAGACCTTCCCCAGGATTCACCACACTTCTCTATCATAGGTGTCGTGGAGCCAGTACTTTCTGAATTTGTCTAGCTCGTCTCTCCATCTAATATTCTGCCGGCCTCAGTTGCACATGTGATCGCGGGGGAACCATGTCATGAGTCACGATGTCCATTGATAATCTGCCATTCTTGCAATATGGGCAGCCCACTGCCATTTGAGCTTTTTAATGGATTCTCTGATGTCCCTGACTCCTGTCTTCTTCTGAATGTACGGTGCTGTCTTGTGGTCTCTCCATGTGAGGCCCAGCATAATTCTTTCAAGTGCACTTGAACAATAATTATGGTTTATTTTTGTATTTGCTTTCAGGTGAATTCTAAACTTATATAGAAATAATTCACCCGCTTTTAGAAATAAGTGATACAAAAAACTTTTATTCAGGATTTAAAGCTGTAAAGCTTTCTAGATACACACACATACATATATATATATATATATATTATTGTGTCATCCACAGATAGCTGTTTCATTGTATTACTTCTCTTCAGTGTGGCTATAGACTTTCCATTATCCAATCCAGTACACATACACACACACATGTGTACATATATATATGTGTGTGTTGTCAAATTCCAGTCCAGACCTGAAGTTGTTTTTGTTTTTCCACTGTAATGAAAACAATTCTCACCAAATTTAGGGGATTAATGATTAACATTCCTTACCACAATTTGAAATCACAACCAACTGATTGGTAGTTGTGTCTCTTACCAACTGAGCTCAACTGACAAGTCTTACATACTAACCAAAATTCATGTTATTAATATGCAAGGGCTTATTCTGACTGAGCTAAACTGACAAGTTTTACATATCCACAAAACTTTTTTAACAGATATGCAAGGGATTATTTAATTGAAATGAATGAATACATTTAAACAAATAAAGATATACAATTTTGTAATTTTTTTCTACATTATATATATATATATATATATATATACATATGATACAAACATTACAGTAATCATTTTCAGTCAGAATAGAGGTAGGAGTTGAGTTTTACTCTGCAGCAGCCAAACATCATTATATATATATATATATATATATATATATATATATATATATACACACACACTAGTGATTATAAGACTTGTCAAGAAAAATCAATAGGGTTATTATTCAACCAAACCATACATAATCAGAAAAAAGAATCAGTTCAATATGTGCTCTGAGCTGAAAGTTCTGAAGTCTTCAACTTTTGAAGTAATGATTCATAACCTTTTTTTAATAATTGCTCAAAATCTGACAATTAGAAGGGAGAGGGGCAATCATTTGTGACCAGGAGCTGATATGTAATTATCGTATTATAGATGAGTAAATACCATATATTTAGTCAACATATATGTGTGTGTGTGTTTGCACAGGTGATGCCTATCTGTCTGTCCTGCTGGAACAACACATAGATGCCAGTGTATAAGTCAACAGGATCCGACTTTTGAAAGAGGAAAAAATTCTTGCTCTAGACTTATAACTAACTTTGTGCGTTCAAAACAAATACATCACAGAACAAATTTTCCTAAATATTCCTAAAAAAATATTTCTGCTAATCTGTATTAGGTTGTAATAAAGAAAATAAATCTTTGGATAAGCGGGAAAAAAAACCATAAGGATATAAGAAAACTGAGATTTATAACCATATCCTACCTTTTTGACAGAAGAAAGGCCAAAGTCAGTCTACCCAACGATGAAAATCATAAAAGGTGGCTGCAAAGTCAAAAAGGGGTTCGAAACATTCATATCAAGTTCAGATGATTTTTCATTGATTGTTTTCAAAAAAATGGATTATATCAACGAGGAAGATCTAATTAATCTATGTTCAGAAAATTACTTCTTTCCAATGTCAGACATTTTGAACTTCTTAAGCTCTTGCTTTTTGATCAACATACTGCTTAACGTTTCAAAGAATATTTGGTCCTGAGCCACTGATATCTCCTCAGATATCATTATTTAGCTCCTGAGGTGCCCTTGATTTGCCAATGTTGACCTTATCCTTCAGGTAACCTCAAATATTTTGAAATGACCAGCAAAGTAAGCTAGACTAAGCTGAATGATCACTAATGGAGCCTAACTCTTGAAAACACACAACTCAGATGGAGGTAACCGCATGCTCAAATAACAGAAATATGCTCTGCGGGTCAATATTTTTGACATGGTATTCAAAGTTAAACTCTATTATTTTAGTGTGTTGTCCAGTTGTGTACTTTCCTGTGATGAATTTCCAAGGTGTCTTTTTATGTACCCCCGCCCCCCCAAAAAACTGTTACACCCTCTGATTATTCATTCTCTGGAGATCTTTCATTATTTCTCTTCTCCTAACACTTACCCACCCCCGCAATGCACTGAACAAGGACAAGAATGGAAGAAGGTGCTTATGCTTGAATGGCAGCTAAAACAGACTCAACCTCCACTACAAGTGTTTTCCTGTCCATCCACCCTTGCAAAAGAATAAGCAAGGTTAAGAATGGAAGGGAGGCCTTATGCTTGAATGGAAGCAAAAAAAATCGTTAATAATTAATTAATTCATTACTTGTTCCTTACCAGTCTGAAGCCAGAAAGCAAAGTAATCACGGTAATAAACCACAGAAATATAGGTAGCAAAAGTGATCAATGATAATAATAACATCAATAACAACAGATACATTAATTAAATCACCATAGCCAAACAAATGGCCCACCTGACCAAACAGTCCAGTGGGCTACTGATTCTTCTCTCTTTGACGTCTATGAATGCTCCTGGTCACATTTTTTGGGCTACAACTTTGAAGTTCTGCATTTCAAAACAGTAGGCTGTTTTTTCCCAAAAATGCTTTTGGAGGGTCTCTATAATCATTTAGGGATTAACAATGCTCAAATCATGTGTTGATATTTTTATTTTAGACAATTTTAGACAAGATCTATTCATGTAATTTTTTTAGATAATTAGTTCTAGTACATGTGTGGATGACAGGGATTCATTTGTGCAACTTACAAATGTCTCATTTGCCTTTGCATGTTATAACAGTTTATATATATATATATATATATATATATATATATATGGAACCTCAATTGCAGAAATATATAAATGAGAGTAATTGATATTCCAGTTGTCAACACCCATGGAATTTCTATGATGCTAGCTAGCAAAAATGATTCCTTGGAATATCCGTCTTGGAGGAAAAGACTAGAAGCACCAGACATTTGAAAGTTAGCAATTCGCAGATATTTTCTGGGATGAAACTGACGAGATAAAACAGAATTTCATTTATGTAACTGACGTGGTGGAATAATTTCATTCCTGTAACTGACATAAAACGAACTTCATTCATATAACTGACAAAGTAAAAAAAGAATTTCAGTCATACAACTGACAGAGTGAAAAAAAAAAAAAAATTCATTCGTGTTCTAATGACGCAACAAAAAATACTGAATTTGAAGAATGATACAAAAAGTAACAAAAATCTGTAGGACGTCAACAGAATACTATTCTTCAAATTCACTGCAAAGCATAACTCTAATATCTCTACAAATATATTTCATATATTTTGTCATTTCTTATATCATGGGCAAACTATAGTTGATGATAAATTAAGCAAGAGAATTATCATAGATTAAACGTCTGTGTGTTGTATATAAACTTTATTGACCATATTTATATCTGAGTTACTGGTTTCCTAAGTACTTTGGGGTGGGGTGGGGTGGTTGCTTTGATTGATTTTTTCTGATCAATATAATCCTTACACTAATCTTCTTCAGCAACTCTTTTTATGTTAAGATAATTCAAGAAAAAAACAAACAAAAAGAAGCAATCATCCTAAAATATGAACATCAAAATAAATTCTACATTTTAAGATCTTTTACTTTATAAATTTTTAAAACAATTTCCAAATACCCATCATCGGAAATAAATACAACCGTGCACGTCTGATGTTCAGAGGATAATCCATTCTTGCAATCTACGACTAACATCCTTGTTTATTTTATTCATTTTTTTTTTTATTCCTGTAGATTATCAGAGTAACATTCTCTTAGGTGAACTGCATTACTATTCACCCATAGTGCAAGTGGATTCATGCTTTTCCCAAGGACGTTCATGCAAACTGAACATAAGCAGCCTTGGCTGAAACTCTTACTTGGTTCATTGATTCTACTTTCTGTGTCAGTGCCAGCTATGTCACCACACACCTCTACTTAAATAGATACATTGTTTCAAACTAAAACAAAAAGTCTGCAACATTAAAACATGTTTTTTTTCCAGCAATATTTTGTGTTGTCATGCCTTTTTCAACATCAAATCAACCAGTTTCAAGGAAATTTTTAGTATGAGGCCAGATCTTTTTGAAAACCAGTTCAGAAATATACATTGTTAACTTATTGAATATATTTGAAAAGTATAAAACGTGCCATCACAGTAAACCGTAGCATCGAAATCCCAAGTTATACAGAAAAATTCCATAAAAGAATGATAGTCAGCATAAATTCTATCTTTGACATCACTGGCCTTTTCCATTTGAAAACATCTAAAATAGAGTGAAAAAATATCTAGGAACATCTAGATTCTGGAGAATCTAGATATTACTCAAAATGTGGCCCTGAAATGTCAAAAAAGCTTTTTTTCCAAAAATGATTATTTTTCTTTCATAAAAAGAGTCTAGTGGAGTAGTGATGCCAATTTTCAAATAGACAAAACGATATGGCTAGGAGCACTGGAATACACTACTACACATACATATAGAACAGGATAGAACCCTCCACCACCTTTAGTAGCTATGGTTGTTCATCATCATCATCAGTCTCAACGTCCCTCCTTGGATATACACCTTCCCCAAGATTCGCCACACTCCTCTGTCGTGGGCGTTGCAGAGCCAGTACTTTCCATATTTATCTAATTCATATCTCCATCTAGTATTCTGTCGGCCTCAGTTGCGCAGGTGATATCTAGGGATCCATGTTGTGAGTCATGATGTCCATTGGTTGTCTGCCATTCTTATAACATGACCAGCCCATTGCCATTTGATTTTTTTAATGGATTCTATGAACCAATGCATCCTTCCGATAGTCATTTATAGAGCTAAAACATGGAACCTAACCAAGAGACAGATCCGCAAATTGAGAACCATGCAACGTGCACATGAAAGAATTATGCTGGGCCTCACATGGAGAGACCACAAGACAGCATAGTACATATAGGAAAAGACAAGTGTCAGAGAAATCATAGAATCCACTAAAAATCTCAAATGGCAGTGGGCTGGCCATGTTGAACAAATAACAGACAACTGATGGACATCGCAACTCACGACATAGATCCCCCGAGATCACATGCGCAAATGAGGCCGGCAGAATATTTGATGGAGAGGTGAGCAAGGAAATTCAGAAAGTACTGGCTCTGTGATGCCTATGATAGAGAAGTGTGGCGAATCCTGGGGAAGGTTTGTGTCCAACAACGGATGTTGAAAGACTGATAATGATGATGATGATGTCTCCGATTCCTGTTTTCTCTCTGATTTACTGTGCAGTCTTATGATCTCCCCATGTGAGGTTGAGCATGATTCTCTCATGTACACGTAGCATGGTTTCTCACTTTTCAAACCGATCTCTTATACTCCACAATATGATAATCAGCTTGTTAAGTTTTGTCATTCTTCAAGGACTAAACTGATCCCCTACTTTAAGTCATCTAAAATGTTTATAGACACATCAGAGGCCATTTCAAATCAATTGATGCTCTCCAGGTCACCCGCTCAGATTTTACAGGAAAAAAAAAAAAAATCACAGGTGCTCCTATATCAATTTTGTGCAAATGGGCCTTTCCGCTCAACCTATGACATTCAAAGCTCCTTTGATAAGGATATTTTTAGTGGTGGGAAATATGCGACAACCAAAGGCCCCAACAAATCAGGGTGAACATCTACATTCATATGTAACCAATATCAGAGAAACGTAAAAATTTGATAATTCAATGTTTATTTCAATCATCATCAGAATAATGAAAGGATAGATTTTTCTGAAATACATAATGTATCATATTTCACTGAGATTTTCATTATATTTAGAAACAAATATGGTACTGTGTGAGATTTTCAAATTTCATATGTTGATATAAGATATTTTATCAAAAACTTTCTTGTGCTAAACTCCAGCCCAAGTCTGAGGTTGATTTTTCCTACCATAATAACAAGAACAATCCTCAACTAATTCAGGGGAGTGAACTCTTCACTGCTTGTCAGTTCTGTCATATTAAACAAAAGTGATATATAAAATTAACAAATCCCCAATATGATTTGAAATCGTGACCAAATGACACAGCAAAACAGACAAGTCTTACATATCTATGAAAATTTATATTAGGGATACACAAGGGCTTATTTTTCTCATATAAATGGTTATATTTATACTAAAAAAATACATTTTCTGATGATCTCTTATTTATCATATTTGTATTTGAGAAATGGACACATTTAGTCTGCCAGAATTAATTATAAATTGCGTCATATTATATAAAAACTTACCTGAGATGATTTCCCTATGTTACACGGTTAAAATATCATTCAATTTAGACAACATAAATAGAATAAAAAATAAAAGAAAATGGGGTTGCTGCAGCAGGAATTGAACCTGCCACCAATAGGTAATTGTTTCAATGTTGTAATGCACTAATCATTGAGCTAAACAGCCGCAGGAAATGCAAAGTCCAAATAACTGCTTTCAATCCAAATTCTCATTTCACTTATACAATATAAAATTGCAGAAATCGTCTTCAGATGGAATAGAATTAGGAATGCTGTTTGACCCTGCAGCAGCCAGGCTTGATTCTGTTTCCATTTCAGTCTTTTAGGTTCAGAGTTGGTAAATAAGAGAAGACGAATATGACATTCTTTTGAGGAATTTATCCAAAGTCTCAGCCAGTCTGGCACGAAGAAATGACCATGAGTATCAATGAGCTTCTAGGGTATCTAAATTGCTGAGTTTAGTCAGGCACAAGGCTGTAGTAGTGGGAGCACTTTTGAGCATCTTAGGTAGATCAAAGAGATTTCCTAAAAAGAAATGAGGATTCTAGCAAGACTTGTAAATGGATTCCTATGGTTTATTTGCAAGACTTATACTAAAACTATTGGACATATAGCATCATATTGTTCTTTGGTTGTTTTCCTCTACTTAATGGGAAATTACTCAATGGTCAAAGTGAATTTCTGTGGATCCCAGAAAAAAGTTTTCACTTGCTATTGGGAGTTTTAAATTTAGTAATAGTATTCTCAGACAATGAGCAAATGAGAAAAAGGAGATTATTTCTCGCTTATATTTTCTTCCTCTTGCATTAAAATCAAATACAATATATCACAAGTATACCTTGATCATTTTTGTTAATTTGAGCCTAAGTTTTTGATATTATTCAAAACCTCACAGTTCAAGGTCTCAATTGAGTGTTTTTGTTTTTTCAGATTCTTTTTAGTCATGTTAATTTGTCAAGCAATGACTAAATCATACTATATCAAAATATGCACGAATCTAAAGAGTTCAAGACATTGTTTTATATTATAGATGAAAATAATATGAATGCATATTGGTATGATGATTTTTAGAAAAACAGGAGAATGAAAAATGAAGGAAAAAAATTATTCAAAACAAGATCAAGTAACTCTGACAGTGAATAAAGTTGAGATTGCCACACCCAGCATTGTGTTGCCTTTGAATGGAGCCTGGAAAATTGTCAAAAATGTCTCCTAAATGCAAACAAAAATGGTGGAGGCAGTTTTGGAAAAATATAATAGTAGAAGAGAGGAGTTATGGAGAAGTGCATTTATTGTTGAAGTTCTAACAGATGAGAGAATGCATTTTGTCCTCAGCAACCAATAGAATCTCAGTGGCACAAAATATTCGTATTAAAAATCAGGCTGAACGATCATGCCATCTTGAAAAGATATATTTTCGACTTTTTTACAAAACCAGGTTCCCCCACCCTTAACACTATCTCATTCACTTATGACTTATTCAGGCTTGATGGTCAATACTGGGCTCTTACAAATTAAACGTTTTTTGAATAGTGAGATGAAGGGTAATATCAAGAACCAAAAAAGCTGAATATTTCATCAAAAAAAAAAAGACCCATTTGGAGCAATAAGCTTTTTTTAACAATCCTCCAATGCAAGCATCAATATAAAATTCTCCGGCTTCAGTGAGCACAAATTCAGTAAAAGCACCAATTATGCCTTCCCTATTGTTGAACCTTTCATTATAGATATGAAGTTCAAAATGCTTGCAAAGATGATAATCTATAGGCAAAAAAATTAAAGTTGTGTTCTTCAAAGTTTGTGATATGTAAAATAGACTTAGATACAACAAGCACTTGTGGAGATATCACTCACTTAACTATATGCTATTTTACTCTTAGCAGGGTGGGGGTAGAGGAGACCAATTCGTGCCTTTCCCAAGAGCATTGGTTCTAGTCTCAGTGTTCAAATGCTGGTTTCAGAGTCCATTTTCCACACTGCTGATGGATTAGCCACTGGCACTTCCTGTAGGAGAAATATCAGGTGAATATGGAGGATGCTGTAAGAAGACTTCATATCTCAATTCTATAAGCTTAGACATTTAACAGAGAAGAGCTGGATGTGGCACTGTCATGGAGCATTTCATTCAGTTCCTATGGGACCCATTTTCCAAATTTTCAACCTTTCCTATTACTTTGAGATGGCACTGGAAAATATGGTATATCTACATGAATTTATTTAGCTCAGTGAAACTCTAGCAAGAAATTTTGGGCATTAGTTCAGTGCCAATGTCCTGGACGGGAAAACTGGAAATATTGCACTAGCGATGTCACCATCAAAACACAATGCTAAAAGAACAAAGAAAACATGAAATACTACCCCCGACCCATCCCCAAATATATTCTGCTTTTTTCTCTGAATATTTTGAGATAAAAAAGCCAAGTGCATATTATTTATAGACACATCGTTGTTATACATGATTGTATACACGGGATATAGCATTTTTCACTCTAAATTGAAGCTCAATCGAGGGTTGGGTTGGGTTATACAGAACTCAGATTATCAGGGCAGTAAAGAATGGAGAAGTTTTCCTGAAAGTGGCTGACAACTGTCTGGCAATTCTATTATCTGGACAAAGGCTGATAAGGGGTACTCAACCAGTATCTGGACAATAGTAACTTTTGGAGCCTGATTAAGTTAAGCCTCTAGAGTGTTTATCAAAAAAAAACAAAAAAAAACCCCAAACAAAACTGAAGTGTGTCTGGTTGTAAGGATTTGGATACGTTCCAGGAGGACAACACCTCCGAAGAAGATGAAGAAGGAGAAAGCCTCCTTCTACCTTGATAAATAATGGCACGGCACTGAAGAGACCTATCTAAGACGGAATCCTCCTCCTGAGTCTTGCTGATATAGTCTGAATGCAAATGAAGCAAAATGTTTGGTATCAGTTCGGTTGCAGGACCTTTGAAGGAGTTCCACTCTCTGGTTTGGAATCAGTCATTCATATCCTAGTCTGGTTGTCAATCTTGGATAGAAACCCCAGTCTACCCTGCTATTCACCAATAGCTGATGGGGGGAGAGGTAGATTCATGCTTTCCCCAAGGGCAATAGAGCAAAGTGGACACAAGGTAGAGTTTGCCAATTCCATTTTCTGAATGGTTAAGCACTAAGCCTTCTGCACCTCGTATACATAAAAATATGTCTATCAAATTAGTGTCAATCTCTGTAGCGGTGTCTTCATGTTTTCACCAGAAAATCTGTTAGCCTATTCGGAAATATTGGCTGGTGCCACATAAGCCGATATAAACATTATATAAGCTGATGCCGCATAGACATTACTCTACTTCTATTGATTATAAGGTTTGTTGTTTTTGTATGTTCTTGTAAAATCCTTGAAAAGCCTCCACCACACCACACCTCAGTTTGACCTTGCTAGTTCAGCTTTTTTGCCTCACTCTCAACTGATCCTATTCAAGTCCACTTTGATCTCCGAACTTCTCTTTCCCTATGAATTCCCGTCCGCCACTTGAGCTGATTTCCAGCTCTGAAACAGGGTACTGATGGAGATGTAGCTAGGGGCAGGAGAACTAGGAATTTGAAATCTCAGGCCCTCAATGAAGTGAGGGCCTCCAAAAGCTTTAAAAATTATAATTCACCAACAATATTTTGATAACAAGGATATGATTGTACATATATGAATTGCATATATAATTATTCAGCCTTCAGGTTTTTTTTGTGTTTTTTTTACGAATTAAGTCTATTTAGCATGAATTTTCCAATTTCCCCTATCTCATTAAATGTTCGAGATGGCCCTTTAAAAAGCCAAACCTCCTGGTCCCCCAAATCTCTAGCTACACCAATGTGTTCTGATATTCCATGTCCGTATCTTGGTTTTTGCCTTAGCTGTTAGAAGATTAGCTTTCCATAGGCTTTTACAAGCATGCATCATGAGTCCTTCCAAAGAGTAATCTTCCCGATCAGGCTCTAGATGAGGATATTGATTATAATGAACAGCTTTAAAAGGGCTATCTGGTCAGTTTCAAACAATACATTCCTAATTTGTACCCTTACGCTGATTATGGCCCAAGCTGTATTTGCGCGGGCCCCAACACATCAGATTAATACTTAACTGAACCATTTACAATATGTGAAATGGACTTACAGGCAAAAAGCAACCAAAGTGGTAACACTAACTTCATCTTGCACTATTTTATCCATCGCTTAAGGAGGAGATAGATCCATGCCTTCCCCAAGGGTACAAGTGCAAAGCGAACACAAACTGTCTAAGCCAGAGTTTGGACTTGGCTTGTCATGTCCATTTTCCTTGTTGTTAGCAATTGGGTCACTCCACATCTCCCTGAAACAATATAGTCTATACTAGAGGCGGAATGTGGGACCCGGTCCTTGCAACTGGGGGGGGGGGACTCTGGGGCATGATTTATCTGAAGAACCCTGAAAAATCTAAAAAAAAAAAAAAAAAAAAAAAAAAAAAAAAAAAAAATTAAAAAAGTAACCCTTAAAAGTTTCACAGGGGCGGGGCAAGGCAGAGTGTAGGGAGGGGGTAGTCAGACCCTGCACAGTAATTGGTTTACAGTAATATCCCTTATTGTTACATGGATACCAAGGATAAATGAAAGACACAGCATATCAATACCAAAAAAACAAAACAAAAACAGGTCTAGTTGGTCCCTCAATAGAAGCAGTCACATGATCAATGTCTTTCTGTAGCATGACACGTGGATTGGGGGGGGGTGTTCAACTAAAAATTTCTAAAAAGGGATTATCAATGAATAAGTTACATCTCTAGACTTCTGCTGGGAGGTGATCACAACTAAGGTCTGAATTATCAGAAAACAGGCATAATCATTGCTGGACACAAGCCAAGACACCAATTTAGCATAAACATTCATGAAACATTCATTGTCAACTGCCCCACCCTGCCTCACTAAAAACCTATGGGGGGGGGGGGATTTTCAAAATACAAAAAAATATTTTTTCTAGACATAATACGCAGGAAATGAAATTTTCAACTCTCTAGTTCCAGTGGTGCAGCCTATACATCTAATACATACATATATAACCAGCCAGACAAACTTCAAAAAACACTTTGTCAGAGAGTCAACAGCCACATACGAGATTGGAAGTTGAGCTCACTTTTGTAATGACTTGTTTAATTGCTTCAGAGGTTTTTACAATGGCTGATCGCACAAAGCTAAGGGCTGGCATCAAATTCTACCACCGATGAGCACAACAATAGATTATCCTTGCAGATTGTAAATGAAATATCCATGGATGGTACAAGATGACCATCGATGAGCACAACAATAGATTATCCTTGCAGATTGTAAATGAAATATCCATGGATGGTACTGGATGACCATCGATGAGCACAACAATGGATTATCCTTGCAGATTGTAAATGAAATATCCATGGATGGTACTGGATGACCATCGATTAGCACAACAATAGATTATCCTGGCAGATTATAGATGAAATATCCATGATGTGTTTGATATCAAAGGACCATCATAGGGGAGCATTCAATTCATTTCGCCAGACATAAGATACACTACTACAATTTGTGTCGAGTGTAATCGTTAGTTGTCCGGCAGTTCCTGTCTTCCGATAACTGGGTATCACCCCCAACATATCATTTTTACCTGACCTTGACCCCTCAGATTTTCCCATGCTGGAATTCTGACTGAAAGAGACTCAATTGAGGAGATCAAGGGGAAAAAAATAAAATAAAATAAAAAACACAGGTGCTCAAGACCTCTCAGGAATGCATGGAATCAAGAAAAATCACTGGGACCACTGTATACATGACCAAGGGGACTACTTGACCCCTGTGATTTTCCTAAGCTGGAATTCCCACTGAAAGAGATTCAATTGAGGAGATCCAGGAAAAAATATCACAGGTGCTCAAAGCCTTTCATGAATGCATGGAATCAAGAGAAGAAAAAAAAAAAATCACTGGGACCACTGTATACATGACCAAGGGGACCACTCTGAAGGCAACAGTGGAAACTAAGAGCTAGGGTAGATTATTCCCCAGCAATGTTTAAATTACTTGATGTTTGCTCCAAACATACGTCTGCAACAATCTCCAAAGAGTTAATGGACACGTGCAGGCAAATTATCAGGGATTATTTTCTATTGAAAGGAAAAGGTCAACCATTTATAAGTGATAGGAATGAACATATTTGTTCTGATCTTTCCTAATAATCCAGATAAATATTGGAAACACTTTATTCATATCAGAACATCATTGATAAATATCAGCCAGTCTCTAGACAATAAAAGACAATCAGTAACAGTTTAGTGGAAGTGGTTGCAGCCGGGTTCGTTAGGATTAATGACCAATATTAATTAATCAATTATCAAGGCTGAAAGCCGAGTACAAACAACAACAACATCATCATCGGTCTTTTAAAGTATCTTGTTGAACATAGGCCTTCCCCAACCTCCGCCATTTTTTTCGCTTCATCTTATTTTTTGCCGGACTCCATTTAGCTTATGATCCCAAGGGATCCACATCATGCTCCGCGATGTCCAGCGGTTGTCTGATATCCTGGCAACATGGCCTGCCCATTGCCAATCAAGTTAATAACACCTGTTAGTTCTCCAATATATTGTGCTTTTTTTCATGTAATATTAAGCATGATTTTTTTCTCTTGTGCATGCCGCATGGTTCTTTGAGAAGAACTGGCTCCACGGGTCTGTCCTCAGTTTCCAAGTTAGCATTGTCCTCTTCCTCATACGTAGAACGCTTGATATCAAACCTAAAGATTAGCAATTTTGGTATCTAAATGGATTTTCTAAAAATCCTGGCTTTTATAGAATCGGCCGAGGGGTTAGATGATAAAGATGAAATCAAGGTCATCATGAGTTAATAGATATCTTGAATAGTCTTTAATTTCTGAATATAAATCCTCTTTGGGTAGTAACATAATGGATTATGATTTTTTTCGAAATATTTCTTGTATAATTCCAAAAAACTGTGAGTAAAATAAACTTAAGACAACTAACATTAGAACAAGGGCAGGGGAAATTCGAGTGCATGCCTTTTTATAAAATAATGGCAGAAATCACAAGAATTCAAATCTGTTGACTTCATTGACTGATATTAAAAACGGCAAAAATAGATTTTTCAGTTTTTAAGTTGGTGTAACTGGATGGCTGGCTATGTATGTATGCTTACAGGCTGAACCAAACCAGCTACATTGTTTTATCTACTATTCATCATCATCCTTTTAGCGTCCATCATTGGACATAGACCTTCCCCAAAGATTCGCCCTTTCATGGGCATCATGGAACCAGTACTTTCTGAATTTATCTAGCCCGTCATGCCATCTCACTTTCTGTTGGTCACTATTTTGCATATGATCTCTAGGGATCCACGTGGTAAGTCTTGATGTCCAGCAGTCATCTGCCATTCTTGCAAAATGTCCAGCCCATTACCTCTTGAGTTGGCTAATAATTCATAAGGGACTCCAGTCTTTTCTCAGATATACTGTGCTGTCTTATGATTTCTCCCTGCAAGGTTGAGCATGGTTCTCAGTTTGAGGGTCTCTTTTGGTCAAGTTTCATGTTTCAGCTCCAGGTAATATACATTGATAGTAGATCCTTTTTTTTTAGGACTAGTGGAATAGTTATAAATAAAATAAAGGTATAAAAAGATATCCATACATAAAGTATTTAGCCAGAATTCAGAAATATGTATTAGGTTGAAACGAAAGCTCTTGTTTCAATGTTCCTTTTGATAAATTGTTATAACAAATCGTGTTGATATTGTAAAGGAACTTGACAAATAATTCAATGTTTGCCCACTGACTGTTAATCATGATTTGAAGAAGTTTGGAAAAGTGCCGAAAGTTGGGAAATGAGTTCCACATAATCTCTCTAACAAATCACCAGCAGTACTCTAATTGTTGCAAGTTACTGCATTCTGAGCAGCTCTAATTGCTTCCTTTGGACAGAGTTGTTAATGGGGATGAGAAATGGATCCTTCTTAAAGTTACACAGCTGAGTCAATGGCTTGGTCGTGATGACAGACCTATGCTCTAGCCAAGAGCCAACCTCTATCAAATAAAGATTTTGTTGGGTGGCGGAATACAAGAAAAATCATCCATTACATACTTTTAAACAATGACGAAACACTCACAGCTCATGTTTAGTACCAACAACTTCAGCCTTCAAACATATCCTCAAGAATAGAAAAAAGGGTTATTCTTCAGTATGATAATGTACTTCCCTACTGTTAATGACCAAATATCTCACCGAGACATTTGGCTGAGAAAAATGACTCAATCACCATACTCTCCTGACCTTGCTCTGACAGATTATAATTTGTTTAGGAGTTTACAAAACCATTTTGATGTACAAAGACACATTTTAAGAGAAGTGATTAAAAATCAATCGTCTCTTTTTCGAAGCGTAAGGAATTTTATAAAAGCGGTATCAAAAAAACTTGTAGATAAATGAAATAAAGTTATCGAAAGCACAAGAGAGTATATTAATGACTAAGTGTATCTTTAATCACCACTTTATTTGCGGTTCTAAATGAATTGAAACACCAGACAGAACTTTTGTCACCACCTAATATTGAGAAAAAAAAAAAAATTGCATCGTCTGTCTTTTCTTTATCAAAATTTTTTTTTTCTGCTTATCTTCCTAAAATGTAGACAGATTTTAGTCCATCAGAACATTGGGGGGTGGGGTGGGGGAAGCAGCCACTCTTCAACAAGAGAAATTGCCAGACAAATTGAGATCCATGAATCACGATAACAACAGAGAAGAAAAGAAAGAAAAACAATTTCTTTAGAAAAAAAACACATTTTCTTCTTGGAATAAACAAACCAAATTCAAACATTAAAACTGCTTCATGACAAATTTAAACATAAAAATTATCATGAGACAAGAGTAACATATCATCAAAAATATATATATATATATATACATATATATATATATATATATATATATATATATATATATATGAAATTGATATATTGTAAAGTCCTTACTTATAGTTAGGAATTGTCAATCAAATTACTAACATAGGTTTCTTCAGTTTTTAAGCTGATCTGGCTATGCATGTATGAATTATACCATCACTATTTTGTGAGACTTGGAATGCTGAAAAAACTTTCCCATATAATTTTATGGGGATTGCTTCTTCGCTTTAAGCCATTTCAGCTTTTGGAGGGTTTTTTTTTTATACATAAAAATGCTCTGTTATAAGATATCAGGGGAAATTTGTATTTGAAAGGAGTAAGTCTGCAATTCAGGTGGTTTCAGGAATTATCCAGACTGACTTCAAGAAAAAAAGGAGGAAACCACACGGAAAAATTAGCAATCAAAAAAGATATATATATATATATATTTGTACTTGCATCTTAGTTAAAGTTATCCTCTTCAGAAGTTTTCTGATTTTTTGTAAAAGCAAGTGAATTCAGGGTGGGCCCATCCATTAACCAAACCTAAGGCATTGAAGTTTGAGGGGTGCATCCAAAACTGAAGAGAATAGCAGTCAGAATAAAACAGGGGATCCCAATTTGAAGTATCACCGAGGGCACATGAAATTTTGTCTTGCCAAGGGCATATAAAACCCTTATGTTATCCCTGAATGAACTATAAACCACATAACAACCATGATAGAATTGGGCTCAGTTAGTCTCCTATTTGGGGTCAAAATCAAAGGAATTTTACCAGTTTGTATCAAAAAACTTGTCGATGGAGGGGACATGGTTATCAAAACAAAGCATATTAATGAAGTGTATCTTTGATGACCACTATATCCGCGTTTCCAAATAAATTTAAACATCTTAGAAGTTTTGTTACACACTGATCTTGAGGAAAAAATTACACTGTCTGTCTTACTTTTTATTAAAGATTCCTACTGCTTATCCTCTTAAAATGTAGACAGATTACAAAGTACCTTCTAGCAAGAGAAATGGCCAGACAAATTGAGATCCATGAATCACTTCAGGAACAGGTACAAGAATAGAGAAAAAATACAACCTCTCCAGAAAAGAAAACACTTTTTTCTTCCCTAAATGAACCAACCAAATTCAAATGTTGTAACTGCCTGACAGATTCAAACATAGCAATTATCAGATGATAAATAGGACCAACTTTACCTTATTCTCCATTACAGATATCCCTAACTTTTTGAAAGTTTGCTTTGAGTTACGGTTCTGCCTTTTGGAGAAAAAAGGGTGAAGAGTGAGAACGGCAAAATATATATAAATATATACAGGTATACCTAGTTTAATGCAGTTGATTCATTTAAAAATTTCCCTCTCTGTACAAGTTTTCCTTTTCGGTATGTACTAGGTTACATCGATTTTTACAGAAATACCATAACCATACCATATCAAAACATGCGCAAATCAAAACTGTCCTATTCAAGGTAATAATCAGTGTGTGTGTGTACATATATATATAGGATGCGGATTCACTACACAAACAAGTTTATTTTCTGGCCTCTCTGGGCCTCATCAGGTGAATGATTGCATGTGTATTTTAGATTTTACTTTGGGGAATTTGGTGAGAATTTTGTGGGCATCACTGTGAGTGGGAGGAGTTATTCATTTTGTTTTATTGTTTTTACTTACTCTAAAAGAACTTGATTTTCGAAGTATTAAGTTGAATTCATCAAGTACATTATGAAATAAATCCATAATACATCAGACGTTGCTTTATATTATGCTATATTGCTAACCTGATCATCTGTTCCATATGTATTGTGTATATATATATATGTATATATATATATAAGATGTGGATCCACTACACAAACATGTTTATGTTTCTACCCTCTCTGGGCCTCATCAGGCAAATGATTGTATGTGTATCTTAGATTCTAGTTAGGGGAATTTGGAGAGAATCTTGTTGGTATCACTGTGAGTGGGAGGAGTTATATATATATATATATATATATATATATACAGAAATTAATACATAACTTGCATTGGAAGATGGGAATAGACTGAGAATAAACAAGATGGGAATTTGGGTTGAAAGCAGTTATTTGGCCTTTGCATTACCAATGGGCTGTTTAACACAATGGTAAGAGAATTGCTACGTTAAAGCAGCCACTCTATTGGTGCCAGGTTTGATTCCTTATTCTTTAATTGTTTATTCGATTCACGTTGTCTAGGGAGAGTGATACATTAACCGTATAATAATGAGAGATCATTTCAAAGAGGAGTTCCTATACAATGCAATTTATATATATATCGCGATTAAATACAAACTGTCCCTGTATATATATATATCACTCTGGTGGATGGGGAATTGTGCACAAGGAAATATATTGCTTAAATTCAGCCTTACTGACCATCCAGTTCTGCGTAGGGCAGAGGTAAAATGCCAGCCTCTGGGTCTGAAGCGAAGGTTTTGATCCTATCTCCTGGTATTGGATGGGATATTGGATAGTCTATAGCCACACTGAAGAGTTGTAATACAACGAAACAGCTGTCTATATAAATATATATCTATATGTTGTCATTTTTTTTAGATTTGAGTTATCTATGCATGAACAGTGCTCGTTATCAGGAAAAGAGCCTATGTGAATAGGTATACATAGAAAATTCAGTGCTTTGTGGTGACTCTGAGTTTTATGCCAGTAGTGCAATCGTTAGATGGCCTGAGGATTGTACCACAGGCATGAAACTCCAAGTCACTGCAAACAAATTAATTTTCAACCTACACCTATATATATATATATATATATATATATATATATATAATGTGTACTGTAGAGAGTGAGACAGACTCGGGAGTGAGGTGTTTAGAGGTAAAGTTTATTAATCCTTATATGTAAATCGTCCAGACATGTTTCGGGATTCTTCCCATCATCAGTGGTGTGTGCTGTGTGAGTTAAAAGTTCCCATGTGGAACCAGAATCCACTATCAGGAGCTATGCATTGTGGGTAAATATATATATATATATACACACACACACACACAAAATACCACTAAAAACTTACATACGGGTGTAAGTAGAAAAACAATGTTTTTCTAATCATAAGAAGTAATGTTCAAATTTTGATCCCTCTAATTCTGTCGATGTGGCCTGTAATTCGAAAGGTAGGTTTTCTAAGTTGGCCTGTTTGGCTAGATTGACGGTTTCTAACTAGTAAAGATGATTTTATTACATTATTCTCCATATAAAACAATGAACATGGAGATCATTTTTTATGCAAAATCTCCAATATAAAAGTTCACAAGAATGTCATTCTACCAAAGCATGGTGTCAGTTACATTAGAGACCGGACATAAAACCCCCCTGGGTGAACAACTAACCTTTTTAGTGATCACTATACATGTCCGCAACATTTGATGGACAGTGGTCAGAAATCCGTTAAGTTTTGATAAATAACACATGAAATTGAATACGACATATCGCATTATGAAACCTTCGCTCCTGAAACTTTTAAAAATGATCACCGTTTGACATTTGAGTGATATGTCTGTTCTATTTATTATTGATGACAGGCTAGAAGGAGAAGGGTGTTGCTCTTAAAGACATCAGACAACAGAAATTTACCAAACTTTGAGTCCTACCACCCAGCGTAAAATCAATAGGTTTTGCAAGAGAGCTCAAAATATAAGGCCATGTGCCAGACTCGACTTGTTCAGGTTGGGAGCGTATGTAGGTGCGCTTCAAGTTTTTCAGCCATGAATTCATAATGAGGTCACATGACCATTACATTTGGATAATTTTGCCATTAATGAAATCTCTATCTTGTAACCTTCAAAATCATGTATGACTTCTCAGTATTTCTTAAAAAATGAGAAAGTTAAAATCCATCCATTGACACCCCTGCTTTGTAACACTTTACAAAACCAAGGTCTGAACAAGCCAAGTAGAGTCCAGGACAAAAGGCATCAGTGAAAAGGACAACAGTGAAAAAGCAACAGATGTAATACAGTGGAAAGGCATCAGGTGATAATGTCAACAGTATATTACGGATATTTTAAATTGAATTTGTACTCAAGAAATTTGATTTAGTATTTTTTTGTGAATTTGAATAATATAGTTTTTGTGATTTTATTTTTTCTTCATACCCCATGTCACAGGAAGAAAAATAGAGTAAGGGATAATTTAAATTTCTTCAAATTATATTTTTATGATGAAACTAAAATAATCATGTAATATCTGTTAATCTTTGCACTTAATTCATATCAAAAGTCATGCATAGTCTCTAAAAAGTATAATTCTTCTTATTTAAAAGGTATAATTAACCAATATAATCATCAGATGCCTTAGACCAGTATTATACTGTTTGCTCTTTGGTTGATGCCTTTTGACCACTCATGGTTGAGCAATCAGAAATATTATATGTCGCATTATCATGTACCCCAGAAGATCTGAACCAATTGAGATAAGGCAACTTTTAACCTTATTCAAGTGAGATTATCATTAAGATAGCTGTCAGGGCTTCTATTAATTGAACTAAGTCAGTGCCCAATCCAAAAGTGCATGTTTAGAAGGGGCTGGACTTCATGGTATGTTCATAAGCTAACAAAATTGTCATGTGAAATAGTTTTCCATCTGTCATACCAAACAACGGCTACTAGGTATTTCAGTTCTCTCCAGTGTTACCAATTCAGATATTTTATACCAAAATTTTAGATAATTCTAAAGAGCAGAAGTCAGAGATGATCTGGGGAAACTATGAAGAAAGATCTGTAATTCTTCATTCATTCATATTAGATTTACCAAGAACCCATGATCCAAAAAATTTCAAACTCAACTCAGCAATGCCTTGTGTGCAGACCAATATATATCTTGCAAATTTCAACTTCATAAAATGACCAGAAGTTTTGCGCATACACTCAGACAAAGATTTCTTCAATTATAGTTATCAGAGCAGTCCTGTGAAAAGCAGAGAGGGGTGCTGAAGGGGCCTGAACCTACGAAACTTTTGGTCACTTGTAACAGTGTTCCAGCAGTGAATTTAATATATGCTTTTACACTGATATTGGACAGCTGAAAATGATACACTTCATCTAAGTACTGGTAAAATGGAAGGAATTAGGGTCCTGAGACACGAGGAAATTTGAAATATTCTGCAACTTAGCCCCTCCATCTGAGTGGTGGGTGAGGTACAGCATCCTCGAAAGCCCCTTAGCCAATATTCACTCTAAGTCAGTGTATGCTAAAATCTGATGATGTGCAAATTTTTACCTATGAAAAAAGAATGAGCATACTTTTGAATTTAGAATAGAGTATAGACATTTTTCCAATAAAAGCTCAGTAAGCCATCTATAGATTTTGAACTCTTTTGTGAGCACTTGGATTTCATTTGTGCGCTGGATGCAAAACATGTTCACGTGCACAGCTCAGAGAGAACTATACCCTAACTCCCTCGCCCTAGCATTTTTCCCTTGGTACAGGAGGCTTGATGAGTGTGTGTGTGTGCACGTGTGTGTGTGTATGTGTGCACATATTTCCTGGAACCAAGTTCAACCCAAAGAACAACCACAAAAATTTGGAAATACCAGTGAAATGATGGACCATTGAATTTTGACAAAAAAACATTACTTTAGATATGAATCATGTTCAAGTTGACCCCGGTCTTTGAGGCGTGAAAATGAGGAAAAGTTCTGGTTAGTCACTCAGTAGAAACTGTAACATGATCAATGTCTTTTTGCAGCATGCAATGTTGGGAGTGGTCAATTAAAAAATTAGAAAAGGGGGTGATCATTGAATAGGTCTCATCTCTGGTTTTCTGTTTGGTTGTGATTACTAAAATAATTTGAATTTCAATAAGAAACAAGCATGAAAGCTGCTGGAAAAAACAAGGGACAAATCTAGCATGAACTCACATTGTAAATTGACCACGTCACTAAAAACAAAAGAAAAAACAAAAAAATATGGAGGCAAGTCAAACAACAAAAAAAACATTTTTTCTACACATAATGAGTAAATGTTTCAATTTTCAGCCCCCTAGCTCCACTGTGCGACCCTTATACCCAATGCATAAATAAATAGCCAGGCAGTTAGCCAGAATGATATGCTACATGTATTTACATGTTTATTTCTCGTCTATAACACCCCATGACAATAACTTTAATATTTACTTCCCTTAGAAAACTATTTCATTAGTGCAGAATAATATTTGAATTCTATGATAATTTCCCAGTTGAATTATTTCAAACTTCTTTTATATTCCAAGTGACATCATTCTATTGATGGCAAGTGTAAACTAATTTCATTATAAATTGATTTATATTACATGTTGCCATCTTTTACCAGTTGGGACTGAGAAATATTAGACATTATCAACAAAAGCTGTCAAAATAGGTTTCTTCAGTTTTCAAGTTGGTCTGGCTGGCTGAACGGCTATGTATCACACGCGGAAATTGCACCGAAGGTGCTGAAATTGTCAACACTTACCCTTTAATAAGCTGATAAAAATTTTTTCGTCAATTTCCTCATGGAGTAGGTTTTGCGTGCGTGTGTGTGTGTGGGGTGTTCAATGTGCAATGTAAATTTAAGCTGAATTGACCCCCTTAGTTTGTGTCCAGCGGCATTCTTGTTCGTTTTCTGAAAACTCAGACTTTTTATGGTGATCACAATCCAACAAAATGCGAGAGAAGTAACTTATTCATTGATAAACCTCTCTTCCCCAGATTTTCTAATTGATCACCCCTAACACGGCATGCTGCTAGAAAGACGTTGGTTATGAGACAGTTTCTACCGAGTGGCTAACCAGACCCGTTAGGCTGTTTCATTACTAATTGGTACATATTTCATGTCCATCATTCATCAGTAGGAACTAATAAATATTTTTTTTTGTTTTTGTTTGAAGCTTGGAGTTCCTTCCCGTCCTTCTAATGAAACTTTTACCTACGTAGACACTGACCCCCAACCCCCTACCGACTTCGATTATACAAGAGTGCACCCGGTGCATTCAAGATAAAAGCAAGTGCTCAACTGGATATCTAGATTTCTTGTAAGAACAGACGTTGTCCAATTGGGAAGATGGAATCTAACGTAGACTAACATAGAAGTTGTTTTTTTTTTTTTTTTTTTTTTTTTTCCTCTCTTTCACGGGAGGGAGAAGAGAGAGAGAGAGAGAGAGAGAGAGAGACCGGGTTAATAAGTACAATGACCGCGTGGATAGATGCAAGGGTGGGTCGGACGGAGCAGGAGTACAGATCCTTGACAGAGTGTCAGTGGCCCCATTGTCTTTGCTCTTTCGAAGGTTTTTAGTGTCGGGGCTCCCCCAAGTTGGAATGTGTATTGCGTCTTTCATTCACCACATCGTACGAATTTTAGCACATCGAGATAAAAGGCGGAAAAATGATTGCAAATCCGTTTCTGGTGGGATTATCTGACGGAGGTGGGAGTTGAATGGGTGTTCGCTGCTTAAGGCAAGTCAGATAAGTGGATGTAGATAAAAACCCACGCAAGGTGAAGGTAGAGGAAGGGCGGACCACTCGGGGTGGGGTAGGGGCTCCATGTTAGTGAGTTTCGGGTGAATAGCATGGTATATCTGTGTAGATTATTATATCGTCCAAACACACGACATACACAGACATTACACGTGTACACATAATGTTCCATCATTTGCATGTACGTTTACATTGTGTATGTTTGTGGGTACATACTGACGTGTGCATATTTTTGTATAAGCCAACATAGTCGAATATACATGCGTATATATGTGTGAATGAGTGGAGAGAGAGGATGAGACAGTGTATATATATATATATATATATATATATATATATATATATATATATATATATATCCACAGTGTTGATGTGTGGATACTAAATTGTGTGTGTGTGTGAGTGTGTTGAGAGAGAGATAGAGAGAAAGAATGAGACAGATGGTGTATGTATGTATATATGCACGGTGTTTATGTACGGACACTAAATCGTAAATTAGTGTGTATGTGTGTTTTGAGAGAGAGAAAGAGAATAAGGCAGATAGTGTACATATGTATTTACAGTGTTCATGAGTGGATACTAAATAGTGAACATGTGTGAGTGTGTGTGTGCATGTGTAAGAGAGAGAGAGAATGAGGCATATGGTATGTATGTATGTATGTATGTATGTATGTATGTATGCAGTGTTCATGTCAGGATACTAAACTGTAAGTGTCTTTGGGGGTAAAGAAGTTGAAGCATACACCTGAAAAAGTGTACCTGAGAACAAGTGTGTGCCTATGTGGAGTAGAAAGGACATCAAAAAACGTACACAGAGTCTACACCTGAGTATATATTAGTAAGCACTTGACTTCACTGTGGAAATATAGCAAGACTGGCTGCTTCGGGTTTAAACTACACTCTGATCACAACTATTTCTCCCAAATTTTCAAGAAGCAAAATAAAAAAAAAATGTTTTCCCTAACTCATTGAGGTGAGAGTCTGAGCAAAATTTCAAACTTGATGGATAGGGCTGAGAAGAGATGAAAAAAAAATTATAGATTTTTTTTTAAGAAGACAGAAGTCGTCATCATCATCATCATCATCATCAGTAGCATCTGTTGTTGGACATAGACCTTTCCTAAGATTAGCTACACTTCTCTATCATGGATGTCGCGGAGCCAATACTTTCTGAACTAGTCTACTTTATCACACCACCATATATTTTGCCAGACAAAGTTTTGCATATGATCTCTGGGGATCCACGTCATGTTTAGTGATGTTCAGCAGTTGTCTGCCATTCTTGCAACATATTGCCATTTCAGTTTTCTAATGGATTCTATATCTCCAACTCCGTTTTTTTTCTCTAACATATTGTGCTGTATTGTGGTCTTTCCATGTGAGGTTGAGCATGATTCTCTCATGTGCACGTTGCATGCTTCTAAGTTTGTGGGTCAGTGTCTTGGTTACGTTCCCTGTTCCAGCTCCATAGGTGACTATTGGGTGGATGCATTGGTTGTTGACCCTTCTTTTAAAAGACAGAAGTAACACATTCTAGTTACAAATCCATTATTCAAATTTTGTATGTAGTCTACACCAGAAGTCATTGTTGTTAGGTCAGGAAAATGAAGTCAAATCCTGCAATAATAGGAGTTTGACGAAATGCAGACAGAGTGTCACACTGCGTAGATACAATGAGTTGTATTCAATTATAAGATAAGAGCGTCAAGGTAGTTATATAACGTGATTGTTCAGATTCAATGGGAGGAGGCTGATGGATGAGGGGTTAAACAATTACAGACTAATCCAAGTCAGCTGTAAATGTCTTCACGTGATACCATTATACCATCCTCCTAACACCTTGAGCGTTAACATTTTTTTTCTGACATGTGTCGGTAAATAGAATAAAACAACAGGGATTTCCCAGAGTTGATATACGTAGTTGTTACACAAGGAACGGCGGAGTTTGTTTTTTTTCAACATTATTGAGAACTAAGGCAGTGACCATTCCAAAAGTGCATGTATGGAAGAGGATGGATTTTATGGTGTTTGGAAATGCCAACCATAATCATCATGTAAAATAAATTCCAGCAGCCTTACGAAAATATGGCTTGAAAGTTAATGGATTGAATTTTAGTTACTTAGCTGCCAATCTAATTATGTTATATTTAAATTTAGATCTATAATTTTAGAAAAAAAAAGGTAGAATCTGGGGGTTTCATATTTTTTTAGATTTCTAGAGAACAACTTATCAAAAAAAACTCCAAGTGAAACGCCTGGTGTTGTCATCATCATCATCAGTCTTTTATCGTCCGTTGTTGAACATAGACATTCCCCAGGATTCATAACATCTCTATCGTAGGCGTTGCGGAGCTGACATTTTCAGTAACTGTCCAGTTTGTCTTGCCATCTTTTATTCTGCGGGCCTCGGTTCCATATTTGATCTCTGGGGATCCATGTTGTGAGGTATAATGTCCATTGGTTGTCTGCTATTCTTGCAACATGGCCAGCCCATTGCAATGTAAGTTTCCTAATGGTTTCTATGATGTCTCAAACTTCTGATTCTCCCTTTGTATACTGTGTTGCTTTGTGATCTCTCCATGTGATGTTGAGCATGATTCTCTCATGTGCCCTCTCTCTGAGATATACTCAGTGGTGGACTACTGTGGGAATATTCCTCTTCTTTTGAGGTGAGATGGGAACAAGGTTCCTTCACTAAACCATCTATGTAATAACACAGTTTTTTTTATTCAGACAAATCACTAATAAGAAAAATTAGTATGTTCCAACAAGGCATTTAAAGGTCTGTGAAAATGGTTAAATTTCAGGTTTTCAAAGAGGGTGGGGACTGCTTAAAATCAACCCTTCTCTCAAGTGCAGATGGCCCTGCATTCCCTCTCTTCTTTTCATTGGATATCATTTGTAATAATGATAGATCTTTGAACCCTCAACAGCAGGATTGGCTACCATAATTTTCAAGTAGGATTTCAAATTGGGACAGGATGCTGCTCAAGCTGCTGATAGCATCAAAAAAACATTTGGAGTGAAATGAACATTACTACATTGCAAACTGTTCAGCATTGGTTCAATATGTTTAGGTCTGGAAATATGTATAATAATAATAGACCCCAACAAAGTCAGTCTTAATGATTAAGAATTAACAACAGCAGTGCCCGACAACCCAGGAAAAAAAATTTGAGCCCTTTCTAGAAACTTTAGCAACAATATCATGTCATCTCAAGGTAATAGGGAAGGTTTAAAAGTTAGAAGAATGGATCCAACATAAACTGAATGAAATGCTCCATGACTGTTCCAGATCCAACCCCTTACAACTCGCTGTGTCTCAGCTTACATAATTGGGGTGTGGAGTCTAGCAGCAACGTTCTTCTCCTTTTTCCATTTGATGTTTCTCTGATGGATTATCATCTTTTCAAACATTTTGTACTCTATATACGTAATTAAAAGGTCCAATAACAGGGAAGCAATAATCTGTGCTTTTACTGAACTTATGACCATTAAACCGGAAAAAATTCATATATGATATTTTATCATCAACAAATTATTTGAAAAAGGTTATGGCTTCAAATAGGTGATATTTTGATTAGATATTTACCATTTTTTTAACTTTAATCATCCTTTATATTATCATTAAGAAAAAAAACCCACATCTCATATATAACGACCAAAGAGACGGTAATTTGAGATCCTGTATTGAACCCATAATCAATGGTATAAACAAGAGTTTAGTCTAGTATAATAATTACAAGCTACCTTGATTTCACGTCACGGATGAGTTCCCAGAGGAAGCAGTGTTAACGAAATTGGCACAAAATCAATCGACCAGTTATCTTGATATTAGAACATTTCGTGTGACCCTTGCAGCCTTTGAAATTGCCAGATTTCAAACCAGCATTATTGTCAATCGGTGTAAAATCAGCGGCAACTTGTAATCATTACAAAAATTGAAAATGTGTTTCAATAGTATTGGTAGGGTAGAGTAAACTAGTTGATTCTCCACGTGTAATTTACCCATGGGAGGTGCTGGTCAGCCCTAAAGATCACTTGATTCTGCATTGTCATGTTGAATTTCAATTACAGCTTCAAATAAAGATATCTAACATAGAATGAAATGCTGATTGATAGCAGCCATTTGCACAACACCAATAGATTGTTTGTTTTAGCAGGGTTTAATTTAATTAGCCATGTTCAGTTGATTTTTCCAAACAAATCATCCTGAAACGCATTGTTTCATCCCTCAGAGGCCAAAATATATTTTGATAAAGAGGTTTTTTTCCTTCTAACATAACTGCAACAAAGATTATAACTAATTCCCCCTTTACTGATTGTTTTTTTGTTTTTTTCAAGAAACCGTCCACTAAAACTGTCAGCATAACTTTCTTCAGTTTTTAAGGATTCTGTCTGGCTATGTATGTATGTACGACGAGTACTGATCACATCGATGGAGCTAGGTAGCCGAAAATTTAAATATTTACTTCTTATTAGGTTTAGACGATATAGTTTTTAAATTTTGAGGAAATTTCCCCCTTCAGAAGATTTTTGATGAGGACTGGGATTCTATTTACAATTTAAGTTTATGCTAAATCAATCCCTTGGTTTGTGTCCCAGAGTTCACACTGTCAGTTTTTTTTTTTGAAATTCGGACTTTTTTCAGTGATCACATCAACACAATGGGCAACAGAAGTAATTTATTCATTCACTACTTTGCACAATTTTTTTAATTGATCACCCCCAACACAGCATGTTGCCAAGACATCAGTTAGGTGATATTTTCCATTGAGAGACTGAACAGACCTAGTTTTTTTGTGTGTTTTGTTTACTAACATGACTGCACCGAGATATACTTAATTCTCCCCCATAGATCTGATAGTTTTAATAAAATCTATCCACACGAATCAATGTTGGGGGAAATTATGTTTTTGGTATCTACAACCATGAGAAAAATGTCAAAATTTTCCCCGTATCATAGACACAAATATTTGTTTTTACCTTTTATCAAGACGCAGATCACGTATTAATATAATGGTTCTCATGAGATTACCAAAATTAAGCAACTTCGAACCTGGTTTGTACCAAGATCGGTGACCACTTGGAAATACCAATTGCCATAAAAAGCTGGGGATTGTGTAGAGAGTCTCCTGTGGTGATCCAATTGATCTTACTTGAAGGAGACCGATTTTTGCATTACACTGAATAACACAAGTCATAGGCCCCTACTCCTCCCCTTGAGTCCTTTGATAGACATGGCTGCAAGTGACAAGAAATTAATGAACCTTTTAATAAGTAATCTGGCAATTGAAATAAACTAATTAGGAATCACCATCAACTGCCATCATCATGAGGTAAAATGAGTCTGTAAACGCCACAGAACTTTAATGAGTTACCATTGACAAGAATGAGCACCTGCTGTAGAGCAGTAGTCAGCAGACCTCTATTCTGAGAGGATGTTCAAATGGCCACTCAAGATGTTGAGAATGATCTAAGAGTGGTATTATAGTCGCGATGTTTAGCAATTTAGTCTCAAAGACCATTTGCTAGTAGAACTGGTTGTAGTCTTATACTATGAGAAGCTAAGTTTTATGAATTCAAGTTTTATTCTGAGATAAAGTATTTTCATTATTACAAATTTCTTATTAGTTTTGAATATTTTATTTCATTATATTTTGGTTTTTATAACATTTTTTTCAGCTGATCTTATGATATATCCCAAGGTTTCTATGACGGTTGGCATATATATGTCCTATATATCTTTTCTAGGAGTCTACCAGGACATATTTGTCACGAAAAACAAAGTAAATAAGATTTCACCAGCTTTTACAAGCGCAGACAACAAAATCATCATAGTACAAAACCCATGCAGAGACTGATTTATACAACATGACTGAACAGGAAAGATGTGTAACTGAAATGATCTAATTCCAAGTTTTTTATCCACTCTGGAGTAAATGCTTTTCTTTTTTTTTTAGTTCTTCCAAAAAGTAAAACTTTGAAATATTTAAAGAATAATTTTCTCTAACCACAAAATAGAAATTGACATATCTCATTTCAGCTTGGTTGCAGGAGCTGCCAGAAGGACATCAAAATTTGCATCCAACTGCCTAGAGAGAGCTCCACTTGCTGGTTTGGAATCAGAATAGCCCTTCTCCTAGACTGGTTACCTTCCCATGGCTAGAGAGTTCAGGATGCCCTGCTATTTTACCCATAACTTGGGAGGGGGAGGAGAAAGGATGGATTCATGTCTTTCCTGAGGGTATTAGTGTGAAATGATTATACAGCCTCAACCCGGGTTTGAACTTGGCTCATCAATTCCATACTCTGAGCTATTGACTGTTACACCACTCACGCCTCCAATAAGGGTTGAAAAGGTTGAATCATTTGTAATTCGTAAGAGACGCATCTTTAAATAAGACTCAAACTTGAATTTGTTACCTCAGGATCTCATCTCTTTAAAAGATGGAGCCTTACAACTGAGGCTTTCAAATGACATCTTGATTTGGCAAAATTTAATCTTTTAGGAAAAGTAGACCAAATGGCTCCCAGTTCAATGCTATAACCATTGAACTGATCTCCCCCAACCGAGCGCTTTTATCATCAAACTGTCCTCTGAATCTTAAATTAAATGACATGGTGAATATCACATGGAAAGATCACAAGACAGCACAGTATAATAAAGAGAAGACAGGAGACGGAATATGAAATGATCCATTAGAAAACTCAATGGGCTGGCCATGTTGCAGACAACTGCTGGACAGCACAACAAACAACATGGATCCCCAGAAATCATTGGTGGAACTGACCGGCAAAGAAAGATGGTGTGTCAAACTAGGTAAATTCAGAGAGTATTGGCTCCGTGACATCCATTATCGAGAGGTCTGACGAATCTCAGTGAATTTGTGTGTCCAAAGATGGATGCTATGAGGTTGATATCCATTTTCTATCAACTGTGTGCTGACCCAGACTTGGATGCTTCCATTTTATACGGTGCATGAGGCAGGATTTTTGCCTCCATTGAAGGATCAATGGAGATCCATTATTTCTATGGCTACTGTGGGTTTTTTTCCCAGGGCCGGGATGCTAGCTCGATGCCCAGAATGGACTGCCTCATAGAACTAAAGGCGTCCGATCGCCCTGTTATTCACTTGTTGCAGGGGGAGAAGTGGATTCATGCCTTTCCCAAGGCATTAGCACAGAGTGAATGAAAACTGTCCCAACCAGAGTTTGAACTGTACGCGGATTCCGTTCTCCATGCCTTTAACCATTAGGCTACCTGCACCTCCCATTTCCTGTAACTGGAGTTTGTCATGGGCTCAATGATCCAACCCCCAAGCTATCATCAAGGGCTCAGCCAATCATAATCGAGTCCTCAGATAACAACACTATTGGATTTCAGATTCTGTGATTTCATTAAAAATCCATTTATTTTCATGTTTAGTGATTTCTTGCTTGAAATTTATATTTAAATTTTCTCTAAGGGGTAAATCTTTTTTTCCAAATTAAGTTATTGAACTAATAATTGTATTATTATAATTCTCGTTTCTCCAAACATTATTCAAACTTGAAGTTGACCAACTTTTCTGCAAATACAAAGGTATAAAATTCTCCAAAGTTAGTTAAATTTTAGTGGTTGGTACTTGAGATGGCGATAGATTACAAACTAGGAAGCACTCACTAATAACTAAATGAAAATCAGTTCATATATAGCAATGGTGCAGAGGAGGAAACTAAAAATCATTGGACATAGATAGAAATTTAATCGATTCCTCCTTAGTTCAAGATCCATCCTTTCACAAAAGGTCATTGAAATTGGTAGGGAACTTTTGGAGATATTGTGTGGTCAAACATGAATGAAAACATAGATGTATGAAAAAATATCTCTCAATCAAGAAGAAAAAACATTCCTGGTCCTTGCCCCAAATTGAACTAATTCAACCCTATCCCATGAACCAAGGTCAGCAAACTTTTGGGGAAGCAGGCTGGATTAGAAATGTCTTCATATCTTGCTGGCCAATGCAAATGAAAAATGAAACCATTATACAACGCTATGAAAAGAGCTCATTTTCTAATTATTTAATTTTGTTTGATTAATTCAGAAAGAGATACATAGAACCCATCTTCACTTCACCTCTCAGTCTGAAAGACATTTTACATAACAACAAATTGAAACTCACACCACAGTCATCTTGGTGTTTACCAATTATCCTGTTTTTGTGGAGCAATTTACATTGGTAAAACCAAAAAAGAAAATATCACCCAGGAGTATCAAACACTAACTAAACAGTGTGAAAGAAACTTGAACAACCTCGGAGTCAAGAAAACATAGTGAGGACTGTCGCTGCCACTTTTGAATGGTTACAGCTCAAAACACCAAGCATACAACAAATTTACGAAAGAGGAAAATGAAAAAGGCACTCAAGATATAACTTGCAAAAATCACACACTCGTGAGTTGTGATGACGGAGAATTTGTAACAACACAATTGCGACTCTCGTTTATCAAAAAGATGACCAAAATATCACACTAAAAAGATGGCAAGAAAATTGTAATGTTTCAGTCAATGTGAAAACGCTATTGACTAACAATATCAAGATATAACAAATAAAAAACAAATAGCATATTCGCTATATATATATATATATATATATATATATTAATTACTTCAGGGTTTTTTTTTTGTGACTGGAGAATATACCTATATAAACTTCCATGTATTATTATTTAATGAGAATTATAAAATTTTTTCTTATGCAGAAGGGATAAAATGTGGTACTAATTTCATATTTGTTAATAGGACAGAAGCAGAGCAAAGCGTTAAAATATCTTTAGTTTCATTCGTTTGAGGATGTAACAAAAATGAGATTTCTGCTATTTTTCTATTCGGAATTTTATTGTTGGTTAACCAAAGATAGATGAATAATACAGAGTTTTTGTTCGCGTAACTTACTCAATGAAGTTGGCTGGCTGGATGAAATGAAGCCATGAGTTGGATTTGATCCACGGGTTGTGATTGTTCAAACCCTGGCCAAGGGTTCACAATACCTCCTCCCCAATGCTTGCTTTGAACCAAACACCCTACACAGGGACTTGAACTCAATCACTTCAGTCAATACTACACTGCACTCAGAGGACTTATGGAGAGGAATTTGTTAAATCAACATCTGTTTGGATATGAGGCGACAAAAGAAAGATCTTGTTTTTTAGGACCTAGAGATTTCAACAAGACAAGCAAACATATTTTGACCCCCAAATCATTCCAATCAAGCTGATAATTAAGGTCTTTCTCCCTTGATTCTCATCTTATCACCCTGTGTACTATCTAGAATAGTGGGAATTTTTGTCTATTCATTTGTTATTCTAATTGCCAGAATATCTAAAAGCTCTAAAACGATCTTATAGTAGAAAGATGTACCAAAACCAAGTGACCTATATGGTACTACATTTTCAAGAAAAAAGCAACTAATGCAGGTAGTTAAAACTAGGAGGATTTTTGTAGAACACAGCACCTGGAATACGTTCTGCCTCGGATAATAAATCTCCATGAAATTCGCAAAAGGAGAAATCAAAAGAAGAATCACTGTAAGATTGCAAGCCTTCAGCAGAGTAAGTGCAACCTACAAGAACAAGAAAATGCCATTAATCTTAAATAGAAGAGTATACAACCAATGTATCCTACTGATAGTCACCTATGGAGCTGAAACATGAGATCTAACCAAAAGATTGACCCTCAAACTGAGATCCATACAACCTGCACATGACAGAATCATACTCAACCTCACATGGAGAGATCACTAGACAGCACAGTATATCAGAGGAAAAAAAACCCAAGAATTTTAAATATCATAGAATCCATTAGAATACTCAAATGGCAATGGGCTGGACATGTTATAAGAAAGGCAGACAACTGCTGAACATTACGACACACTGCATAGATCATCTGAGATCGTATGCAAAATAGTGACCGACAGAAAGTAAGATGGCGTGACAAGCTAGAGGAATTCAGAAAGTATTGGCTCTGTGATGCCCATGATAGAGAGGTCTGGCGAATCTTGGGGAATGACAGACATTAAAAGGCTGATCATGATGATGATGATGTCTCCATAATATCGGCATCTCTGGATGGCATTTTTTTTTGTTGAGTATCAATACTCATGATTTATGGGTATCATGTATTCACAGAGAGGGTATTGAAGGCGGATTAACCAACAGAAAGCAAAATGCAGTTTATATAAAGATAAGATAGACACACGGATGCCATGAGAACAAGGAAGACAACAAATTGAGGGTGGACGGGGAAGTTGGGATTTATTGAACCAAGCTCGAATGATCCACGGGTCAGAGGGATCAGAAAAAAAGGAAAAATTACTCAAGGTGAAAGATTTAATAACAGCAAGCCAGAAAATGGAGGTTTAGTATTTGGGGGGGGGGGTTAATAAAAATAAAGAAAAGAAATTGTATTTTTTTTCTTCCCTGCTGTCTTCACGTTAAATATTCTTTGATTCCCAGTCAAAAAAAAAAAATTATTGATATATGATCATAAATTGTGTTATATTGAAACTATTTAAATGATTTCCCTAATTACATGGTGAATGCATCATTTGGCATAGACAACGTGAATAGAATAATTACCATATTAGTCACAGGTTTGATTCCTGCAGCAGGCTTATTCTCTTCAATTGTTTATTCTATTTATATTGTCTAGACCAAGTGATATTTCCAAGTAGAGTTTCAAAACAATATAATGCAATTTATAATCATTTCTGTCAGATCATATTTCCATTTCTTAATAATACATATTTGAAGTATCAGTCGATATCCAACAAAATGTGATAATTATAAAGATATATTCGTAGGAACTTATTTTGCTCGGCACCAATGTTACTAAGCAGCAAATCGAGCAATCCCAGGCTGAGTAAATAAATCAGGAAATGAGCATTGATTGAGGATTGAACCTGCATCTACCAGAAGGCAGCTTGTAGGTGGCTCTGCTCTAGGCAATTGAGCCAATGACACTTTTGACAAGGCATGAGTCCAAGATAGCACTTATATTACTCACTTCTCTACTGAAAGGTTGAAGGCATATATGTTCCCAATACCGACTCCATGTGAATAAGTAGACTGACAATTTATATCTGATAGAATGTGATCATTATGGAGACGTATTTGTTCGGACTTGTTTTGCTCATTGGCAAATTGAGGCCCCCCCCCTCCCCCAAAGGTATAAATTGTGAAGGGAAAAAAATGCCATGTGTAGACTACTTCTCAGTGGACGCAAGTTCAATCCTTGCACCAGGCTCAATTCTCGATTTATTTACATGAGCTGGGGCCTCTCGATTTGCCACCAAATAACATTGGTGCTGAACAAAATTAGTTCCTACTAAAATGTCTTTATAATTATCATACATATTTTGTCTAGAAAGCTTAACAGCTTCAAACACTAAACATTGAAAAACTTTTTCAAAATCTTTTTCTGTCACTTTAGTCACTTATTTCCCAATATCTGTCAATGCAATTTATGTCATTTTCTCGAGAGGTTTTTCCTGTTTCACAGAGATTTTATTATTATTATGGTACAATGAATAAATATGCTAGTTGGGATCATCAGTTGTTTACCATGTAACTGTTTGGGGGATTTTATAAACAAAATAGATATATCAGTATGACACCCCATCAGTGTTGATCAAACAACCTTCTTTCTTACTATTCAGTTCATACCATACATGTAGTTTGACAATTTATATCGGGTATTATGTGTATGGTATATGGATATCATTTTATAATACATTTTTTTTTTTAAGTAGGGTTTACTAACATAGGTTACCCCAAAAACATATTTAATGATGAGAGATCAGTAGGTATGACAACAGACATAAGTTATTGTTTGTGTCATTTCTATTGAATGTTCACCCATGTGAATATTAAATCTGTTCTCTCTCTATATATATATACATATATATATACATATATATATATATATATATATATACATATATATATATATATATATATACATATATATATATATATATATATATATATATATATATATGGGGAAAGAGTGAAGGGGGAGGTTGATAATGCTGTAAAATTTTAGCATGTTATTATTAAGTCAAGGTTAAATTTTAGCTCGACACTTTAATTCAGTTGGTCATTTTTTCTCATCGTATGGAATAAACAATCATGTTGACTACTGCTCAAAGAACAAAGGATTTTCTTCCAAGATATGCAGTCACTTTGTATGAATCTAGATTGGTTCCAAGCTTTGTAAAGCAAATTACTTTACGACCTAGAATTCTATCCAAAGGGTTTTGGGGACAATTGAACTCCTCAATATTTGTATTGTTAACATGACATTTTGGCTGATCCATTCTATGGCCTTCTTCAAGTGTACTATCTGAATGTGATGGCGGGGAACAGAACTTTTCCTTTCCATACATAGCAACGCGTATAATGTAGGATTCAAGTGTTTCCATTTCCTGCCTTCTATTTCCTGTCCTTTATTTCAATACCTTGTCCCTCTCGAGAAGTGGGAGCCACACCAGGTTGAATTCAGCACTGACCTACACCCAGTTGATATGTTGATGTGTGCTACTCCTTTGATTTTTCACAGCATTCTACAACATTCCTTGTCTATAATCCAGACTTATTTCCTGAGAGGATAGTGTCAAGTACACCTGAAGAAGGCCGTAGAATGGATTGTCCAAAATGTTGTGTTCACAGCAAAATCAGCAGGAGTTCAATTGACTGAAAAACTCATTGAATGTTAATAACTCTTCTCAAAACTATAGACATTATTTGAAGTTCTATTTCAGAAACTGACATTACTAAAATTAGAAAGCACTCGGAGAGCATGTATCTCTGCCTTTCCTGTACACAAAACCAATCAGAAACAAATCCGCGGATCCAACCTAAAATTTAACCAATCTCTCTTCATCTCATGGCTCACACCTCAATAAAACTAAAATGGAATTCCACGCAAACTTTTAGGGATATTGTGTGGACGCATGCAAATACAGATATGCATGAAAAGAGAAAAAAGACAAAAGATATCTCTTAATCATTAACGAATTCCTGGACCAGCCCCCAAAGTCAATCACCCCTTTCTTCACCAATGACTCCAAAAAAATTTCAATGAAATCCTTAGAGAACTTTTGGACAGAAGGATAAAGAGATGAGACCGAATCTAAATACCTCTTCAACTTCGTAGGCAGAAATGAAAAATTTCTGAACAAAATATTATCTTTGATAAACATAGACAGTTTATAAAGTTATCACATTATGCATTGAGATCTTAAAGTTTGGTCTTTGACTGTAAAACATCAAAAACTTCCCTTCACTGGCAAATACCAAATATTGCATCAACATAGTCTTAAATATTTAATTGAATTAGTGAAAGGGTTGCAGCAAATAGAAGTTCAAAATGTGGGCAACTTGAAAAGAATATACCATGATAGTGTTGCCAGATATGATTGATACAAGTCGATATATATATATATATATATATATATATATATATATATATATATATATATATATACACACACATTCAAGCTGGAATCCACCCTATAGTTTAAAGCTAGTAATATATACTTTAAGGTTAGTGGAAAATGATTGTCAAATTCTTTGGTTGGATATGTTGGTAGAGAATCAACTCAAAGAACTTTCTTCTGTGTAAAAATGATATAAGTTGGTTTGCATGCAGTCTGAAATTAAAACTGCCATGACGAATTTAATATTCACATGGGTGAACATTCAATAGAAATGACACGAACAGTGCATCATGTCTGTTGTTACACAAACTGATCCCTCATCGTTTAAAACATGTTTAGGGTAACCTACGTAAGTAAGCCGTGTTTCACAAAATAGATATGCAGTATAAAATAATATCCATACACAATACACATAAAACCTTATATAAAATGACTAACTATGTGTATGGTACAAACTATATAATAAAGGGAGGTGTTGTTTGATCAACACTGCTGGGGTGCCATGTTAATATAACTGTTTTGTTTTTAAAATCCCAGAAACAGTTACATAGTAAAAACTGATGATCCCAACAAGAGACAATAAATAGTACAATAATAACAATGTATAACGGCAACAGGGGGAAAAAACACTTTTGAAGATTACATAAATTGCATTGACAGATATTGCGAAATAGGTCATTGAAGTCACACAAAAAAATCTGTTGAAAAAAAAACACCACAGATTTCATCACAGACATAATACAGTTCAGACTTACCACCATGACCAATTGCTCCCAGTAGGGCCCCATGCCAAAGAGAACCCCCGCACTAGGGTAATCTATTATAGTCTTGTCATATACACACGGCAACACAACATAACCCCAACACCTCAGTGCAGGTTTTTATAGAGTATAGCTTCAACTTCAATTTCCTTCTCAAAAAGTCAGTAATATTGGTTTTTATCATTTATATTTTGAATGTTTTTGATGTACTTCAGTTGAAAAATACAGTTATCAACTATAAGACAGTGTGAATAAGGTGAGACGCTTTTGGAAACTAAGTTTTGCTTAGGGTGAATTACGGATGGTAGACAGACAAGCTATATAGGTGCTCCCATAGTAATGGATGTGGGTTCAAATCCAACCCAAGGCTTATTTTTTGATCTTCGCTGTTGTTTCATTCACTATCATAGATATTTTGGTTCGGGCAGAATTTTATTCTTAAAACTGTCTTTTCTTATTCAAATTATCATAAACAAATATCCACTACTAATCATTATGGGACAGTGTAAAAATTATTTCTCTGAAATTTCAAGTGAACATTCTGATTTCTTTTTATTCTACCATGGAGATATAAAGTCTATAAGAAACTTCATTCATATCTCTAAAATTCTACAGACCTTGCCTTTGAACTAGGAGGGGGGCGCAGCTCCTAAGTTCTCCCAAAATGACTGGAATTTTTTTTTCAAATCATGACTTTGGAAAGAATATATGTGTTCTTTGAACTTGTTCGCTCAAATTGTAGTACACATTAGAATTACCGTTTTCTGATCTCTGATCAAATGCATCACAACTTGGGAGGAAATGTGTTTCATTTTCATATTTTCTGTTTCTAATGACTAACCTGAACTCAAAAATAATCCAGTGACCTCAGACAGCTCCTCAATGGTTCGATAACGATCCTCATAAGCTTCATGGTAAACCATTTCAAGGTTCTCATCATTCCAACTTGTTGAAAGGCAGCCAGATCATGTTCGGTCTTCCAGGGATATCTAATCATGATTGAAACCAAAATACCACTTACACAATTGAGTTTTAACTAAGCCTTCAGCAGAGCAATCTCAGCCTTCAAGAACAAGGAAATCCCAGCAGTCCTAAAAGGAACGGTACACAACCGAAGCATCCCCTTGATAGCACCTAACCAAAAGATTGACCCTCAAACTGAGAACTATGCAATATGCGCATGAAATAATCATGCTCAACATTACACGGAGAGATCACAAGACAGCAAAGTATATGAGGGGAAAGACAGAAGCCCAAGACATCAGACATCCTGTTAAAAAACTCAAATGGCAATGGGCTGGTCATGTTGCAAGAATGGCCGACAACCGCTTGACATCACGCCTCACAACATGGATCCCCAGAGATCACAATTGGAATTGAGGCCGACAGAATAAAAGATGGCGAGACGAACTATACAAGTTCAGAAAGTATAAGTATAAGCTCTGATAGAGAGGTCAGGTGAATCCTGGGAAAGGTCCATGTCCTCTCTATCAGAGCCTATACTTTCGCAATTTGTATATCTCGCCATCTTATATTCTGCCGGCCTCAACATATGATATTCCTTATTAGTTTCTCAAAGCATTATGACAGTTTCGGCAGCAGTTTTTCCCCCCAGAAGAAAACAAAACTTCACACCAGGGTTGGCTCTAAGCCAATTGGACCGTTTGCTCTGAAGTCTCGTCAAATACACACAACACCACACTGCAGATGAACAAGATGATTCACAGAGAACAGCAACAATATTAATTTTCTTCTTTGAAGATTCAACAGTGTTTCTTCACACTTTATATTTTAAAAACTTTTTTCCATTGTACTTGAATCAAATGATGTCGAGCAATTACAGAAAAGCATAAAAAAATAATTTCTGTGAAATTTTCAGGTGCACAATTTGATTGCTTCTCATTGTACCATAGAGATACACAGCTTATTCATATTTCAAGATTCTACGGAACTTGACTGTTAACCAGGTTCCCTACCAACAGACTTTTCCAAATGGGCCTCGCAGCTCCTAGGGCTAGTCCTGCTTCATACACATTCCTTCATCAGCCATTCTTTTTTTAATCAGTCAAGATTGCCCAACCTATTTCTGAACAAATTAGTAACTCCAGAATCGTAGCACATGGTACACTGTCTCCCAACAGTATCGACTCATGATGCCCTGTGGCACTATGCTCGAATAACTGCAGTTTGTGTGACATTTTAACTCTGTGTTTTTCTGGCTAAATACATCAGCTACAGAGAAATCTTTTTGGTAGGTAAGCTCAAAGATTTTTTTTTCATTTTCATGAGAAATAAAATACAAAAAAAAACAAAATTTCCTTGTGTGCTTCGAAAGTAAATTTGCATCTAAAGATTTATAGATCCTAATTCTATTTTTTTTGTAAATCAAAGTATTTTTGGTTAAAATTAATTTAAAGAAAAATTATTCAAATATATATATACATATATATATTTTTTTCTAGACAACTTCAAATCAGTGGAGCCAGATGAGAGACAAAGAGATGGGAACCAACTGAGGGGGAGAGAAACAGGAGAGAGAGAGAGAGCTTTTTTTCAAGTCAAAGTATTTTTTGTTGAAATTAATTTAGAGAGAAAATGTTTTTATTTATATATATATGGTTGGTACATAGGTTTATGTTACTGTGCAAATATATCTTATGACTGTGCATACGTGTGCAGTGTTCAAAAGCATGAACATACAATAATGTACAAAAATATACATACAATTGTGTATCTAAAAGTTTATACACATCATGGTTTTAGAATCGTTTATATATGTGCACATATCTATATATATGTGTGTGTGTACATATATATATGTGTGTGTGTGTGCGTGTACATATATATATATAAGTATGTATGTGTGTGTAAAGATACCTACACACAAATTAATAGCACAAAAATTTTTATATACACACATTTTTTGTACACACATAAGACACTTAAACATTCAAAAATAGAGGATTCCAAGAAAAACGTGTACACATGTGAGATTGCATGCGTGTCTGGAAAGAGTGGGAGAAGAATGTATTTTTAGTCAAATATTCGTATTTATTTAATAAGAAATTGGGTTTAGGTCAATCTGACATTCACCTAGCTCCATTTTTTTGGCAATGACTGGAAGTGACTTTTACTCTCTTATTAGAGAATGGGAAATAAAATTAGATGAAAAATGAAATCAGATCAAAAACAAAAGTGAAAAAGTTAAAACAACAAATCCTTTGCTGTTAAAAACACATCCACCTGTTGAACTAAGTGAGAGACAGAGTGTGGGAGAGTGATATAAAACCAGCTGAGAGGGAGAGGGTGAGGGTGAGAGAAAGAGAGGGGTGAGAGAAAGAGAGGGGTGAGAGAAAGAGAGGGGTGAGAGAAAGAGAGGGGTGAGAGAAAGAGAGGGGTGAGAGAAAGAGAGGGGTGAGAGAAAGAGAGGGGTGAGAGAAAGAGAGGGGTGAGAGAAAGAGAGGGGTGAGAGAAAGAGAGGGGTGAGAGAAAGAGAGGGGTGAGAGAAAGAGAGGGGAGAGAGAAAGAGAGGGGAGAGAGAAAGAGAGGGGAGAGAGAAAGAGAGGGGAGAGAGAAAGAGAGGGGAGAGAGAAAGAGAGGGGAGAGAGAAAGAGAGGGGAGAGAGAAAGAGAGGGGAGAGAGAAAGAGAGGGGAGAGAGAAAGAGAGGGGAGAGAGAAAGAGAGGGGTGAGAGAAAGAGAGGGGTGAGAGAAAGAGAGGGGTGAGAGAAAGAGAGGGGTGAGAGACGGGAGAGAGGAGAGAGACGGGAGAGAGAAGAGAGACGGGAGAGAGGAGAGAGATGGAGAGAGGAGAGAGACGGGAGAGAGGAGAGAGACGGGAGAGAGGAGAGAGACGGGAGAGAGGAGAGAGACGGGAGAGAGGAGAGAGACGGGAGAGAGGAGAGAGACGGGAGAGAGGAGAGAGACGGGAGAGAGGAGAGAGACGGGAGAGAGAAGAGAGACGGGAGAGAGGAGAGAGACGGGAGAGAGGAGAGAGACGGGAGAGAGGAGAGAGATGGGAGAGAGGAGAGAGACGGGAGAGAGGAGAGAGACGGGAGAGAGAAGAGAGACGGGAGAGAGGAGAGAGACGGGAGAGAGGAGAGAGATGGAGAGAGGAGAGAGACGGGAGAGAGGAGAGAGACGGGAGAGAGGAGAGAGACGGGAGAGAGGAGAGAGATGGGAGAGAAGAGAAAGATGACAACTAAAAAAGAGACAGAGAAAACAATTAGCAAAGTGAGAAATAGATACGAATTAGAAAAGAGACAAGAACCTGCTGAAAGAGAAAAAAAAAACAGCTGATAAAAAGAGAGTGAAGGAGACAGAGAGAGAACTTATTAGATACTTAATGAAATAAAGACAAATGTTATAGACGCTAATATCCTCACGTGTCTGACACCCAATTAGGTTAACGTTTTGTAAGAAGCAGAAATGTAACTTTTTATCCATTCATCCATTTATTGAGTTAGAAAAAAAAAAATATAAGAAATAAATACCTGAACAGATTAAAAAACCCAGAGATTTTTTCCAATATGAACAGAAATTACCTCATAGAGATAGAAATAGATCAACATGGATCAGAGACCAGAGCAAGGTGAAAGATATAGAAGTGATTAGGTAACAAAAATGGAGGTGGGTAGAGCACACAAGGAAGGATATCAGATGGTCCAAAAGGTTGGTTGAATGGTCCCCAAGAGATAGCAATCACAGTAAGTGAAAACCAGAATAGATAGAAAGGTTTTCTGGTGAGACATGGTAGAGATTAGCAAAGCCACAACCAAGCATGGAAGGCATTGGGAAAGGCTTTTATCCAGTAGTGGACCTAAAGTGACTGATAATGAATGGTTTACAAGGGTATTTGGAGGATCATTACTCACTACAACTCATCCAAGCCCTATAACTGTCCATATCAAGCTTCAGTAGATAGCCCCCTAATCGTAATACCAGTGTTTTGAACAGAGATGAATTTTAAAAAACCATCCACCATAACCGTCATTAAAAGGTTTCTTCAGTTTTTACATGGGTCAGTCTGGCTGGATTTGCATAATTTTTTCTTCAAATTAAACGTCCATCATATTTATAGGCAAATACATAAATAGAATTGAAAAGGTATTACTAACATTATTGTAATCAGCCTTTTAGCGTCTGTCATTGGACAGACTTTCCCCAGGATTCTCCAGACTTCGTTATCATTGGCGTGTCTATTTTGTCACACAATCTTATATTTTGCCTGTCACAGATTCGCATATGGTTTCTGGGGAGCTATATTGTGAATCGTGATGTCCATCAGTTGTCTGCTGTTCTTGCAACATGTCAAACTCATGGCTAATTGAATTTTTTAATGGATTCTATGAGGTCTCAGACACATGTTTCCTCCCTAATATATTGTGCTGTCTTGTGATCTCTCCATGTGAGGTTGAGCATGATTCATGTGCATGTTGCATGGTTCTCAGTTTATATATCTGTCTCATGGTTAGGTTCCATGTTTCAGCTTCATCAGTGACAATTGAGAGGATGCATTGGTTGTAAACCCTTCTTTTTAGAACTAATGGGATTTTCTTGTTCTTGAAGATGGACATTGTTCTAACAAAGGCTTGCCATCCTAGAAATGATACAAGTTGGAGGCCAAGAGGTCAACATCATGGAGAATGATTGTATTCACTTAGCATTAATGCCATTGGCAAAGGAATATATCAATCTCTTCCCACACCTGCCAGCAAGGTAAGGTCTTTCAAGCTCCCTGTCTTTAACTTACTTCAAGAAGGCTGATGTAAAAACATGATTAAAAAAAAAAAAAATGACACACAGGTTGCCAATAACTGATATTGAATTGGACAGGGATTTTAATCCCAGAGGGTCATTGGGGCAGAAAGTTGAACCTGAAAACACCCTTCTCTTTTCAAGGATGTTTTTCAATGAATTGATTTAGTGTATCAAAAGCTGGCAATGGAAGAAAAATCGATATCAAGACTGGTAAAGGTATGAAGGTCCCTAGCAGAAAAGAGTTGAAAGAGAGAGTAGCAATTAGTTGTTGATTAAGACCATTAACTCTGATATACCAGTTTTGTTTCTGCTTATAAATTGTTCGCATCAAGAGAACATGTTTTTGTTTATAAGAATGTAGATAATCAGATAAGCTTAAACTCACCAACCCCAGATAGAATCTCTCCACAAGCCTCCATACAAAATTTCATTGAAATATATTGAGGAAAAGCAAAGTTATCAAATTAGGAAAAAGGAGATGACAAGAATTATCTTTCCAGTAACAAGAAGTGGTTGAAGTACTCAGCCTCATCCACCCAGCACTTAGAACGAAAAATCTCTCAGTCACCAATAGGTATTTGCATTTGGTGAGAGAAAAAATTCCCAGCACTCTATTTTTGAAAACTACAAACTGAATATTCAATTGGAATATGGTTTCTTGTTGGGAACTTCTGCACATCCTTAATATATGTATATACATACACACATTTACTTGTGTACATGTATATAAATGATAAAGGTATAACCAGAATACTCAGTAACAATTCAACGCACCTGACAGCCTCAAAAAAATGATTCCTCGGTACCCCCAAAGTCACCAATCGTTTAAATTGGTTTAAATGTCCATTATCTCTGCCTAAGAAGAGTTCAAATGTAAAAAAAAAACAATGCAAAATTTGAATCAAAAATATCTAGTTTGTTGGAGCTGAAAATGACTAAAACTAAGCTGTTGACTTGTGAAGTGTCAGTAAAGTCAGCGGGCAGAAATAAAAAAAAGCCATAACCTTGCCTATACATACCATATCCCACATTTGGTACTAAAATGCAAACATGATTATTGTTTCATTTTTTCTCCCCTTTTCAGCCAGAACGTGTTGTGCCAGTATCAAATTATTAGATTGGATGAATGTTTTGACATATTTGTTCAATAAATCTTACATATATCAAGGGACTCATGAACAGCTAGAGTTTATGTGTACAAGTGCTCAAATATACATGGGTACATCCACGGACGTCTGTGCGGGAGTTGCATTTTGGCAAAAGAACAGTTTTTATCCAATTTTTGTATTTTTCAAGCCGATTGGCTATTTTCACATGGAAGCAGCGGCAATTTTTGGATTCCTCGACTCCTACTTGACCATAAACGATTCAAACCTGATACAGCAGAGTCTCCATTTAGTTTTTATATTTGGGCTTAGTGGTAGTGTTCGTTGACATTATAGCTATGTCTATTACATAAGTATTGCGTGGATGTATATTGACACCTACTTCTTATACTATCTTTAAACCCTTTCCCCCTATACATACAACAGAATTAAATTTCTAAAATCACTTCACGATTTCCAAACTTCATTTTTTTAATAACTTTTGATTCATTTGGGCAATTCAAAATAAAAAATAGATTTCTTCAATCCTCAGGGTGCGTTTCTTCTGAAAATGCAATAATTGGAGTCCTGTAACCCATGGAAAATTTTTATCTAAGAATGGTGTAATCAGGAAAAAAAAAAAAAAAAAAAAAAAAAAAGAGTAAGTCTTAACCAAATAAATCCTTTCCTACAAACTCCCGGAATATAACTTTTTGCACCCTCACCCCAGAGAAGTCTTTGTGGACACCCATGGGTACATTAATAAGTCCATAGCCTAATGTAAAGAAAAAAAAAGCATTTCTTTTACACAGCAAATATTTATCTTTTTAACATAATCCCATTCCTTTTCAAAGCGCTAAATTTGGTGATGAATATTCATCAAATACTATACAGTGAAAATTTCAGATCAAAATTCAGCTAATAACAATGTGTCAGGCTACGAACATTGATCCATCTGATATGTGAGTGTGAAAAAAAATGTCAGCAGAGATTTACCACTGCCTACAGGAAAGCCGGCATTTTTCTTTTTACTCTTTGATTAGTCTATGTTGAGGAGCCTCATTAACCTGGAACAGAACTAAGAACTCTGTGCCAATGCTATAACCATGTCCTAAGGGTCACATGGCGATGGATAGAAGTGTTGGCATATCTAGTAACTTACCAGGTGATTGTGAGTTCAATCCTTGGGTCAGGTAGTGAAAAAAAATATCATGTACTCTGGTTAAGTGGAAGACGCAGATAAGTGACATCGCAGTGAAGAATTAACCGACCCAAGATATCCTTAAGCATTGACAGCAGAATAAAAATGATCTACCCCTGAGGATTGAATAAAAGATTCAGTTCTAAATTACAAGAAGGTTACCGACTACGACACTAGGCTGGATAAAAGTCCAGATAAATCAATGGATGATAATCTAACCGGGAGTTTATACCAAAAACAAGAGTTGTAATTGGAGAGTGATTAGATTTCCCTTCGTTATTTCTAATTCTATTCATCATTAATTACAACTGAAAGAAAAAAATAAATTGCTGCAAACTGATTTTAGAATTAAGTTTCTAAAACAAGAATTTAGTTTTTCAGCAAATTTGATTGTGAAAAAGTTATTGAGTTATTATCTTGAACTTTAAAAAAATTTTTGAGTTTATTTTTTGAAAAAAAAAAAACATAATATGAGAATAGTTACAGATTTGGAGATCATTCGTATGTGTTATTTTTTTTAGGTGGGGGGGGTGATAGGTTGATAGATAGATAGACAGATAAACCGATAGATAGATAGATAGACAATTATATAGATAGATAGATAGATAGACAATTAGATAGATAGATAGATAGATAGACAATTAGATAGCTAGATAGATAGACAGATACACCGATAGATAGATAGATAGATACACCGATAGATAGATAGATAGATACACCGATAGAGAGATAGAGAGATACACCGATAGAGAGATAGAGAGATACACCGATAGAGAGATAGCTAGATAGAGAGATACACCGGTAGATACACCGATAGATAGATAGATACACCGATAGATACACCGATAGATAGATAGATACACCGATAGATAGATAGAGAGATACACCGATAGATAGATAGAGAGATACACCGATAGAGAGATAGAGAGATACACCGATAGAGAGATAGCTAGATAGAGAGATACACCGATAGATAGATAGCTAGATAGAGAGATACACCGATAGATAGATAGCTAGATAGAGAGATACACCGATAGATAGATAGCTAGATAGAGAGATACACCGATAGATAGATAGCTAGATAGAGAGATACACCGATAGATAGATAGCTAGATAGAGAGATACACCGATAGATAGATAGCTAGATAGAGAGATACACCGATAGATAGATAGATAGATAGATACACCGATAGATAGATAGATAGATAGATACACCGATAGATAGATAGATAGATAGATACACCGATAGATAGATAGATAGATAGATAGATAGATAGATACACCGATAGATAGATAGATAGACAATTAGATAGATAGATACACCGATAGATAGATAGATAGATAGACAATTAGATAGATAGATAGATACACTGATAGATAGATAGATAGATAGACAATTAGATAGATAAATAGATACACCAATAGATAGATAGATACACCGATACATTGATAGATAGATATATAGACAATTAGATAGATAGATAGACACACCAACAGATAGATAAATAGATAGATAGACGAACCGATAGATAGATAGACAAACTGACCGATATGAACAGACCTAGATCCATATATAATTGAGTGGGGGGGGGTACAATCTTTTGTATATGGTTTTATCTGGTTTTGTCTTCTCTTCCCCCCAACAGGATTAGTATCCTAATGGCTGCGTAACACGACCAGATCATCATCATCATCATCATCATTTGAGTGGATTAAAAAGGAACAATTCACATAAGAATATTAGTCAGTCTGAAACTTGCACGTGGTTTCTCAGCATCAATAGTATTTTTTTTTCTCCAATTTACCCTTGAAGGTAAACATCAAGTAATACTCTGCATCAGCTGTTCTCAAAGTGTGTGTCACAATTAGCTTGCAGGTGTGCCACGGGATATTCAAAGCATTTTAGTAATTTTTTTTCAAAAAGCAAGTATTGAGTAAAAATTAAGCGGAACAAGAGGCTGTCTCCAGTTTGATTCCAAGATTTGAGAAACTGAGGTTAACAGCAGGCTCACCAACCCACTAGTAAATATGATTAATAAAAGAAGAAACATATATATAAATTTTTGAAGAATTTCAAAATACAGGATTAAATTTTTTTGTCACCTTACTAATGTAAGCACATGAATGTAACTGATCAGTAATTTCTGGATTCGAGCATAGAGTGAAAAAAAAATCCCTATACACGATGCTGTTATTAGAAAAAAAGATAGAAAACCACTGTTTTATATCAGCCGTTCTCAAAGTGTGGTCTGCAGACCACAACAGGGACCCACGTAAGGGGTTTGCAAAAGGAAAATCATCTTGAAATAAACGTAGTTTCTGAAAACTTGCGATGATTCATCTTTACTATCAACACCTAATCAGCAAACGATCTCTTTATTGAATGTTCATCGAGAAAAAAATTTGAGAACTACAGCAGTTTATGTCTGAAACCTAACCCAACCCACACACACTTCAACACCAATGAGAGAGTAAAAACTAAAAATTCAAGTGAAACTGCCTAGTTAGTGGGGCTGCTTACCACAGACACTTCAGAAGAAAAAAATTTCTTTCCAAATCAAAACCAAATACCTTGTGAATAAGTTTTGGATCCATAAAATCTACAAGTCGTGTGTCATCAACACATTTCATGGTCCAGATTTTAGCAGTATCGTAATGTAGTGACCACACTAAACCAGGTCAAAAGGTCAAAATTCAAGCAACAACCTGTGGGAAAAAATTATCTTCATTTTTGTTTACTGAACTGGCTGGTTCAAGGTTTACCTAGAAATGTGTTGGTTTACTGTTTACCTAAAAATGTGTTAATGATGATCACCAACCCAGTACTGAATGATGGAACCTAAGAAAGTTGCTAGCCTGAGTTCAGAGAACTAGCATTCAATTCCTAGCACCTCAAACCCAAGATGCACATTTTGAAGAATTGAAAAGGTACATGGTTTTTAGTTTACCAGCTGAGCTAGGACACCCCAAATAATATCGATGATGGTGAAAAGAGTTCAATATTAGAAAAGCAAAACAAAAAAAACCCGAAAAATACTAAGAGCGTATACCTCTTCCAAGGCCATACACTAACTAAAAAATTGAATGAAAATCAGCTGATAAATAGCTATGATGCAGGGAAGGTGCCCATGTTTTGATTTTTCATGTTTCGGCCTATTGTTTACCTCTTCTGGATATCCATCCCAAAATGTAATCAATTCTACCTTCACCCCAAGTCCCATCCTCAGAGAAAATTTCATAGAGAACTTTGGGAGATATTGTGTGGAAAAACATTAGTGGATGCATAAATGTATTAAAAAAATTTAGAACAGAAAAAAAACAAGAAAATTAAAAATATCTCTCAATCAACCCCCCACAACAATTCCTGGATCCACCCCAAAATATAAACATTTTTTCCTCACTCGATGGCCCTTTCACAAAATAATTGAAATTCATTGAGAACTTTTAGAGATACAGCGTGGACAGAGAGACACAAGTGAATAAAAATACCTCTTCCATCTTCATTTGCAAAGGTAAACAAAATATTTCAAAGCAAGAAAACAAAAAAAAAAACAAATGATAAAAAAGATGCCAGGCCCACAACTTCCACATGGTGCCTGAGTACCCACCTACCCTATACAATAATCCATATGTCGAACACAGGCACATGAGGGTATCCTCCACATATCACCCGGGTAAATATCCATGGTGAACCCACAGTAAAAGGGGTGGGTGGGAAGAAAGAAAGGTGGTTTTTTTTTTTGTTTTTTTTTTCTTCTTCCTTTTTATTCCTTTTTTTTTTTTCCCTTGTAAATGGTCCCCGAAATCCAGAAAGTGACGAAGACGACGGGATCCGGGATCCGAAAAAGAAAAAAAGAGACCGGACTTGGTGGCGATGATGTCTCTTACTCTCTTCTTTATGCTCGTTATGGCAAATAATAATCCCGAAAGCCGAAAGATAGATGGGCGGCGGTGAGGCGGTCTATGCTAAACAGTAGCAGGGGCACGGGCAGGGGCAGGGGTAGGGGTAGTAACCTCACCATGCAGCTTCCAAGAAGAGGAGGAGGAGGAGGAGGAGGGGGAAGATGAAGATGAGGCAGTGATAGATAATGATAACAACAACAACAACTACCACCACAGAGTTATTAGGAATTACTGAGAGGATCTGGGGGGAGCGGGGAGCAGTGGCTGGGTGTGGGGTGGAAGATTGATCATTGATGAATAGAGAGGGAGAGGGATAATGAGAGAGAGAGAGAGAGAAAGGGGATGGAGAGAAGAAGAGAGAGATGCGTACGCGGAAAGAAAGAGCAAATATGCGGGAGAGAAGAGGAAGCCCGAGAAAAAAAAAGAAAACGAGTTTAAGAGAAAGAGAGATTCAAAGTGGCGATAGAGATAGGGGAAGAGAGAGAGAGAGACTGATAAATACAGAGGGGATACAAGGAGGAGGATGGAGGGAGGGAGAGAGAGAAAGAGTGAGACTGATGGAGCGAGAGAGGGAGAGTGTGTGATAGTGTGATAGAAGGAGAGATGTGCGTGTGAGAGGGAGAGAGGTGCATGTGAATGATAGAGAGAGAGGTGCGTGTGAATGATAGAGAGAGACGGAGTGTGAACGATAGAGAGAGACGGAGTGAGAACGATAGAGAGAGACGGAGTGAGAACGATAGAGAGAGACAGAGAACGATAGAGAGAGACAGAGACAGAGAACGATAGAGAGAGAGAGAGAACGATAGAGAGAGAGGGAGTGATGGAGGGGGGAAAAGAGAGAGACTGACTCTTAGAGAGACACACAATTAGATGGAGCGAGACAGAGAAAAATCAATGACAGAGTGAGAGGGAGACTGACTGATAGGTAGAGACAGAGAGAGGAAACAGACTGAGATAGGTAGAATAATTCATCTATTATAGCTATGAACAGATTGAGAGAGATTTGCACAGAACCGCCATCCACCTAAGCGTCAGTAGTTCACTATGAATGGATTAAAGTTTTTGCTTTTGTTTTTATTTTTGTTGTTGTTGTTGTTGTTAATGGGGGTGGGGATAATCTCGCTGAGCGATGCAGCTTCTGGCTATGACGACAACAATAACCTCATAAAACACTAAACGCTGATGTGAATAAACAGAGATATACATTCTCGAGATATTTGTGCAAATTGTTAGATGCCCTGTCCATCACTTTTTTGTTCGATGAATCAAGTCTGCTGGAGGGGGGGGGGAGAGAAAGAGATCTCATCTTCCACTTTTCATGACTGAGTTTTTATCCCCAACATAGGATCATCTGATAATACTTATATCATACAAACCTTCACTCCAATTAGCCCATATAACCCAGCTTTTCACTAATCAACAATGGACTGATTTTTCTTCTTGCTCTTCTATAAGAAATATCAGCAAGGTTACCTCTCATTACCCGCATGAAATGGCTCTAAGGTTCCTCATTAACTAGACTGGCTGCGGATGGATTTTTTTTAAAAGACTTAACACAAAGTTTTTTTACCCACTTTATACAACAAGTATATACCAGTCAAAAATGAAAGGATTGCTTATGTCTGGATTTGCTCTAAGGAGCCTAAAGCTATCTTATTAGGTTATTTATTTAATCATTCAAGTATCGTAATTTAGAGTTTTTTCTTTAAAGTCTCAACTCAACTCAAGCTGTTCAAATGTGTGATCAGACATAAAATCCCAAGAGTTTTTCATGACGTAATCTTCATTGTTATGTCATAATAGGAAGGTAAATAAACCGAGATGTATGAGCTGAAACAAACGGAGAAGAAATTAGTATACATGCTTATTATACGTCTAGACTCGGTGGTGTCCCGCTATAGAAATCACCGTAAAAATGGGTGCAGCCTGACCAAATTCGGTGTGCTTACTCAATAAAAAATCTGATTCTGTTTATCTTTATGCAAACTTTGTTGATGTCTGCAACTGCTTCGATTTTTGTCAGTCTTCAACAGTAATCCGAACTTCTTCCCAGAGGCATGTAGTTGTTTACCTTTCTCTCTTAAAATCGTTCACCATCGTCACATTTGAATTGTACACCAGAAGAAGGCCACAGAATAGATCTGCCTAAACGTCATGTTAACAACACAAGCAACATGGAATTTAATCATAGAAGTAGCTGAAAGTATATTGTAGCTAGAGGTACCGAGTTCCAATTTATGTCTCCTATGGGAACTATCTGAAAATTCTGCCCTATGGTTAAATTTTCAGTCAGTAAAACACTAGCAAGGTTACCTCTCATTACCTGGGCTGGAATAGCTATCATGATCGTTATCAACTTGATTGGTACACTGTTGCTAGAGGTACCGAGTTCCCATTTACGTCTTCTATGGTGACTCTCTGAAATTCTGCCCTATGGTCAAATTTCTAGCGAGTAAAACATTAGCAAGGTTACCTCTCATTAACTGGGCTGGAATAGCTGTCATGATCGTTATTAACTTGATTGGCTATGCATGGATTTTTAGAAAGATTTCTGAAGACTGCTGGCCAAAATGTATGATTAGTCTATGAGAGAGAACTTTTTTGAGTATTTGCCGAAATCCATATGTTAAACGATTTTAACCTCCCACACCCTGATTTAAAAGTAAAGTACAAAAACAAGCTAATTGATATGAAGAATAAACAAGTCTGATTAGTCACTCAACAGAAACTGTCACGTGAACAATGTATTTTGGCAGCATACTCTATAGGGGTTGATCAATTAAAGAATTTAAAAGAGGAATGAGCAAAGAATACCTCTCTTGCATTTTGTTGGACCGTGATCACCATAGAAGTATGATTTTCAAAAAAACAAAGATGAACGCAGCCGGACACAGCTAAATTAACCGCCCCACATACACCACACTTGAAACCTTTCGGCTATTTTCAAGGAACAAAAAAATAATGTTTTTTCTCTACATGAAGAGTAAATGTCTGAATTTTCAGCCCTCTAGCTCCATTTGTACAACTTGTATGAATGATAGATAGGTTTCTACAGTTTTTTAGTTGACCTGGCTATTTATGTTGATAGTTCTGGTAGACAACTTCTCACAAACCAATTGTTTTTGAATGGCAGAATAAACTTTTGAAATAATGGAGTACTCGTTTCAGTGGAAGATTCAATAGTTGAAAATGATGGGTAGGAGATATTTTTTATTGGCAAATTTGTTACTTTCAAGTGGAAGAGTCCACGGTTATGGCTGTGTGATCAAGAAAATCACATTGTTCAATATACGATTTGAAATAAAACCACATTTAGAAATTAGGGGAAATCAGTTGCTATTCTTAAGTGGATGAGTCCATGGTTATGGATAGAGAACCAAGAAAATCACTCTTCAATATATAAGTATATATAAAGCCACTTTTAGAAATTTACAGATAATAATCAATAGATGTGAATTTTTAACTTGGAACAAAGTAGAAAGTAATTATTTTATGAAAAGATTTCAACCTCAAAACCCAATGTCCAAAATAGATTACAGTCTTCAACTATATTTGTAGCATTTCAATTATGATTTGAGAAAAATCTCAGAAGTATGAAGGTCCCTGGTAGAAAATGGTTGAAAATGACAGAGGCAGAGAATGACAGAGGCAGAGAATGACAGAGGCAGAGAATGACAGAGGCAGAGAATGACAGAGGCAGGGAATGACAGAGGCAGGGAATGACAGAGGCAGGGAATGACAGAGGCAGGGAATGACAGAGGCAGGGAATGACAGAGGCAGGGAATGACAGAGGCAGGGAATGACAGAGACAGGGAATGACAGAGACAGGGAATGACAGAGACAGGGAATGACAGAGACAGGGAATGACAGAGACAGGGAATGACAGAGACAGGGAATGACAGAGACAGGGAATGACAGAGACAGGGAGATAGGCCAGAGGGTGTTTGTCTCTCACAACCGATATGATATGGTTTGCTGAACAACCAGAGTGACGATTAGTTATTTATTAGGACCGTTAATATTTTTGTTCATGAAATGTAAACTAACAACCGGATCTGCCATCTCATCATCCCTGCCGCCCAGTAGAATCTCTCTGCAAGCCTATGTGCAAAATTTCCTTGAAATATATTAAGGAATAACAAAGTTATCCAGTTGAGAAAAAGGAGAAATTGCCAACGACAGCAACAACAGACACATAGGGTGAACGATAGTACGCTGCTTCTTTTTTTATCCCCCCGGGGAACAAAAATCTGTTGATTTATGAAAGAAAGACTGAATAAAATTGCATATATTATCTGATAAGAATGAGGAAGAAACGGGAGGGACTTTCATTGAATGTTTAGATCCAAGGTAGTTTTATAATTCTTTTATTTTTATGTCTCACCTCTGCCAATGAAGTTCCAGAGATACAATATGTTCAAAGAATCTTTGGATAATTGAACTCTTTGTTCTTTGTGCAGTTGACATGACATTTCAGCTGTTCAATTCTATGGCCTTCTCCAGGTGTACTATCCAAATGTAAGGGTAGTAATCAATCATTTTGAGAGAGGATGGCAAACCCTACCCTCTCTGGGAAGAAGTTTGGATTATAGAGTGGCAGCACTGTTGAAAACTGACAAAAATCAAAACAGCAACATGTCGGCTAAGTGTATGGCTCAGACAAGTGCAGAGTGTAACCCAATGTAGCTTCCAAAACTCAACGGGGACAAGGTAGGGAAATCCCTGCCTAATAAGGAAAGGAAATGGAAACACCTGAATCCTAAGTTTAGAGAAAAAACAAAATTTGTTCACCACCATCACATCTGGAAAGTACACCTGAAGAAGGCCATAGAATGGATTGACCAAAACATTATGTTAATGACAAAAACAATGACAAGGAGTTCTCCATGAATTTCAAATATTTTTTGTGGAAGGTGAGCCACAAGGTAAGGGAGAAGTGATCAAATTGGGAGGGGTTCAGGAATTTTTTTTATCGAGTTAGAGTACGACATGGGCAGAGTTATACACTCTCCGAGTGCTTTTTAGTTCAGCTTGTATTTCATACCTAAGATCAGAGTGTAGCAGGGTTTTTTTCTTTGATGAAGAAATATGAATAATTCCTGGAATTATTCAGACAAGTATCCTCATCTTTGTTGTTTTCATTGAACAGTTCTGGACACTAAGTTCTTTGGCCTTCTTCATGAGTTCATTTCTTCAACGTGCCACCCAGTACCTTTGCTGCTCTCTCAAGGGTTACCAAATGCAGCATATCCTCGAAGAAGGCCACAGAACACATCAGCCAAATTGATGTGATGAAATTTAAAAAGAACAGAAAAGGACTCAGAAAGTGCATATCACTGCTAAGACCATACACTAACTAAAACTGTGTATAAATCAATTAATCTACACCTATGATGCTGGGGAGGTAACTGTGAAAGTTTTCTACATTTTAGACTATTGTCTGAATTCATGAAAAAATATCACAACAGAGAAAAAGACACATGGATCCACTTAAAAATTCACTAACTTTATCCTCCGTCCATGAACCAATCTTACATAAAATGTCATTGAAATTCATTGAGAACATTTGGCGATACTGTGGTGACAGTCAGACTAACACGAGTGAATACTTATACCTCTTCAAACTTTGTTTGCAGAGGTTAAAAATATCTTCGGTAAACACAGACATTTCATTAAGTTGCGCATCAAATTTCAATCATTTTCTTCTTTCGATTGGGAAAAGCTTCTTAAAGATTATCATATTAGGCATTATAAAGTTTAGTATTTGAGTTCAAAACATCAAAAACTTCCCTCCTCTGCCAAATACGATGTCACCTAAGTTGGAAATTTTGCATTAAATTTGTAAAAGGTAAATGAAAATATTTGTCTGAATAATTTATGGAATAATGAAAGTATTTCAGTTCAGAATTGCTAACAGAATTTTAGAGATTCGTACGTCAGAGATTTCAACTTGAAAGTCTCTGTTTAAATATAGAAAAACTATAAAGATTCAGTTTAAAACCCCATGAATAATGGAATCTGGCTAAAATTGTTCAAGTGTCTCTAGAAGTCTAAAAGTAATCTATAGAACCATACCATATATGCTAGCAATATAAGTCAACTTTTTAAGCATCAAATATTTTCCCTAATGGATCATATATAGTCTGTTTAGACCCTAAAAACTTGACACTCTTATGGACACAATGCTGCCTTATGTTGGAGAGTCAATCAAATATTGGACTAAACTTGTATTAACACCCTGGGGGTTGACTTATACTGCAGTGAGTAACATGTCTGAACATTCACATCTGTTACACTTCAAAAAAAAAAAAAATTTACCTAGAAAAGAGTAGAGTAGAGTAGAGATTCTCAGAATTAAATCACAAGAAAAAGACCTCAAAGAGGGTGGGAAATGGAGAGAGATGCAGGGTAGAGATATCCCAAAGAGCACTGCACAAAAGAATAGGTGGTGAAACAAAGTTATTTGTGAAAGGAGAACAGCTGAAAGGAAGAAAGGTGAGGAAAATGAGGTGGAATTGAACTCACTTCTGTGTGTCCGTGATGGGATTGTCACTTCAGGTAACTCCCATGAGTTTTTTCTTCTATATTACAGTGATTTAGATTTCCACCCCTAGGTACACTGTTAGCAAAGCATTTTACTAGTATTTCCATGAAAATAGCAATGGTGTTTACGATTCTATATATGCATAGAAAATACCATTTATAGAATAGATTTTCACTATCGCATTTTTTTAGGGTTTTTTTCTGAAAAAAAAATTTGGAGGATGGGGTCTTTATATCAACAGGGACATTGTATCAAACACACCACCTTCTCCCATGGATAAAATGAGTCTCAGCTATAAAAGCAAACAAGTCTGGTTAGTCACTCAGTAGAAACCAGCATGTGACCAATGTCTCTTGGCAGCATGCCATGTTGTGGGTGATCAATTAGAATATTGTAAAAAGAGTGATCAATAGAAAAGTCACTTATCTCACCTGCTGTTGAATAGTGATCTCTAAAAAAAGTCCGAAAAACATGAATGCTGCCCAACACAAAGTAGGGGGCCAATTTAGCAGAGAGTTTCATAGAAAATTGAACCCCCACTTAAAAGCTATTTAGGAAGAATTTAAAAAAAAACAACAAAAAAGACAAAAAAAAAAAAAAAAAAACAAAAAAAAAATACATAAGTTTCTCCAAAACATAATTGGGAGTGAATGCTGAAAGTTTCAGCCTTCTAGCTCCATCAGTGTGGTCAGTACATATGATACATATATAGCCAGCTAGGCCGACTTAAAAACTAAAGAAACCTACGTGGACAATTTTGGTTGATGGTTTCTTGTATCTAGTAGCCATAATAAGACTGTGCATTGATTTTTTCCAGGTACAAATTTTCAGGTTTGCTGTCAATGTTTTTTTTTGTTTTAGTTCATTTGTTTTTACCATGTTTCATATTGCAAATATTAACATATATATTTAAAGAACCAGAAGTTGTGTTGAGGGAGGTTTTTTCCCTCAAATTTATACATCTTTGTTTTTTATTTTCATTCTTCTCAGAAAATTATCAAAAATAGATATTATCAAAACTAGTTAATACCTTTTGCTTTGCTAATAATATACCTGTAACTCAGTTTTGTATATGCATGTGAATGTAGTAATTTGAAAAGTTAACGCTAAGTATTGTTACCTAAAATTCTTGTACACCAACTTTCATTCGGACAATCTGATCTTTTCTCCCCATCTTCATTGTCTATACGTTTTGGCCAAATCATTCTATGGTCATTTTCAGCAGTCAAATATAATATCTGTTAGGAAAGAGGATCTCTCCTATTGGTCACTGGGGTTTTTTTATATTGCATTTTATACCTGAAGAAAGCCATAGAATGAAGCAGCCAAAATATTGAGGCAACAGCTAAGATAGGAAGAAGAAATTAGAAACTTTTGTTTGGACAGTCTATGTCAACAACTCTGAGAAGAGTCAAATAGAATAAAATTCTCGTATTCATTTTGGGTAAAAAATGAAATTGACACATCAGGAATAGTAGTGGTTGTAATTTTATCAGCAGCAATCAGAAAACAAACACAAATACACAAGCAGCAGAACAGCCTATTCTATGCTTGTGTTTTGCAATACCCTCTTCCTCTCTTTCTGACGTCACAGACTGACTGATATCACAAATTGAAATGATGATTATCCAAACATTATCAGAAGTAAGAAATAAGAAAAAGAAATATCTAGACTTTGATCTTTTTGCTAAATCAAACTCCGCTATCATTTTATGCCAAAATCCTTGGAAAAGGTATGAACTCAAAATTCCCTGTCCTAGAATTGGGCATGATAAGATGGCATGTATCAAAAAAGAGGATGATCCTACTCTCCTCCATACAAGGAATGAGAATGACGGTTGTATCTTGGAATAGGTGAGATGAACTATATCTATGTCAGTCTGTCTATATTCAAGATTATTCTGTGACACAAACAAAAAAAAAAATATATATATATACATTAGTTTCATCTATATATAACAGAGATGGTTTCTAACTTCTAAAAGATTAACTATGAAGAAATCAAAACTAATCCAAACATACAGATTATAAAATGTACAACAGAGTAGTTATTTCCTATTGCAGCAAAGTGTGTGCTCTACACATGATTTATTCCCAAGTTATTCTTAATCAAAGTTAGGAATAAACCTCCAAATTTGGCAGACTTCATCCTTTATCATTGGCTGGTTGCTTTGCAATGGAGTTTGGCTCGAGCCGCAAACTTTCCTCAAGTGATAAGCTTTGTTTTGTTGGCTCAGAACCGCCCCACCCTGAGTTGTCATATTAAAAAAAAGAAATTTTCAACAAGATTCTCAAAACTAAGCAGAGGGGGAATAGGTGGATAACAGATTGAGTGGTTTCCAGGTTTTGCCAATCCCTTTATCATGAAAATGACAAAGATTTAGCTTCTGAAGAGAACATCCATATTTTCAAATGACCTACGTCTCCCCATGACATCAGGTAAAGATTTCAAACTGGGAGAGAGAAATGGAAGAGGAGAAAAAGAGAAGAGAGAGAACAGAACAGAAAGAGAAGACAAGAGGAGAGAAAGAAGAGAAGAGGAGAGAGAAGAGAAGAGAGAAGAGAGAAGAGGAGAGAGAAGAGAGAAGAGAGAAGAGGAGAGAGAAGAGAGAAGAGGAGAGAGAAGAGAGAAGAGAGAAGAGGAGAGAGAAGAGAGAAGAGAGAAGAGGAGAGAGAAGAGAGAAGAGAAGAGAGAAGAGAGAAGAGAAGAGAGAAGAGAGAAGAGAAGAGAGAAGAGAGAAGAGAAGAGAGAAGAGAGAAGAGAGAAGAGGAGAGAGAAGAGAGAAGAGAAGAGAGAAGAGAAGAGAGAAGAGAGAAGAGAAGAGAGAAGAGAAGAGAGAAGAGAAGAGAGAAGAGAAGAGAAGAAGAGAAGAGAGAAGAGAAGAGAGAAGAGAGAAGAGAAGAGAGAAGAGAAGAGAGAAGAGAGAAGAGAGAAGAGAAGAGAGAAGAGAGAAGAGAAAAGAAGAGAAGAGAGAAGAGAAAAGAGAAAAGAAGAGAAGAGAGAAGAGAAAAGAAGAGAAGAGAGAAGAGAAAAGAAGAGAAGAGAGAAGAGAAAAGAAGAGAAGAGAGAAGAGAAAAGAAGAGAAGAGAGAAGAGAAAAGAAGAGAAGAGAGAAGAGAAAAGAAGAGAAGAGAAAAGAGAAAAGAAGAGAAAAGAGAAAAGAAGAGAAGAGAGAAGAGAAGAGAAGAGAAAAGAAGAGAGAAGAGAAGAGGAGAGAGAAGAGAGAGAGGAGAGAAGAGAGGAGAGAAGAGAGAAGAGAGGAGAGAAGAGAGAAGAGAAGAGAGGAGAGAAGAGAGAAGAGAGGAGAGAAGAGAGAAGAAAGGAGAGAAGAGAGAAGAAAGGAGAGAAGAGAGGAGAGAAGAGAGAAGAGAGGAGAGAAGAGAGAAGAGAGGAGAGAAGAGAGAAGAGAGGAGAGAAGAGAGAAGAGAGGAGAGAAGAGAGAAGAGAGGAGAGAAGAGAGAAGAGAAGAGAGAAGAGAGGAGAGAAGAGAGAAGAGAGAGGAGAGAAGAGAGAAGAGAGAGGAGAGAAGAGAGAAGAGAGAGGAGAGAAGAGAGAAGAGAGGAGAGAAGAGAGGAGAGAGGAGAGAAGAGAGGAGAGAAGAGAGAAGAGAGGAGAGAAGAGAGAAGAGAGAGAGAAGAGAGAAGAGAGAAAGTGAAGATAAAAGGGGAGAGCCCACATTTACCAATTCAACCTACATTTCGATCAGCACTCCAAGTGTCAAGTTCCTGTAAAGATCTTTTCCTTAGCTGATCAATATGATAAGCAAAGTTTGCTGATAGTATTTTCGGTCTTATCTTCATGGGATTGGTAAATAATCTGGTTCTCTTGAAGAGAAATCATCTTTTGAGCCATCCCTTATTCAGAACCCTCTGACTCGAAAATTCAAGACGCAAAAAAAAATGGAGTTGCTCAGGATGGAAATTTGGCCATGCAGAGGACCCTCAGAAAAAGAATCACCCTAGGAGGGCAAGTTTTTGGCAGAGCAAGCTCAACCATCAAGAACAAGAAATCCCATTAGTTCTAAAAAAAAAGGTTTACAACCAATGCATCCTCTCAGTTGTCACCTATGGAGCTGAAACATGGAACCTAACCAAGAGATAGACCTGCAAACTGAGAACTATGCAACATGCAAAAGAGAAAATCATGCTCAACCTCACATTGAGCAATCACAAGATAGGACAGTACATTAGGGAAAAACAGGAACCCAAGACATCATAGAAACCATTAGGAAACCCAAATGGCAGTGGGCTGGACATGTTGCAAGAATGGCAGACAACTTATGGACATCATGCCTCACAACATGGATTCTCAGAGATCGAATATGGAACCAAGGCCATCAGAAGATAGCGAGACAAACTGGATAGGTTCAGAAAATATTGGCTCTGTGATGCCCATGATAGAGAGATGTGATGAATCCTAGGGAGGGTCTATTTCCAACGACGGTTGATAAAAGACTGATGATGATGACCTAGATATATGAAATAAACTAGATGGAATAATTCTAGGTGCCTGACGAGTACAATTACAGGTCACCCTTGGGCAAGGTTAGGCAACAGTCAGCCTCCCAGAAATATATCAGAGGTTTTCAGTTTCAGTTTTCAGTCATGTTGACAAAGGAGGTGCAGGCTGGGGTAAAGGTTTCCAGGACCGAAAATGGAATTTGTAAGCCAAATTTTAATTTTGGCCAAGATCACTTATGTTCATTTGATGCTAATACTCTTGATAAAAGGCACAAACCACCTTCTCCCTGTACTCTATCTTATTGCAAGAAGATTGTGGATGAGTGAACACTCAAGAAAACCATAATTCCATTTCTATCCTTACTGGTCCTAGAAAAATAGCATGAAAATACTGTAACTCCTTTCAGCAATCTTGACCAGGACTAATAATAATAACAGCAACAGCATCATGAACAGTTGAAAAATCAAAAATCTTTTGGCCTTTTATGACCATTATAGAGGAATCAGTGAGCCACAAAACCATATTTATAATTGAAACCTTGATTATTTGATTAAAGTCTTTGAGAATACTTCAAAAATTTTATTTGGTACCACGTGACCATTATATAGGAGTCAATGTGTATAAAACCATAGTTATCATCAAAACTCAAAGTACTCCCCTTGGGACCACTCACATTTATCCCAGCATTCCTTACACTGTTCAAAAAATTGAACAGTATTTCAAGTCCACTTTCAGATTCACTATCAGCTGTCTCACTACATTCCCCTTAATCTCATCCATGGTCTGAAATCTCTGTGGAAAAAGCCAGAAGTCACAGGGATCCAAATCTTAACTCTAGCAGCATTGACGAACCAAAGTGATACAATGTTTTGCAAGAAAAAAAAAAAAAAAGAAGCAAACTGCACGAGACCTGAGGAATAGTCGTGTATAGTAATCATGAATGTGACAGTCACACAATGGCATTTCAAAGCTGACTGAGTTACCCTATGGGAGAAGGTCTCTAAAATCATTCAGGCCATGAACACACATAGATGTGCTTTAAATTTGGTGGCCATTCTAAATTTGGTGGCCTTTCTGAATATACAATGAGGTCACATGACCATTATTTGACATAAATGAAATCTTTATCTTATAATCTTCAAGATGATTTATGACTTTCCAGGGTTTCTTGAAAAATAAGAAAAACTCAAATCCATCCATTCATAAAGTCCTTGTTTTATAACCCCTTAAAAAAAAAACCCGGGCCTGAATGAGTCAATTCATGCACTTTGAATCCCCCAATGACTGATTACCAAGTTACACAACTGGTTCTCGAGATATTCAGAATGGCTGGATATTTCCCACACAGACTTAATTCTAACACACAACCATATCTTTTGTGCATTTTGATCATTTTTCTCCAGGTCTGATGCCAACAAAATAGAATCGTCCAGTAAAGGTTTGACCCTTTTTTGGACAAAACTCAAGACAAGCACAAACTGACATTTACAAATTCCTCGACAAAAAAATAAAAACAAGAAGTAATCAATGATCCGAGATTGTTTTTCAAGTCAGTCCTGCCTAAATGAATGTGAATTTAAAATAAGTAGAACTCGTGGAAATTCCTAAAGATTATGTATGTACTTTGCATAAATGAATCATCTCAGCCCACACATGTACCAGAACTAATAATCTAAAAAATTATCTAAATTATCTGTAAAAATTTTTTTTTTATATATTTAAAATCATCTGAAAAAAAAATAAAAAATAGTAAAAAATAACGCACAAGATTAGGACATTGTTGGTCCAAAATGACCAGAGAGGGCAAAAAAAGCATTTTTTTGAAAAAAAAAAAAAAATTATTTGGAGAGTTGTTCAGACGATTGAATTCCTTATTGTTCGTGCTATAAACACAATGCTTTGGCTGATTCATTCTTCAGCCTTCTTGAGGTAAAACATCCAAATCTGATGGTGGTGAAGAGAAGATTCCACCCCATCATCTGAATTCTACAGTACTATTGGAAAATTCTGTTTACCATCATCATATTTAGATATTACACATGTTTACAACACAAACAACAAAGACTTCAACCATCCAAAGAACTCTCTGAATGTAAAAGATCCTTATTGAAACTATAGACAAAAAAAATGGGGGAAAAAAAAAGGTTTTAAATGGTGCCTATTGGTATACTTATGCAAATTTTCAAGGTTGTAGCCCCCAAAATGTGACCAGGGGCACCTAGAGATGCATAAATACATATACACAGACACTCAAAGAGTGAAGAATATGTAACTTACTAGGCTGGTTAGTTGAGTCATTTGTGGGGCTATGGTGATTCAATCCATTACCTCACGCTTCTGTTCTCCTCTCTCCCTTATCCCTTCCAATCTTCAAAGCACGCTTATGTCCTTATATATATTAGTTTCATCCGCAAAAAAGTCTCCCAACTCCCTCAGTAAAACAACCTAACTTTCCATTCTGCCCACTCTCTTTCTACCCTCTTATCGAACTTTCTTCCCATCCCATTCCACCTTCTTATTGAGTTATCTAACCTTTTCTTCAACAAACTCGAGTAAGAACAAGCATAAATGTTGCCCCCAAAAAAGAATGATATTTGACCCAGGCAGAGTTAGATAACCTTGCCAGTATATAAGATTCTTAAAAAAAGACCTGAATAATCGTCTAATTGGATAATTATGATCTTTTTCAGCGTTTACTAGAAAAACTTGTTAATTTAGTCAATTGATCCGAAAACTCCTCTTTAACGAAGCAAGCAACTGAAAGATCAGCCGTTTTTAGAAACCATCAACCAAAACTGTCAACATAGGTTTCTTCAGTTTTCAAGTTGGTCTAGCTGGCTGGCTGTGTATGAATGTATCACATGTAAACACCACACCTTTGGAGCTAGAGGGCTGGAAATTCAAACAATCCTCATTATGTCCATGAAAATTGTTATTTTTGTTTTTTGAAAATCCCCCCCCCCCCTGCCACTGAATAGATTTCCAGGGAGGGGTTGAATTTGCAACGTGAGTTTATGCTAAACTGATCCCTTAGTTCATTTCCAGAAGCATTGGCAACTGTTTTTCTTTTTTTTGAATTCAGACTTTTTTCTTATTGATCACTGACCAACAAGAGGCAAATGAAGGAACTTGTTCATTGATCACCTCCAACACAGCAGGCTGCCAGAAGATGTCGGTCATCTGACAATTTCTATTGAGTGACTAACCAGACCGGTTTTTCTTTTTCTTTGGAAGATTGCAACCTTCTTTTGACAAAGAAGTAATTTATCTGGATTTGTCAACGCCTTCGTCTTGGGAAGAAAAAGACAAATCATCCTTGGTGGAGAGATTTACGATTCAGGGACAACGTTGGTGGGAAGGGTAAACCATGCCGATCAATTTACAAAAAAACAAAAACAAACAAAAAGCAAGTATGACAACTTAATTTTGTTTCAGCCAATTTATTTCAAGGCTGATTAACTAGAGATTTTCAAGGAGAATTCTCAAAAAATTGTACAAGAACAAAAACGGAAACAATGCGATGGAAAATAGGCAGATGTCAATAAAGGAGGTTCATTTTCATACAGAGTCAGAAAAAAAATCGAATGATTTAATCATTTCAAATTTTAGCTTATCTTTCTTGGACTTCTTGAAAAAGTTATTTCATAAAAGGTTAATCGCTATGTAGACAAGCCATTCTCAACATGGCTCTCTCAGGGGTCTCGGCACATAACAAGGGCACCGTAGATCCATTGACAGAAATGATGAATTAATTTCGATCCGCTCATGTTGTATCTCTGATTGGCCTGGAACCTGAAGAGAGCTCTTAAGGGGGATGTGGCCCTGGAACATTCGAAGGAACCCACAGACTGAAATAATTATAAATGAATTTCAGTTTATCTATTCATATTATATCTCTGATTGACACAGCACCCTGGATCTTGAGGAGAGCTTTTGAAGAGGCCATAGCCAAAAAAGGTTGAGAATAGGTGATCTAGAGGCTCTAACATTTAATTATTTTCATGTGAATCAACAGTTTTTTGAAACAATAGATTAGTTGATAGATGCAGTTTCAAGTCTGTAATTGAGCATCTGGATCCTAATGGTCTTTTACTGTAACCTATGCCACAAGAGCTGATACATTCATGTGTTCATAAAATTTCTGAGAGAAAAAACATGCCATAAAGTTCCCCCTATAGTATATTACATATCCTAGGTAGACAAAGTTTATCCACTATTGTGTTTAACTTTGAGACAAGTCATTAAAGTTCATGCTTAAATTTTCTGTTCGATACCATTTTTTGCTTCAAACCACTGGAGAAAGAAAACAATATAAGTAACTCCTTCCCCTTACACATTGAACTAGAAGAAGGCAGTAGAATGAATCGGCCAAGGCATTGCATCAACAAAAAAGATGAAAAGAGATTGTCTGAACAAAGTTGGTATACTTATTCACTATTGTCAGAACCTTCGATTTCTGATGATTCATAACTCCAGTGAAAAAGGCAGCCCTGCAAGTAAGGAGCTTCCCCCAGCTGCCAGACCTTCTCCTGCAGCCATTGTAGAAAAGCCTACCGCTCCTACATAGCTACCTCAGGGTCTGCCACAGATATTGAGAACCCTCCAAATCTTTGTTCGGAAAGTCAAACCATGATGCACAAAAATAAACGTGAAAGTACCAACCATCAGTGCAGAGTTTGCCATCTTCCTTCAATGCCAAAAAAATATTCCTACAATAACATTTTCATTCCTCTAAGCGATGACTAGAATGGTTTTGTCCCAGACAATTCCAAGTGACCTTGCAAACCAATAGTTGCAAAAAGTTGCAAATCCGTCTAATTGGAATTCAACATTGCATGCAATCAAGTCACTGAGTGGAATATTAAAACAGGACAATTAATTAATTAACAAATTAATTAATTGACAAAATTTATCTCCTATTAGCATTTAACAAATTAACCAGCAGAAGTTGATTTAGTAGAACATTCTGGATTTTCAATATCATCAATTGTCAACAAAGGTTTCTTCAGTTTTTAAGCCAGTCTTGCTGGCTGGCTATTTTTGTATTTATCATGCATGCAGACTGCACAAATAGGACTAGAGGGCTGAAAGTTTAAACATTCAAAGTTTTTTTTTTTTGCTTTTTAACCCCAACACAAGTTTTTGATGGAGGTCAGTTTACAATTTGAGTTTCTGCTTAATTGATCCATAATTTGTGTGCGACAACAGGCTGGGAGTGATCAATTAAAAAATTGGAATAAGGGGTGATCAATGAATGAGTTACTTCTCGCCATTTGTTGGAGCATTAAAAAGTTTGAATCGTCAAAAATCAAGCAGACGCAAACTAATGATCAATTTAGCATAAACTCACATTGTAAATTGAAACTCCCATCCCAGTAAAAAGTAATTTTCAGGGGCAATTTTGGGAAAAAAAAGTGTTTTTTCCTACACATAATAAGGAGTGAATGTTTCATTCTTTTTTTTAGTCCTCTAGCTCTAATGGTGTGGCCAGTACACGTTGTACAGAGAAAGCCAAAACTGAAGAAACTTATTATGGCAGTTAGGGTTGGTTGTTTCAAATATGAATATTTGTGAACTTTCTTTGTCAATTTAATCTGCGGAGTAACTCGCAAAGCAAACTAATTATTGAAACAATGTAGAACCAAGCCCAAAATGAATGGATGAAAATTTCGAAAAACCTGAAAAAAATATTTGGTATCTCCACAAAAAGAAGCTTCTTGGATTTCTTTGCAAAAGATATGAAGGTTCTCATCACAGCACATAGTTGAATGAGGTAGTCATAACCAAAGTTAACTGATTCAGGCCTTGGGCACATGCAGGTGTGATTTAAATATTGCAAGCATTTTTACGTTAGCAATTTTTATTCATAATTAGGTCACATAACCAATATATTTGTATAATTTTGTCATAGATAAAATCTATATCTTATAACTTCTAAAATGATATATGACTTCCCAGAGTTTCTTACAAATTGAGAAAATCCATCCATAATGTCTTTGCCCCCCTTACTTTGTAACCCTTAAAAAAAAATTGAAGAAAACAAAAAAAAACCCACAGGCCTGAATGAGTTGAAGGAAATACTGTTTGCAGAATACAAGTGTGAAGCCTCCAATTGAATTAATAAGCTTTCAGTGTTGGGCACTAATTCTATTTCAGTTCACTGATTAAAGAAAGAGTTTATTTTTCTATCAATATGACAGTAACATTTCACACTTGATACTTATCCTGTTACTAATATAACATTAATACCATTAATATCTTGAATAAGAGCAAAAGGGACTCAACAATCACTATAACTGTCAATCGTTCAATCATTATTCACCCCTGAAGGCTAAAAATTAAATTATAATAGTAGCAGACTGCAGGAATACAAGCAGAAAGAAATCATTTATTATAAAACATACATTATCTAATTTCACTTTTGCATGTTATTGTCAATATAAATAGATTCCATGGTTGAAAAATTATATGTTGTAATTGCATAGGTACACATGGAAGAGTGATAATGATATATATTAGTTGTCAACACCTGTTTAATTTTCACGGATCCAGTTAGTTATTATTGGAATAATGTAGACAAATTGAACCTAACCATGCCAAGATTAATTTTGTTTTAATTTGAGGACAAAGACAATAGAATATCTAGAAAAGACATCATGATATCTAGAAGAGACATTATGATATCTAGAAGAGACATTATGATATCTAGAAGAGACATTATGATATCTAGAAGAGACATTATGATATCTAGAAGAGACATTATGATATCTAGAAGAGACATTATGATATCTAGAAGAGACATTATGATATCTAGAAAAGACATTATGATATCTACAAAAGACATTATGATATCTAGAAAAGACATACCTCTGCAAACACCATGGGGGGGGGGGGTGTTTGGACATGGATCCACCCCAAAATTTAATAAGTTCTTCCATAGCCTACTGACCCCAATTCCACAAAATTTCAATGAAATTCAACGAGAAATTTCAAAGATATTGTGTAGATAGTCATAAACATATAAATGAATGAATGGAACAAAAAAAACAAAAAAACAAAAAAACAGAAAAAATATTTCTCAATCAAAAAGAAACACCTGGATCCACCCCAAATAACCGCCTTTTCCTTACCCCATTCCCTACCCTTCCAAAGAATTTAATTGAAATTCATCAAGTACTCTTGGACATATCTGGTCATTGGAAAGATAAAAAGATAGACATTACCAAACACATAGACCTCTCCAATTTTGTTGGCTGAGGTAATTAAATTTCAAGAGGAGACAGAAGCCATATTGTCAAGAATGTGTATTTCAGCAAGATGAAAATGATTTCACCTTGATATGGAATTAAAAATGTGCTTTGTCTTGTCAAGAACAGGGAGAGTCAAGTTCATACTTTTGCTAAAGTCTATTTCATGTGAAAAGGATATTAATGACTTGAACTAGAATCTAAAATCTGTTTGTCAAGTCTTTTCTTCTGGGATATGCTATTAACTCAACCGATATGAGCTTTTAGTGACACTTGAAGATGGTCGGAGAACAGAAGTCAAATGAAAAACAACGCCAATGAGATTGCTGGCATTTTATTATCCCGATCAGAATTCCAAGAATTTTCATCTTTGGAAAATCTGAGAATCAACTGATAAAAAATAAACATAACTTCATGGAAGATATATTGTTATATATTGTTTAGATATACACATCTACTGTAGCAATAGCTGTCACCAAGAGACTGACGGACCAACTGACATAGCGAATGCCTCATACCATCTCTATAAAGCATTACCCCTCCAATTCCTATGAAAGAAATGCTTATATCTGAGGTCACTTAAGTATCTTATATTGTAACTGGCTTAGGGCCAGTTTCATTGATAGATTGTATTGGCTGACTGACAGTTGGCTGCTTTTGGGCAAGGGAGAGAATTCATATTTAAATAGCAGGTAAGCTTTTGTCTGAATGTATAAGATGATTATTCACCGATTTACTTGGAGTAATTAGACAAGAAAGAAAGGACATCAAACTAAAGACCCTCAAATTTCAACTCTCAATGACATTACAGGGAGTGTAAAGTATATATATATTCTGGTTCAGTAAAAAAGGCAGACAGATAACATAAAGATTGAAGCTTCAAGATCCCACAACTAGGCCGTACAACAGAACATATAGTCTAGAGCAGAGATAGTGAACCTTTTCAGCACGCTGTGTCAAAGTTTAAATTTTTTGAATAGTCCTGTTATCAGAGTGTGACTTACAGGTAGCTTGTGTATTTTCATCATCATCATCATCATCATCAGTCTTTTAACGTCCGTTGTTGGACATAGACCTTCCCCAGGATTCGCCACAATTCCCAATCATGGGCATCGCAGAGCAAGTATTTCCTGAATCTGTCTAGTTCATCTCTCCATCTTATGTTTTGTCAGCCTTGGTTTCTCATGTGATCCCTGGGGATCTGTGTTGTGAGATGTGATGTCCATCGGTTGTCTTTCATTCTTGCAACATGGCCTGCCCATTATCATTCGAGTTTTTTTAATAGTTTCTATGATGTCACTAACAACCGTTTTCTTCCTTATATACTGTACTGTCATGTGATCTTTGTGTAAGTTTGAGCATGATTCTCTCCTGTACATGTTGCATGCTTCTCAGTTTGCAGGTCTGTAGGTAAATGCTTATAAACTCTTTAAATCCAAGTGACACCTAAAAAAGACCAAAGGGTACTATGTCCGAAACACTGATTAGAAAAATCAAGATGAGGACGTTAGTCTGAGTAAATGAGGATTTAGACCATTTACAGGCTGAGGAAGCTGAATTTCTGGTAAAGGATTCAAAAAAGCTTTAAACTTTGTGGCCAATAGCAAAACGGGACAGTCCCATTATCTCAAAAGATGTTTATAGACCAGCTAAATACATCACTGTGATGGAAATAACAATTCCTCAGTTTAGAAAAATAAAATGTATTCTAAAGGAATATTGATTGTTTTTTTCCTCCCCCAACGTCCCTATTTAAGATAAAGTCGAAATAAGATGAGCAGTTTTCATATTAATCTTTTCTCTGTCAACTTAAGCCGAGAGATTTCATAACCGAATTTGGTACATAAGTAATATTGGTCTGGCGGCAAGGAGAACTGCCAGAGTTTTTGAATGGTGCCAGGAAAACCAAAATACAATAATTGTATATTGTTTAAGAAATCTGGCGGATATTGCGAGTGGAATCACATCTATTGGACAAGTTGTTTCCGACAGATACAAAATGAAGAGAAGACAAAATAGATTTTAAAAAGATCAGTAAAGCCAAACGCTGTCAGAATTAATATGGCTTCCATGGCTCCAAGTAAAACGGTAACGCTTACAACTGCAGGTTGATTTTCTGCAAATGGAAATCAAAAAAAAAAAAAAAAAATTAGAATGCTCACGGAGAATGCACATCTCTGCCAACGCTGTACACTAACTAAAGAAAATGAATGAAAATCAGTTTGCATATACCTCTGATGCAGTAAAAATATTTGGATCTACCTCTATTCTTCCGAAGCCCATCGCCCACCCTTCCTATAATTGACATCAAAGTTCATCGAGAACTTCTGGAGATAGGGTGGACAAACAGAAAGACAAGCATGAATATATATATATATATATATATATATATATATATATATATATATATTAGATAGATAGATAGATAGATAGATAGATATATATACTATAAAGCACATACCTCAGCCAATACCATACGCTAACTTAAAACTGAATGAAAGTCAGTTTATATATAGTCAAGATGAAGGGGAGGTAACTGTGTTTCGGTTTTTCATATTTCAAGCTATTTGATCACCCCCTCTTAATACATGAAAATATATCTCTCAATAAAAAAAAAAAAAAAAGAAAAAAAATTTCTGCTTCCATCCCAAAATTTGATCAATTTTTCCCTAGCCCATCCTTCCATAAACTGTAATTGAAATTCATAGAGAACTTTTGGAGATATTGTGTGAACAAGAAGAAAAACACTAGTGTGGATAATAATAGTGTTGGAATCTGCATTTATGCTCGCCCCTAACTATATTATAATGAACGATTTGTTGAGGGAGAGGACTATCAAATGCTACTAATACAGTAGTCTCCCTCATTTATTTATTTGCAAATGCGTCAAAGAGTCGGCGTCCAATCTGGTCCCATCAGATTGCACTTATTTTCTCTCTAACATGGATCCAGCGGGTGACAGGATTGTCTAGTATTTGTTACATCTGTTCGCACACTAAATGCACGAAGGAAATGTTGGTATCCATTTCTTGCTTGCGTATGGTTTTGATATTTGATGGGTCATTACGTAAGTAATCTTCTGAAGGAATGACATTCTGAAACCGGCCACGTGCGTCTGGAGATTATTATCACAACATTGCGTGTTGAAATTCAAAGTGGTCAATCGACCTTCAAGAGCTTTGAATGAAATGACCAGATAAAAGATATACACAGGAAGAGGGAAGAGAAAAAAGCTCCTAGAAAGAAAATAAAATATAAATATATATATATATATATATATATATATATATATATATATGCGAAAAGTGCCAAGAATCAATGAATTCTGCCAATTGGCTGAGGTCCAATACATGGTTGTACAACAGAATACATTTATACAACTCCCTAAGGAGATTTGGCCTCTTGAAACTAGATATTCAATAATACAGAGAGATAGCTCAGTGGTAATAGCCTAGGGTCATCCCATAAGGTTCCCGGTGCCCAAGGCTATCTGAACTCCAGCGCCCTTTAAAGAATAGTACTATCTTATTTATTTATCTGTTTATACTTGTAACCTCACCTCATCACACTTACATTCACTCCCAGGCCACAGCTATTGTAAGCACCCTCTCCAAACAAGCTAAGCCTGAGGGAGGCGAACCTTTTATTCTTATCATCGAGATAAGTAAAAAGGTTGATCATTTAATACCCATGTATCTTCTGCTGGAAAAAATCATACAAAATATTAACTTCAGACATGCCCGCAGAGTACACTTTGGCATCCTCACAGAAGAATTTATAATAGCCCACCCTTGATGAATAGAAAATGCCGTTGTTGCATAAGCATTGTTATCCAATCGATCAGTCGGGAGAATTTCCTCTACCAATTGTTCCTCTAAGGTTCCCCACAACAGAGAGTATTCAACTGTCAGATATTTCTGAAAAACTTGACTTCACATCGGGGAATTTTCTTACATTAAGTATCTTTATTCCGATCAATTCATTCATTCTCACCATACTTGTATCTGGAGAGTCCTACTGTCTCAGGCACATGATTGGCATACTCCAGCACTTAGCACTCTGGGCTGACTCAGCTGAGATAGCTCAGCAATATGTCAGGAAGGCCTTTCAATGAGTTTGCACCTCAAACGGAGGTACAAAGAGGAATAACAGTTACCGGCACTGAAAATCAAGTTTCAGTCGAGGCTGCTTCCGTTCACTTTGTGCTAGTGCCTGTAGGAAAGGCATGAATCAACCTCATCTTCCAGCTATATATAGCAGGGTAGATGGAGCTCTTTAACCCTGTAAATTGGGCTCGCTACTCCATTCTGTAAAACCAACATGTAAGCAAAACAACAATGCAGCCCTATGCTCCCCAATGAGAGTGCAGAGGAAAAAAAGGTTCGTCTAAATAGGTTATCAATATAACACTGCGCTGAAAATGAAAATATCTTGAGTCAAAACTTGAGAAAATAAATTTTTAATGCTTCAATATCTCTGTGGATTATGCAGACCTGCCAACTTTTCAATATCAAGGATGTGTGAGAATCATGTGACTCCCAAACCCACATTTACATATACGAAAAAATTTCTGAGTACAGGAAGGAAATTTGGGGGTCTTTTAAGGGAGTCTGGGAGAATGCTCTACAAGAAAAAATTGAAAATTATGCATCTAAGATAAGTTAAGATTGCTCTTCAGGGCCAACCAGCTTCTGAAATTAAGTGTTGTCTAGAAGTTGGTTCCGAAAGTTTTGTATATGATCTTTTGAAATAACGTGGGTTTCTAAAAGTTCTATTGAAATTGACGGAAAACATACAGATCTACAATCAACAATAAGTTTTCACGCATGCAGGTGACTCACTTTCATTTTAGGCAGCCTCGTTTTGATTTGGCTCAGATTCTGAATCAGAAATATAAACCAATTCAATATTTCTAAATAAATCCAACACTTTTTCATGAAATGTGTTTTGAATTTTCCTTCAATGCATGTGAACGTGAGAACGTATCATCAAATGCTTGTGTCTCACATATTGTGCACAAGACTTGGGAGGTCTGATGGTCATGGCTGCTGTAATAGGAAATTGCTGGAGTTGTCAAAAGACTGGAATATTAGTTGCTGACCGAAAGCTGCACGAGTTATGGGAGATTTATAATCCAGAGAGAAAATATGAGAAGATTTCTTCGCTCGTTACTTTATGAATGGTAATTAAGTAGATAACGAAGGATTTTCTCTTCAAATCGATTAAATCATTTGAGCAACCATTAACTTTATATTTAGGAATTCAGACTATAAAAAGGGGAAAGGCATGAAAAATAGAGTCTGATTAGTCACTGTATGGAAACCAGTCACATGACCGGTCTCTTTTGGCAGCATGAGTTTGGGGTGATCAATTGAAAAAATTGGAAAGAAAGAGGATCAATAAATTAATTATTTCCCCGCACCTTTTGTTGGGTGGTGATCACTAAAGATTTTCAAAAACGAAACGTGAACACAGCCTGGTGCAAACTTGGCATGAAATTATATCGCAAACTGACCCCCCCCCCCAAAAAAAAACCTATTTAGGGAGGAATTTTAAAAAAGCTAAAAAAAGGGGGGGGGGAGTTCCTAAACATGATAAAGAATAAATGCTGAAAATCAGCCCTCTAGCTCCTACAGTACGGCCTGTACATATATACATATATAGCATTCAGTGTTTGGGATGATCAATTGAAAGATTGGAAAAAAGGGATGATCAATGAATAAATTACTTCACTTGTCTTTTATTGGGTGGTAATCACAAAAAAAGTCTGAATTTTCAGAAAACAAGCATGAACTCTTCCACACACAAACCAAAGGACCAATTTAGCATAAACTTACATTGATCTCTTCACAAGTAACCCACTTTAGTGCATAGTTTTCAAAACACAAAAGAAAACATTTTTTCCACACATAAGGAGTAAGATGTTTACATTTTCAGCCATCTAGCCCCATCAGTATGCCATACAGACATAAATATCCTGCCAGCCAGGCTAGATTAAACACTGAAGAAACCAATGTTGGCAGTTTTTAATATTATGAATAAGTACTTATTAACCACTGCATGTGTGTGTGTGTGTGTGTGTGTGTGTGATGGATATTTACTAAGCTTACTCAGATATATAGTGGGATATGAAAATTCTGTTGGGCCAATCTTCCGAATTAGAGGGATAAGAGAGCCTTGAAAATCAGTGTTTGAATTCCTAGCTTCCTACCTGGATTTGACCACCAACTACTGGTGCCAGTATGAAATGTCAAACTACCTCAACCACTGCAGATAATGTTCATACAGGATCAATTTAACATCTTCCCCTACCCTGAAACCAGTCTTGAGGATAGGATGTTGAAATAATCCCTCATATGTGTGAGATATTGAGGTAGAGGAATGGTTTGTTAATACTATACTTGTTAGGTACCTACTGAAGTTTTCATAGTTACTAGCAAAATATGAAAGAAAGAATAAACCATTTAGAAATGAAAAGAAAAGTCAAATGCTTTTATGCAAATATTGAACTGCTACTGATACATTTCATCATCTCAGGCAGCTAAAATGCAAGGAATTTGGGTACCAAGATGCTGGGGAAATTTAGAATTTTTTTGGCTACTCCCAGCTGGATTTAGTTCAGTCACCCCCAACCCAAACCCCGCCAATCATTTTTTCCTTGTTATAGCCCTGGTGCTCCTCTACTGAAATTTATTTATTGATCACCCTTTTTTTTCCAATCTTTTAATTGTGTCAAGCTAACCTCAATAGATAATTGTACAAATACACAGAATGGATCACAGAATGGATATGAACACTTTCCATAAGTCTTCCCCATAAGCATTAACTCTTAAAATCAAGCACTGCTTGAAACTACTTGGAATTGACTGAGGACTCTTCAATGAAGTGCAGAGAAATAGTGGAACTCTTCTGTGTATTGAGTAGAAAAAATAACAATCAACCAAATGGCCCAAAAGAAGATAATTTGGATCAGAAGTTATTACCCCTGAAATAAACAATTCATTTTCCTAGTATGAATTTAAGAGTTGATAAATGTAGTTCTAGAATAAAGATGTTTAGGGACATGAGGTCTGTCTGAAAAGTATCCTGCCACTTTGGATATCTCAAGAAGTCGTGCGATGTTTATTCAACTTAGAGTGTATATGTGAGCATAATCTCTCGTGAGGTTACTCAGTCGGCAAGACATGTAACTGAGTGATTTTGTGTACTGTTTAACCAGTGCATTCACAATGGCTGAGCCTGCCCAACTTTCATGTTTAGAGCAGAGCTTTTTGACAGAAGATTGCATCACCAAGTCTTTTAGTCTTCACACAATCCAGATTTAGTTCCTTGCAACCTCTGGCATCTCCCAAAGAGAATTCAGACTATGGACAAGATTAAGGAGAACTTGACAAAGCAGCTGATAGCGATCCCAAAAGAAAGCTTTACAGACAGTTTTGAAAAGTGGAAGGACACGTCGATATGTGTGCAAGGTTCCAAGGGGGAGAACCGTGTTGTGGACTCTGACATCATTGCTCTGGATGGGCTATTTTTTCTCCAATTTTTTTACGGGTGCATTGTTGATATTCTTATTTCTACAAGTTAACTCTTAAATTTATGGACAATTTGTAAGTGCTTGGAATTGAAGATGGAACTCTTCAATGAAGAGATTTAAAAATAATGGAACTACTCTGGGGATTGGATAGAAGAAAAAAGATTTTTTTTTCCTTTCAATTCACCAAATAGTCAAAGGGAGGTAATTTTACTCCGGAGTTATTTCCCTTGATACCGACATTCAAACTTTGGGTGATCAGCCATGTAGAAGTATTGATTTTTCAATCGCACATGAAATGCAGATTTATTGAATTTTGTCGGTAAATTAAAATTACAATGTTTTTACTTTGGTGGTAAAATCATCTGAAGAAGATTTCTTCTAAATTATTGGAAATAGATTAAAAATGAAACTTTTTTTTCCCCCCTTCCGAAAACAATCGATGATTCTCAAATGTGAGAGGAAAAAGAACGTGATGATAAGCCGCAGACAATTTTATCCTCAGTGGAATTTCCGTCCCATTTCCTCTACTCTTATACGCATACTTTTGTGTCTGAACGAAAGAAAGTTTGTTTTTCCATTTTTTTCTTCTTTCTTTCTTTTCAATGAATGAAATCGAAGAATTGAATGATTAAAGATTTTCAGAGTTCGTTCGAGAGGGGGGGGGGAGATCCAAAAATCAATGAAAATAGTAGAACCGAAATGGTGGTTAATAATATTTTTATTAAACAACAAATAAATGATAAACACTGAGAATTAGAAATGGAATAACAGATACAAAAATGGAAGACTTTACAAGAATTAAAACTTGGAGTTTCCAAGTGCAGAATTCTCACAGGTGGTAACTGTAGAGGTGCAGAGTGGTGTAACAGTTGACAAATAGGGAAAAAAGAACTCACAAACTGTGAGGGAAGGGAAGGGGGGAAGAAAGTTACGAATTTAACTCTTAAATTCATATTGAAAAAATTGAAGGTTATTAACTATTGATCAAAGCTACCTACGTTAGATCTTTTGGTTGATATTTCAATTTTTTTTTCCCCCTCTTCAAAAAATGAGTTCACTTTTTAGAAAATGCTGTTTATAGAAGAGATCATTGTCATTTAAGAGCGGGGTCAAACGGTTCACAAATTTTCAGTGTTAATTTTCTAATAATAAAATGAATATTTTGACTCTTGAATTCATGTATTGAAAATTCAAATTTATCAAGGGGAACAACTACTGAACAAAAATGACCTCTCTTACGGCTCAAGGTAATCTTTTTATCTATTTCTATTTCATTGATCATAATCATTTTATCAAAATTTATTTCTAGCACAGAAGAGTTCCTGTGTCAATTGGAAGCAACATCAAAAATTTCAAGTGTTAATTTTTAGTAATAAAAAGACATTTTAACTCTTAAATTTATACATTGAAAATTCAAATTTATTAAAGGGAATAACTACTCGAGAAAATTACCTCCCTTGCAGCTTAAGGTAATCTTTTCATCTATTTTTATTCTGTCAGTCATGATTATTTCAACAAAATTTATTTCTGGCATAGAAGAATTTTGATGTCAATTATAAGTGGTATCAAGCAGTTTATGAATATAAGAGTGAATAAAGTGAAAATTGACAATAAAAGTCGTATTTAATTTAAAGTAATTAAACAAGCAGAATTTTAAAAGGTATATACATAATATAATATTACCTACACATATATCTGTGAATGTCTTTTGTCGGTATAGTTAGGTAAGCAAAGGATGCATCATGCTAGAAATTAATATCAAAAAAAAGTTTTATAGACTGCACTTAAAAGTGTATTAAAAGACACTTGTCTCTTCAAGGAGGAAAATTATTACTTTTAACTTATCTTCTCAAGAGACAGGTTTGTTCAAGTTGAATGGCTCAACAAAATAGTAGAAATTGCTACACCAAAACCTCTTGAGGTCATAAACGTTCAGCTGTGAGAAATATTCATGTAGGATTTAGGAACAGGAGTTATCTGTTTGTATCGTTTTGATGCAAAAGTTGCCAGAGAATTTGCTAATGAAAAGAAGAAGGACGATATTTGGAAACTTGATTTTCGGAAGTGTCATTTGGTGGTGAACAAACACTCAGGCAACAAAATCAATCATTATATTGGTTAAAAAGAGTGTTACGCACATTATATGAGCGGGCAGATGAGCTAGAGCAGAAACAATCAGAGTGCTTATGGAAAGCGTGTTGTTAAAAGTTGAAATGAATAACTGCATGTATCATCTTTTATCTGATCTCAGTTCATCATACCCTATGGCCTCCTTCAGGTGGGTGTCATAATTGGGGATTATGCCTTCCCATTCAAAAATATCCCCAGTTACAACATAAACCTGAAGAAGGCTATAGAATACAACAGCCAAACTGTTGTTTGACCAATGAACCCAGATGAGGACAAGAGTCTGAAAAAAAATCTATACTTAATGATGATCCCTCATCTAAAAAATCCAGGTATAAATTATCTTCAAATTCAGTTCAACTCTTGAATCAATAATAGTAAAAAAGGTAATTCAAGCAGATGTCTATCCAATTCATTGAAGAGTTCCACAGCAGTTACAAGCAGTCTATGAATCTAAGAGTTAATGAACATATAGAAGAGTATTTTCAACTCCATAACAGCTGGTAGAGGAAAATCATTTGATACAATTTCTAGAAACTATCCACTATATTATTCAAAAAGACGTTTTAGAAAAAAAAATAGTATCATAAAAGAAAGACTGTGCCAAAATTATGTTTTCAAGTTTGTATTTGGACAAGAATTCAATGCACACATTCTTTGGCCATGGGGAAAAAATTTGCACTAAAAAATTTTTACGCACACTGATAACTAAAAATTCAAGGAAATATTGATAATAATAAAAAAAAAATTGAGGAAATGTTGATAAGAAATAATAACAAAGTATACTTATCTCATTTATCAACATCAGTATTAACTATTTTTAAAAACCAACAGGGAAAAAAAAATGTATATTTCCTTCAAGTTACACGTGCAAATAAAATATTGAATTTTGTTGGCCATTAATAAAAAATGACATTTTTCTTAAAAACTCCAATTCAAAGACTTTTAGCAAGAATCTAAAATATTTCCCATGGGGAAAGGAATCCCAGTTGATATAAGAGACTAATTTATAGAATATATGCATCAGGGACTTTTCATTTGGTTTGCATTATTGATGAAATACAACAACACAAGCCGAATAGATTTCTATGAATATATTATTGAAGAATAGGAGGAAACTGTTTGCCACAATCTATGAAAAAAGAATTATTTCAGTCTTGTGTTGATAGAATAAAAATGCAGATTAATTCCACTCTCTGGAAATGTTTCTATGAAGACCTTCCATGAACTAAAATTGTATAAAGCCAGGAAGTAATTGCTATCAATTTATACATGGAAGAAAAATTGAGAGTTCCCAGACCTCTAAGATTGTGATGGATGGTGTGATATGCTATAACAGCAGACGGTAAAACAAACTCTGAATACTATGTTTACTTTCCGTCTTTTCCTTAAAAGCGAAAAAAAAAAAAAATATTGAAAAACGAACTTTCAAGAGGCAAACAAAACAAGCCTGTCTGCTGCAAGGTCAAAATCCACTCTAACTTCTATTCTGATTGAAGATGATTACTGAAACTTTTGTTTTGTATAAAGAATGGAATTAAAAAATATGAAAATATGTATATATTTTGTATAAATGTATTAATTCAGAATGAAATAAACCCGTGGGGTCAGTATGATACATTTCCGTTAATATCCAAAGTCATTTTAGCTGAATCAATAAGATAGACTCCTGCCAATCAGTTGTTCGTAGGTTAGAGGAATGTAGATTTTACATATTGGCTTACAACCCTCATTTTCGTGAAGCTTGTTATTGTAACGGTGGGAAAACAAAGTCAACTCCAGACTTTTTACTGGAGTTCGACAGAAAATCGACCAACCTGTTTTAATAGTATATTTACCCGCATTTCGCTGAAAGGCTTCATGAGTTACCTCCCTTTATTCGATATCGACGAATAACTGAGGAAAAATTATTTCGCTTTTTACCAGTTGAGAGAGACCAACATTGCAAATTAATTGCAAACAATTGCAACTTGTCTTGACTTTATTGAACGGTGTTTTTTTGAATTAGTGTCTGCTGCTTGTTCAGGCTAATTAATCAGTTTTTGTTGTCTATTTTTTTACAACGTTTCGGCTGTGTATCCTCCGGTCTTCCTCGGGTTTTTCGTTTTGTTTTGGAATATTCAAAAACCCAAAATTTCAACTAAAACACTGCACATCCAAGAAGGGTCGGAGGGGTCCCAAGTGATCCTTGGTTTGATGAGTCCAAATGTCAGTTGCTATAAAATGGCTATTTCCGGTCAAATTTGGCTTGACGCGGGTACGGCTTAGAAGACTAATCTCATTCTATTTTTTTTAAAATTTCAATTCTTTCAAAAACTTCAATTTTTTTAAGGATTAAGTTTAGGGTTGTGTTGATAGTACCAAGGGGAGAAGACAGAAGATTTTAAAATATGAATAATCCAAAAGTTTCCAGGGTTAGGGTTTAGATCGAGTCCAATATCAAAACTGGAAATAGCCATTTTTATAGCTAACTTTACCCAGAAATAGCCAACCGATATTTTGGCACTGCAAACCAAGGCTTACCGCTGGTCGAAGGATATGCAGCCGAATTGATATGGAAAATAAAACGACATAGAAGAGGAAATGATTTCGAAAAAAGCCACATTCAATAAAAACCAATTACTTCTAACTAAATTGAAATTCTGTTTGAAATAAAAATTTTAGAATAGAAGAAAAAAAACAGCAAATGAACAATAAAAACAAAAGTCAGACACGAGGCAATATTCATCAACCATTTCTTATCTTGGTCTTCAAAAATTTTACAAGTCTTTTCGTATTTCCAAAAAGAGAACACCCTGCAGTATCTAAGAATCCCGTTTGTAAAATGTCTGAAGACCTCAAGTTTGAAATGTGATCTCGCCGTAAAAACTAAACAAAGAAACAGAACTTGCCTATGAAAAAAAATAACTTCAATCTCATCTACAACGTATATAATTTATTTTTCAATGAATGGTTGATCACAATCGAAGATAAAAAAAATTCTCGTGGCTTACAACGTAAGGGAAGTTACTCTAATAGTATTGTTCAAAATCAATAAAAGTTACCTCCCTTGCAAAACAAATTTGCCGGCAACGCGAGATTTTAAAAAAATTGTTGATAGTATTCAAGTTTTTTGAATATTTAGAACGACTTATTTTCACTGTATATTATTGACCATACTTTCTTTCATCTCATTGAAGTTTTTTTTATAACAACATTTTGATTGTTACATCCTACGATTGTTTCAAAGCAAGCAGCTTGGATTGAATTTGTACCATATCTTGTCTAATGTGGATGTCACTTGTGTTGATTGGATACGAAGATCACCTGACAGTAGATTTGACTCCACAAAACTGGTTCATCTTTAAGGACAATTCAGTCAGTCTGGACAATAGTTATTGTAATCAAAAGTTCATTATTTTTTTTTTTAAAGAAAGCTGCTTATTGCGATCTTTTTGGGATAGGGTCATTTAGATAACTATAACCAGTGATAAGATTAAACAAAAGATATAAAAATTAGAACAATTTACTTTCATTTTTTTGAATTCAGTTATCTTATTGAATTCCTTGTATAAGCAGCTTTTCTTTAAAAATAATCCCCTAAACTAATGCAGGGTCGTTGAGGCACCATGGATGATTTCATCATGGGAGTGTCAAGGGCAAGATAGCCTGACAGGGCCCATTCTTTCTCTGAGACTGGTTGCTACCTATTGGTAGAGAGCCCAGTCAGTTCAAACATTTGCCTATAGATGCATCAGAGCATTAGTGACTCATTGACTTGGCCAGAGATTGAACTCTATTGATACCAGTCTTCGTTCTGTTAACCGTTCAGCCTCTCTGCACCTCCTCATTAAACAACTTCATATCATCGAAAAGATTAAGTAATTGATATATATTTTTTAATTCATTTTGAATAACCAGTTTGGGACCAACTAATTTTCATAATAATAATTTTTTGAAAACATCTGTGATCATAATCAATAGCTTTCTCTGTATATTGGATTTTATTTCACTTGATCGTGGGTTTTGAAACTGTTAGTCTGGGAAGGTCAAGGGATCGTTGTTGATAGGAATATTCAACATTGACCGATTCAGTGGGCTCCCGAGTGTATTTTAGGTGAGAATTAAGCATTTTAGAAATTTAAATGCACAAGGTAACATTGTCTTGACAGCTTTAGTTGTTGTTCCCAGTATGGCACACATCTTCATTGTGTTTTCTAACAAGGATTTCGGATAATTTTGAACTGATTTTTCTTCATTTCTATTAATATTCGGACCATCCTCATCTTGGTGGTTTTTCATACAACGTTTCGGCTGTTGTACTCTACAGCCTTCATCAGGTATCATCTGGTAGGTGTAGGGAAGTAACGAACCGAACCCTTTATTTATCCAACGGGGGTATATTGACCACACTCCCCTCTTAGCATTAGTATTATTATTATATTGTCTCACACTAAGATTGAACCTAAAAATCTCAAAAATTCAGAGATATACTGATTTTTCTTTTAAATTTTGAAAGATACTCTGATTCAGGCAAAGAATTAGTTGACTGCACATTAAAAATGACAGGACAAGCAGAGATACGTCCATTGTCAAAATATAGGCTAAAAGAAAAAAACTTGTTTAAAAAGAGTTAGATATTCAAAAATTTTATTTCACATTGATGATTGAAAAAAAAAAAAAAAAAAAAAATACCTCATCATTTGAAATCATGAGAAAAAACTTCCATTAGGGAATAGATATGGTCAGAATAAATTCTATTTATGACATCACAGGCATTTTCCACTGGAAAACCTCTAAAATAGAGTAAGGAAACATCTGGAATCTAGCAGATCTGATAATATTGATAAACACACTAAAGTAAGGCCACAAGAAGTTCAAAAGAGCCGTTCTTTTCCCCTAATCTAAAAAAACACATTTTTAGCAGTCTAGTGGAGTACTGATAACAGTTTTGAAGTCTGTAGGCAAAACGGTACGGCCAGAAGTGTTGGTGCATATAAACAAACACACACACAAAGGATAGAACCCTTTGCCATCTTTGATGGCTATGGTTGCTCAAAATATCAGAATTGACTGATCTAAAGAAGACAAAATCTATCTTTCTATAAACAATTAAACAGATACAACCAATTTGTGTTTTTACACGTTTCAGCATAATGTATATTTAAATGAGGCAAGGTTGGCCATATGGTTAGCAGAATGGAATTGGCAGGAAGAGTTCAAACTCTACATAGTTTGCATTCACTATACACCATTGCCCTTAAGAAAGACATGAATCCATCTATTCTCCCCACCCCTGCCACCACGAACCTATAGGTAAGTAGCAGGGCTGACCAGGATCTCTAGCCATGGTTGGCAACTAGTGTGAGAGACAGACACTGCTGATTCTAAATCAAGTAGCAGAGCCTCCCCCCCCCATGCCTGCTGCTAAAACACTGGCGCACTAAGGCTAGAAGCAAATCTATATGGCATTTAGTTCAAATTCCTTGAACCTTTGGGTAGAAATTCACTTAAAGTACACCTACTATAAAAACATGGTTATCAAATGAATCACTCAGGCAGATGCAAGTGTCAGGAGTTCAATTCTTACGACATCCTTCACTTTTGCAAATGTGTGCATTCTTATTTATTCATAGGCACACAGATGCGTGTGTCTGAGTATATAAGACGTGTAACTAAGTGGTGTACATTGAAACTTCAAGTAAAAAAAGCTATCAATACAGAAGAGGCCACAAATTAAACCAGATAGTGCTGTTTTATACTCTTAAAAAAAAGATTGATTGAAGATTTTAAAGATCTTTCAACCTAAGGAAACAGCAGTCAACCTACCATAGTCAATGTGTTCCTAAAGATTAAAAGCTTATTATTCAAAGTAAACAACAAACCCGTGGACTTAGATATTCGATAGACAAGGTTACGTTTACAGAGCACCAAGTCAGGATTTGACACAAAGACTTATGTCTGCCATGGCAAATTAAAAACCATTTCTCAACTTTGGGTGAAAGAATTAGGTTATCATGAAATAATTATATTTGGTTGCCTCCCCACCCCTTCACAACAAGGCCTGAAGCAAAGACTAACATAGCAACAGTTTACATGATGAGAGGGGGAAAGAAAAAAAAACAACAGGTCTGGTTAGTCATTCAATAGAAACCGACATGTGACCAGAATGAGGTGTTAGGGGTGATCAATTGAAAAATTGGAAAAAGGGGTGATCAATGAATAGGTCACTTATCTTGCCTTTTGATGGGTAGTGATCACTAAAAAAAAAACTCTAAATTTTCACAAACCAAGTGTGAACATTGCTAAACACAAACCAAGAACCACTTTGGCATAAATTTACATAGCAAACTGTCCCTTCCACAAGAAATCCATGGGAGGAGGGAATTCAGCATCCCACACACCCCAAAACATGTTTTATTTCAACACATAAAGATTAAATGTTGAAAATTTCAGCCCTCAAGCTCCCCTGGTATGACCTATATGCATCATGCATAGCCAGCCAGCCAGCCAGCCAGACCCACTTGAAGACTGGAGAAATCTATTGTGGTTGTTATAGTAGACGGTTTCTAGTATCTTGTTTTGTAGGTAATGAGATACAAGTTTCTTGTAAAAATGTTTGACTTGATAAATTTGTCAGAGAGAGAGAGAGAGAGAAAGAGAAAGAAATAGAGAGAAAGAGAAAGAAATAGAGAGAAAGAGAAAGAAATAGAGAGAAAGAGAAAGAAATAGAGAGAAAGAGAAACAGAGAGAAAGAGAAACAGAGAGAAAGAGAAACAGAGAGAAAGAGAAACAGAGAGAAAGAGAAACAGAGAGAAAGAGAAACAGAGAGAAAGAGAAACAGAGAGAAAGAGAAACAGAGAGAAAGAGAAACAGAGAGAAAGAGAAACAGAGAGAAAGAGAAACAGAGAGAAAGAGAGGGAGAAAGAGAAACTGAGAGAGACGGAGGAGGGGGGGGGGTTGTAGCAGAGTCAAAAATAGAAGGGATAGAGGGAGGGAGGTGGAGGTGTTCCCCCAGGGGTTGGGGGTCAGTAAGGTTTTTAAGTGTAGAGTCAGAAGAAAAAAAAAATATTTACTCAACTCTAAATGGAAGGATTCATCCATAAATAACATTATCCACAAGCTTAGCATTTCAGTGATGAAAGGAAACCCTAAAATAGCCAAACACGTGTGCCCTAAAGACAAAATCCACTGAGTGTACGTGTGTGTGTGTGTGTAAAAAAGTGAGGTGGTGGTGGAGGGGGGGTGCGAATTCCACCGATGCAGGAAAATAAATTCACTTCCGGCTCCTCCCTCACCTTCCACCCCCAACAGATGTTTCAACTCTTCACCTAGAAATTTTCTAACTTTTTTATCATCTTTTTTTTTAAATTTCTTCTTTTTAGTTGATCACTCAATTCTCTTAATAATTAGAACACAAGTTTATCTACAAAAAAAAAAAAAAAATTCAGCTATATTTGGAGAACTGTGAGATGATAGCAACCATGTACTAAACCATGTGTTTCTCCAAGTTGTCAAGTTGGTCTGGCTGGCTATGAACATATCAAGTGTATAGATCGCACTAATTGGACTGGTGGACTGAAAATTTAAACATTTACTCATTGTCTCAGAAAAAAAAAAAAAAAATCCCCCCCCCCGCATTTCAATACATGGGGGGGGGGGTCAGTTTGCAATCAGACTTTCTGCTAAATTGATCCCTTAGTTTGTGCCCGCTCTTTTTTTTTTTTTCAATTCAGACTTTTTTAGTAATCACTGCCCAAGGAAAGATAGGAGAAGTAACTTATCCATTGATCACCCCTTTTTTTCAAAAAATTGATCATTCCCAACATGACATGCTGCCAAAAGACAAAGGTCACATGACAGTTTCTATTGAGTGACTAATCCGACTTATTTTATCATCTTCTTCCAAAATAATGCTCTCTCTTTGAAGTTATCTCTCAAACCTGTTGATAATTAGAACATAAATTAATCCAGAAGGAAAAAATTACCGTATGATTATTTTATGATAATCTGATTCTTTTATGCTTACTAACTTGAGAATTTGAATTATTGTCAGATTTTTTATATTTCTTATTTTAGAAAAAGAAACTGCTGAAATTGTTCCAGTTGAAGAATCCATTTCTAAAGTTGGTAAGCAAACTTGTTACCTTTCAGTGGAGGAGTTCACTGTTTGAACAGAGAAAAAGAAGAGATGGAGAAAAAAAAATAGTCACTGATAATAATATAAGTAGACTCTTGGAAAGAAGAAGCTTTTTGAAAGACATTCTCTCCAATGTTCTATTCGAAGAAATTTGAGATTTTGAGGGAAAGGAAGAAAAAATGAGTGTTGATGTAAACTAAAAATATTCTTTGGATTTCAATCTATGAAAGAAAAAAAAACAATAAAAAAAAAACAAAAACAGCATTCCAAGGGAAATGATGAATCACCACCATCCATACCTATTGCCTTTTATCTCTTGAAATAAATGATGGTGATAGTGAAATCAAGTTACCTTGATGAAGATAATACCGGTACTGTCTGAAGCATAAATTCATGAATTGAAAAAACCAAAACAAAAGAAAAAAAAACACAAAAAACATGGTTATAAACTAAGGGACCGATTTGTCATAAACTTTCATTGTAAATTGAACCATCCAATAAAAATTTATTCAGGATGGGAATTCACAAAGTACAAAAAAGAAATATTTTCCTCCCTCATAGATATCGGCTAAAACATTTCAAGTTTTCACTACAAACACTTAGGGCTTGGTGAAGTCCGGATACATAGATAGATACATATAAATGTCAGAACACATGAATAACCTTAAACCCAGCAACAGTGTTTAAACTGCTCTATGGTGGGTGGTGGGTAGTGGTGATTAATAACCAAAAGGTTTTATCTTTCGAAGACAGTAAAGTGTCAAATAAGCTGAACTAATAATATATAAAATTTATTTGTATATCAATAGATAAATAAGAATTGAGCAAAAAATTCTGATTTTGAGAAATCCTACGAATAAAAAAAATCTATCGGTTATCAAACACTGCTACCCACAACGGACCAGTTTGATTCCTGTTGCTGGGTTTAGATTATTCAAGTGTTCTAACTTTTTTATGTATTGATGTGATAATTACAAAGATATTCATTAGTAATTGCTAGTAACTGATTTCACTCGGTAGCAAATGGAGCTGCCTTAAACGGTGTAAATAGATAAAGAAATGAGCATTGTACAGGATTGAACTTGCGTCCACCTTGGAAGCAGCCTAATACGTAGACTCTGCTCTTACCAACTGAGTTAAGAACTCTCTTATTGTAAGGCTGGAGTTAGATATGTAGACATTTCCCTCGATCCCCACACGATACTAATTTCTTCATTTACACAATCTAAGGCCACTCAATATGCTACTGGGCAAAATTGGTACCAAGTAATTATTCCCAAATAATTGTCTTTGTAATTGTCCATTTACTGAAATTTCATCCACCCAGACTTTGCCCAGCCCTAACAATTCACACTAAAAGCTTGAAATTTTGCACACACACTCGTCTCAATAAGTAGGTAAAATGTTAAGTCCTCTCTAAGATGAAGTTTTTAGTGGGGGCTCAAAAAGCAATGTAAGCTTTCCACTAAATTGGTCATTAGTTTGTAATATGTTTTTTAAAAAAGTAAGGCCTTTTTTAGTGATCATAGCCCAATAAAAGGTGTGAGAAGTAACTCATTCATTGATCACTTCTTTTTCCAACTTCTTAATTGATTACCTCCAACCCAGTATAAATGGTTGGTAGTGATTCATGATTTCCCTTGGAATGCTAGTTAGAATTTAGTTTGGAGAGAGTTCCCTAATCCACAAAATTTAAAAGAAAGAGTGCCAAGCCTGTACCTGCCCTTGTTTGGGAATTAAGCAATCTACCATATTTTACAGCATGAAGGATGACCCTTTTTTTAGAAGAATCCAGTCCCATATAATTAGATAAGCTCATGATAAACAATGTAAACAAGTACATGGAGGAGCCTAACCTGAATTCCTAGGTCAAATGACCTAATTTCATTGAAGCTGACAGCAATTTGTAAAAACTCTAACGCCTAGAAATTCCAATTCCAATTTTTTCAATTTATTTCAACTTCTCAGTGAATTCTTTTTCTCTTGTTATTTTCAAACACTCAAGATTGAATTCTGCAACGCAGAATATTTGCCAATGAAATCCAAACAGCTTTTATAAAATTCTTCTTATAGTAAATGTCCAGAGGGCAAAGCTCTCTTTAACTCTATCTAAAAGGCAGTTTTCATAATTGTTTTGTCAATCTTTTAAAAATTTTGTTTTTACCTTAACATTCAATCCAGAATGTTTGGGGGCTTATCAAGAAGTTGACAGCACGGTTGCCTATTCAGATATTTCAGGGGTTTAATTTTTCAAATTTGTGAGTTCAGTACATTTTCTAAAAAAATTGTTTTCATGTTGTAAGTCCAGTGTTGCCAATAGAAATATTTTCTTATATTTTTCGAATCTGAGAATGACTTTCAGAATCCAAAAAATTGAAAAATCACATCTTAATTGGTAACCCTGCCCAGTAATGTCACTAAATTTATCGCATGATTTGCCTAAAGCTTTTCAGTCCTGCAACTTGGCTATTGCAGATTTTAGAAGTATATTATCCGAATCCGGACTTTACAATCGTGTAAGAGACATCATCATGATCAGCCTATAAAATCCATTGTTCAACATAGGCTTCCACCAATGTTTGTTATCATAAATGTCTGACACAGGCAGGGCGGGATGGGGATGGAGTGACAAGCCTTACTCTCCCACATTGACCCATTACATGTTGGCAGGGGCGTAATGATTGTAGTCAGGCAGTTCATTCTTAGCTTCAATGACATCGGAAAATATACTCAATTCACTTCTCGACTCTAACACAGAATTGAAGCTTTTTGATAACATTCCATTTAAAAAGATTGTTGCAATTTTGGAGCTTCGAAAATGATGTCAGTTTTCTGTTTGTCAGAACACGTCTCCCGACTCTAAATAAATGATTGAGAAATAAACAAATAATCACATTCTGATCACATCCATTCCTAAACAAAAAAAAACATTGTTTTCTCAGATCTTCAAAAATGGCATCCATTTTCTTTGATTCTCAGACTCCAAGTATCAATCTTGTAGCAGTACTTGATAAAAAAAAAACTTGGTAATGGCTGATACTGCTGTGTCAATACAAACCCGAGTTGATTTAGACAATTAGACTTTTTATACAAGATTTGATGCTTAGACTTACCATTAATGGAATGATGGTCTTCATACAAAAAATTAAGACCAGACATTCATTTAATGTGTCCAAGGTATTAACGAATGTCGAAAAGTATTTACATACCCTACTGCTCGAGAAAGTGTTAAAATTTTCTCATCTTTAATCATTTATGAAGCTGTGGTAATTAAAGAAAGCATTAGGAAATGCTCTGATACTCCTTTATAGTACTATGGGGAGGTATTACTTGAACAAATCCCCAGTAATAATCATAGAAAAAACCCAGGCCTTCACTTCAGAATAAGAAATGGTTTCATTATGTTAAATGATTTTTTAATCTAAATAAGAAAATTAATAAATAAATAAAAACCAATTTGAGTCAGTTTAGCTGAAATAATCATCTCTCTCCCGTTTCCTCCTTATATTTTCTTATTTCTCTTCTCCCATTAATTGGTCACCTCTGGCTGACTGTTCCGACTCATCGACAATTGGCCCAAAACAATGTATACACGTTGTAGCTATTGAATTACTAAACCGAGCCCATTTAAATTGGACCACTTACATGATAAACCAGCATAAACAACCCCTGAAAGTTTCAATCCCCCGGCATCTTCAGTTCACTGTTACATATTGCTTCAAATAGAAATTTTTTTTGGAGGCGTCGCGAAAATAACCCGTTCAAAGACCAAGCCATCCATCTATTTGGAATTTTAGATGAAATTGATTGAAGCCCTTTATTTGTCACGACCGTGTGTGTCCACGAGAATTTTGGGGATGAGGTATGTTGTGGAGGCCCACGCACGTCAAGAACAAGTGAAATCGAGTTCCACGAGGAGCAACAGTAAATCAACGCAGATTCTAAAAACTTAGTGAGGAAGGGTCAAAAGAAAGAGGACACAGCCGAAGGAAGAACCATTTGTTGTTCATTAGGACAACAAGCTCAGTGAAGCAGTTTTTGATTTGCACTGCTTTGATCAGAACGAGATTACAATGCAGAGACAAATCATTGCAGAAGGAATAAATATCGAAAGGAAATCGAATTGAAATAAGTTTTCTTCAATTGGATTGCAACATCAAATGATTGATGTCAATCTCATGGAAAATAACACCATTCTCAACAACAAAAGCAGAAACCGAAACTTATAACAACTGTATTTTATCTTCTCAATAATGACCTGAGAATGGCTTGAAGAGCTAGGATTCATACGTATAGACAATTCTCATACGTTCATTTTTAGATAAATGTTTTTAGATCATGTGATGATAACATCATGTGAGACCAAGTTTATCATTCGTTATCAAGTACGTTTAGAGAACCCGTTCACAGGTTGAAAGATATATTCAATGTGGTTATTGTGTATATATATATATATATATATATATACACACACACACACACACATATGTAGAAATAAATATGTTGACATATATATGCAGAGAAATAAATATATATATATATATATATATATATATATATATATATGCATGGAAATAGATATCCAAATATATACATATAAAAATATATACATAGATCAATATATATATACATATATATATATATATATATATATATATATGTGCGCACGCGCACGCACACATATGGTTGCATAAACTAACCTCAAATGAGAAAGCACTTGAAGGGAAATTATTTTTTTGTGAAGAGAACCAAACCACAAAAAAGAGAGAAATAAAAAGGTCGAAATAAAGAACTGGAAAAACCTGTTTGTGAAACAAAGTGAAACAGAAAAATAAACTAAAAAGAGTTCGTGTTTGCTTTCTCTTTCTTATCAAAAGGTTCAATTCCAATCAGACATGTTGTTTTGGAAGTCACGGGAAAGCTTTCCTTTGTGTGAAGCATCAGTTTAGGAATAATTTGGGGGTTGCCCAAGACAGTCCCGGATAAAGCAATGTTTAGCCAAACAGACCCGATGTGAAGAATGACTCACTCGCTCAGAGGAAATACGACAGTCACCTAGTACGCAATCTCACTCAGTAACTGAATGCCTATTAAGTGTTTGTTCATATAAGCGCGTTAAGGTCCTCTCTGTTTGGT